>CM036612.1:3619021-4116665 GCA_020745705.1 Hemiprocne comata
TGGTCCATGTGAAGGTCAAAGTTGCAGAGAGCAAATGAAGAGACATCTCTATGCTTCCAAGGGCAATGGACAATACCTGACTCCTTTGGGCTAAGTGATTTAAGTGTGGTAACATTTGCATTCTGTTCCTTCTACTGAAATTCTGCTCATGGTTTCCAAATGGTTTCCTCATTTGTAGAATGATAGTAAACATGTTACTAATGATAGACCATAGTAATTGCAAGGCAGGTGTTGGTCCTGGTGGAGGGGCAGGCAGACACTTGATGGAAATGGATCACAGTTCTCTGGGACCTCAGGAGAATTTAAGTTTCTTACTGCTCAAGTTGTGTTTGAAAATTGAAATGTGACTCCAGCAAACATCCCTGCGTAGTCATAAGCAGAAAATTTCTTGATCCTGTAGAGTCATGAGGGTCCACTAGATAGATTCAAAATGTAGGGTTTTTTTAATGCTGAGCATGGTAATAAATGGTGAATGTTATTATACATTCAGGAACTTTTACAAACCTCTTTTCGTGCACTTCCGTATTTTCACATAACACCCAATTAAGCACTTGAATCAGTGCTGCCCTCAGCAGAGATGTAATTAAGCAGGTGTTTAAATCCCTTGTTAAATTAGTCTCTTATATTTTTCTTTCCTAATCTACCATTACTATTCTTGTCCAGAAAAATAATGGGAAAACAAATGACTCCTGAAACCCTAGCTTCAGGCTTGTAAGGGTCAAACTGTATCAGACATGCAAAGCAGATCTATGGAATCTAATAAAATTTAAGTGAAACAAAGATTTAAATAGAAGCTGCTGGATAACAGCAGTGAATGGCAAAGCACTTCTCCAGGAAAGAAAAAAGTTAAATGGAATAAAAATCCACTTCCAAAAGGGCATTATGTGGCACTTTTCCCAACTAATGGCTTGACTGCTGTAATTCAGAATGCTCATAAAATGCATACATGGCCTGGCCATAAAGAGAATAGGGAAACAAAGAGGTTGCTAATTCAATTACAAATGTTATAGATCAGGCTCTTTACTGTTTGTCCAAATGGAAATTTACACTAAATAACATTATCATGAATTGGCTCAGGAACTGAATGGACTAAGACTCTCACATCTAACAGGTTGCTTGGTCTCTACTAGGTCTTGAAAATTGTCTCTTTTGTGGATACCTTTAACCAAGCCTCAATATACTCTTGTTATGGAGTAAATAAAATAAAGTCACATAATCATTTTCATTATCTTCACTTAGCTAACAGATGCATTAAATAGTTTCTGTGTAAAGTTTGATCCTGTCATACTTATGGCCAGGGCAAGAGATACAGGGTCTTTCAGAGGCCTGTACTTTTGAACAACTTTCCAGTGGTGTTTGGTAAGCCAAACATGCAAATTGGAGCCCAATAGTTATCTAGTTGTAGTGCATCTCATCTTAGACACTTGAAAAACGTTCTGGACCATTCTAGTCTTACACATTGGTTCTTTTGGATGTCAGTACTGTATATATAAATTGAAATACTTCTGTACATAAAGTTCCTTGGTCCCAAAGCTGCTAGGTATTTCAGACCATGGCATTAATATTCCTTAATGGGGTCTCTGTGTGCTGTGGATCCTGCTATATCAGAATTTGCTAATGTTTTCACCAGAATGGTGATGAACACACATGAGAGTGGCCAAAAATTGGAACATACTTCCTGGAGAGGCTGTGGAGTCTCCATCCTTGGAAATACTCCAAACCTCCCTGGACATACTCATGGGCAGCCTGCTCTAGCTCATCCTGCTTTGAGCAGGGGTTTGGACTTGGATGATTTCCAGAGGTCACTTCCAAACCACAACTATTCTGTGGTTCTGAGATGTAAGAATCTAATCCATATTGAAAGGCAATGAAGATAAGTGTCCTAGACTCTTAAATGGCTTTTGAAAATGAGACTTGAGCTCCTCAATCAGTTACAATGCTGAGTGGAGGAGTAATGTAATACCCTGAAAAAAATTGTGTTCAAGTCCTGCAGGCCCTTGAAAAAGCTTACACATAAATGTATGGTTCTGGTGCTTGAAATGAAACACTTCAAAACTTTTTTAGTATGCTTTTAAATCCCTGAAATACTTCCATTTGTACAACTATGACTTAACACTTAAAATAGCCTTAATTCTTACTGTTAAATTTTGAATCCTAGGTGAAATAGCAAAATAACACATTTCTGCTTAGTTCCAGGATTATTAAATACAGACTGTGAAACACTATTGCTGAAGAGTTCATTGCTTTAAAAGGTTACTTTCCTAAAAATAAAAAGGAGCCAAGCAATGTTTGCTGTGCCAAGGCTCATTTCTTCTGCCTATGAGGGACAATAAGCATGCGATTTAAAGGTCATTGGTTCTTTTGTATGCTAATAAACAATTAGTATGGCTGGGGGGAAGATGTGGCATCAACTTCTTTAGAATGTATTTCGGAGTGAATTAGCCATTTGTGACAAGTTAAGAATACTGAGGCTAACATCTCCTGGATGATTTCTTAGCCATCATTTCAGTCTCCTGAAAATATTGCTGTTTAATCAGCTCTGGCTAACAATTATTTTTCTCCTTGACAAGCACCTTCTGGGACTTCAGTTCACCCCTGAGATTATTACTTTTTTTTTTTTATTGTAACATTTTGCAGCAGATAAGGGAAAAGGATTTAGAAAAAGAAAATAACTGACTTTTCCTTCCAGGCAGTTATGATGTTGTATGCATATGAAATACATGTGCACGGAATCTAAATTTGATGTTACTGCAGTTGTAGTGGTGGAGTTTGACATATTCTGGTAATTACAGTCCTGCCCCCTTGCCCCCCACCCCCTCACACACACACACACTGCTGTCACACAAAAACTGACCATCTGGTCAATACTTAGCAAAATAACTGTCATTGTGGATGGAAACACCTAACTTGCTGAATGCCAGATACTGCACTTTAAATCCTACCCACAAAAGACTTGCTCTTCCTATTGCTAAATTGCTCAGAACATCTGCAGGCTAGCAATCTTTTTTCTTTCCCCCCCCCCCCCCCCCCCCCCCCCAATCATTGGGAAACACATTTTAGACTTCCTGGAATGACTTTCACCTGTCCTATTTCTTTACTTGGCTTTTCATATTAGTTCTGCCTGCCAGTTTTTTGGATGCTAAAGGATATTCTCTACAAAGTTTTCAGAAAACAGGAACATTGAGTAAGAGTTGTTGGGTTTTTTTCCTCCCAAACAGCAGAAAAGCTGCTGCTGCACCAATAAGAGCAATTAAGTGAGGTGGCTGGGAAAGCAGAGTGTGGTGAGCAGGTACCTGCAGTCAGGTTTCTTGTTAGACTTATGTTGGAGCAAAGGGGGGGGGGTTGGAAACCCATGTAAATCTGCAGCTTCTTTTGCTCCCAAGAGCATCTGGCTGAAGTCCTTGCTCTGCCCCCAGGCTTTCTCCAGCATTCTGCAGAGTCCATCCTTGTCTGCTTAGAAGTCTCAGGAGGATTTACCTAGCACAACCTTTTTTCCAGGCTTAGGAAACATGGGGCTCTGAACGTTGGGGAGAACAGGATACATAGGCAGCACGGTTTTTTTCTTGGACATGAGGTGAGCTTTGTATGTTCTAATCCCAAGTGGAGGAACCAAGCTGTGCTGGATAGACTAGAATGACTTCTGATGTGCCTGAGAAATCTCAAACAAATGCTGAGAAGTTAACAAACCTGTCTTGGTGAAATGAAAGATGAGAAAATTTGCACATACTCAGAGGAATGTGCACATAGGCATCTTCCAGTTGCATCATGGCAGAAACAGAAAGTCTTCAGTTAGCTATGGCTTTGTTGGAAGTTGTCTGGAGTCAAGGAGAAAACTACTGCCAGTCTAGCACATTATCTGCTGCAATTACTCCAACTACAAATACTGCTCAAGACAAACACTGGCAGTTATGATCATTATCTTTTGAATAGTTTCATATCACCTTCTTTAGTCAACAAAAATGTTCAGGTGCTTAAGTAGACTGCACCTTTTGTTTGTGGGAGATACTTGTACAGCATTTAAACAGTGTCTAAAATACTTTTAGCTGCTTCTCTTGCATTGAAGCTTTCAGTTTACAGTTGCATATTGATGGTGCAGGGCTCTAACGTCTCTTGCTTTTCTTTGTTTATTTTTGATTAACTTTCTGTTGTTTTCAGCATACAAAACTATCGAATTATAGCAGTTAGAGAACATTAGTGAACCGAGATACAATCCTCCATAAAGAGTAAACAAGAGAACATTTCTGAGGCAAGGTTTGCACAACTCCCTACCATACCTGGAAGCATTACCTTGCAGGGCTGGTGGCATATAAGCCACCAAAAGAGATACATGATTGGGGTAAGAGTGGAACAGCCCCTCATTAAACAGCCATTTGTGAATGAATTTACTTGGTAAACATGAAACACAAGAGGCCAAAGAAATAGTTCTTAATGCCAAAAGAACTTTCCCAAATCCTCATAATAAAATTTGAATCCAGATTTCATTTATAAATAGGTTTTAAAGAATTAATACAAAAGTGATCAGGGTAATGATTTTCCCTCCTAGGAATGTTTTTGAGATTGCTAAAAGTTTAGCACATGAAGACAAAGCAGGTTTTCAGACTTCTTCTGGTAAAGCTGGAGGGTGTGGATGGGCAGAGACAAACACAGAGAGATGTGACCAGTTTCCATCCCCTGACCAGTGTGTTGACCCAGGGACCTCTGTGGCAGTGGAAGACTGAACTTCAAGTCCTTGTTTAACTTGATTCAGACTGCTTGGCTTCCACACTCAACCTAGCTAATACATGCTTATTAGCTACCTTAATAAATTGTTATTTATAGGTTTGAAGACTAAAAGAAACCATTCAATCTTTTTGTCTGACCCCTTTACAAAGCAGGTCACAGAACTGCCATATGAATGTCAATTACTGTAATTAAGGGATAGAATCAGTGAAGATATTGCTTAGAACTGTGGGTTAGATTCACATCTAATGACTTGATGAAGTGCTATTGATGCTTCCACTATGCTAATATGGTCTGTTTACAGTTGATAAACTGGTCCTAGAATTTCTTTTTCACAGATAATATTTCATAAAGTAAATTTAGAGATAGTTGAAGGCAGCCTGTAGTGTTGAATACTGTATGTGCAGCTCGAGATAGTCCAGGCCTTATTTCCACTGCATTTACTCCCAGATCTAACTCCAGTCAGTAAGTGCTCCTTACTTGAACAGGCTCCAAAGACTAAGCACAAGTGCTTTGTGCTGTACAGCCACTAAAGAGTGAACAGACAATCTAGAAATGGAGCTGGAAAATAGAAGAAATGTTCTTTCTCCCCCAAACAAAATGGCCAAGGTCAATAGTTCAGAAGTTTTTACGATACAGAAGAGTTTGCAGTGTGCTGATTTGTCCTTTCCTGTGTTACAGAATATAATCTTGAAACATAATTGTTAGGATGAGAGCTTTGCATTAGCCAGAAACAACTTGATTCTTGGACAGTTCTTTCTATTGAAAAATCAAGTTTAAAACTTTTCCTTTTGCTCTGGCTAGAGGCAGCCTGTGAAAAGGAACTGACACTGTTCTCTTCTATATTCCTTCAGCATTTATGATCCTGGCAAGGGTCAAGTGTGCGTGTGAATGCAGTGCTGGAGAATGCAACTCAACCTTGGACATCTGAGGGAGCAGTTTGGGTGCCCAGAGGTCAGTTCCAGCTCAGTGCTTGCTTTGATTCTGCATGCTTTTGTTGGGAATGACAAGAGTTGCTTCAATTGGTGAGATGTTCTGGTCTTCTTTTTATATATATATATATATATATATATATATATCAGTATGTCAACTGGGAAATTGCCTGAAACTAACATGTCTGATACAGGACATCTAAGAGCACTCTTCTTTTTAACTTTCTGCCTGACCCAGGTTTGAACTGGTGAGCTAGTATGTAAAACACTGGTTTAATAATGACCAACCTCCACGTTATCCAGGCATTACAATTGAAAGTCAACTACTTTGGGTGCTTACTCACAAGCCTTTTTTAATAGGGTTTTGTCTCCTGATCGTGTGTCTGTAGAATTTAGTTGAAAACCAAATGCTGTGGAAAATTTACATTACATTCCTGAGTTTCATTGAGCAGAGAACATTTTTCAATTCAAGAGTGAGCTGCAGAGCTTAAACCAGGCAAAGAATTCATTATTTTAATAATAATAATTTACACTTGCATGGGAGCTTTCAGCCAAGAAAATATCATGTTAGAATTTTCCATTCATAGTCTCTCCAAGATGGGGTAATTTCACCTTGCTAAATATGTGTATTATATTTGCCTTTGCTGTTTGGGAAGGAAAAAAATAGTATAGTTTGTACAGTCGAGTGTTTATTATAGAAATGTTTTGCATTTATATTGTAGTTTTCTTAAAATCTGAATGTGGTTTTGAAACACTAGTTTAAACTTATCAATATCCATAGTACGTAAAATTAGCCCATTGCTGTATCTTAGGGGAAACTGAGGTAATAACCCCCTTGGTCTATTCACTTTCCTGGATTTTTTTTTTTCTATTTGAAGTAAATCAAAGCAGTAAGTGGCTTTCATCTCTGGAAATCAGATCTCATTACTGAGATCAAATGTAGTGGTCCAACTCAACCATGCCCTCAAATATCAAGTCTTACATTTTGAAAGGGACTTCTCATCTGCTTAAAATGAAGCATTTGCTTAAGTCTTTTTTTGAACTGGAGGGCAAGTCTGGAGCAAAACTAGGGATGAATGGAATTGTGCAGCTCTTATTCTTAGGCTCTGATCTAACATACCTCATAGTCAGTGGAGATCTTCTCTATAATTTCAGTCAAACTCTTAATATCTTTGACTATATGTAGCACAGCATATCTTTCTTTTCTATGGTAAATAGAGCCAGTTTTACCTCTTCTGTTGTGTAATAAACTCCCCAATGCAGAAGCTCTGTTTTCTTCCAGCTATTGTCTTTTTGGTGGCTCTGCAGAAATATACAAAAATCTTATTTTTAATTTTATCTTTTTTCTTATGCAAATCTCTATGCACTGTTTACTTGTTTAAAAAATAAGATTGCTCTTTCTTTTTTTTCTTTTTTTTTTTTCTTTCCAAAAGAGCTGTGGGGAACCTTTCATTTTAACATGGGAAGGCATAAGGCAGGCCAATAACACAAAGTCAAAGCCATTTCATAGAAAGTGTTTCAGAAATGCTAACTGATGTAAAGGAGCTTAGAAAGCATTTTACAGAAAAAGTATCTAAAATACAGTACAGCTTGCAAGATACATTCCCTTATTAATATATTACTACAGTGTTTCTTTGCTGGATTTATAATCAATTTCAACTATTAGTCTTGATTATGTCATAAAGATTTAATGTATTATTAGTAGTATTGGGTTTTTTTATCTGACAGTAATCTGTTTTATTGACTGGTGGTTGGAAACAACAAATTTTGATCAAACTTAAACTTTTAATGTATTCCAATTAGTGGATGAATATGACATTATGATGTCTTTTTTCATCATTATCACAAGTGTTCGAGTGCTTTAAAGAAAACCAAGGCTTTGGCTTTGCAAAGCTTAGAAAAAACTCTAATGTCATCACTAAAGACAAAATTGTTAAAGCAAATTAATCAGAAAAAAGAAAGAAAAGGATCAGAAAAGAAAAAGAAAAATTTTTCATTGTTTATTTTCACATTCACATTGAGTAAATATATTAAAAAAACCCAAACAAACCCCAAAGATAGTGCTGGAATTCATTCAGCACAGTAATGTTTAATGGCTTGGGTTAATGGATTTGTTATTGCTACATCTGGAAAAAGAGGGAGTAGTTTTTGTTCACATTTTCATGAGAGTAACTGAGGTACAGTAGTAACTGAAGGTATATTTATTTATCAAAGAGGGTGGTTAGCACTCAGCAGTTTATAGCCACTTGGTCCAGGGAATCAGCTCTCCAGTAGATTTCTTTGGATTATCTAATGCAGTGGGATTCTCTTCCTTGACCAGAACTACAAATATTCCACAGATTATGCAAAGACATTCCAGAATGCATTTCACTCAGGAAATCCCAGTTTTGTGCTCTCAGGCAGATTTTCAGAACAGGGTTTGGCCCTCTTTGGAAGAACCATTTGTACATCTGAATATTTAAACCACTGTCACAGGAAAATGGCTGATGGCCACCTCAGAATTTTTCTGCCAACTAATCTGGCAGGAGATGCTCAACAGTTCAGGGATTAGGTTGTATGTGTTTGTCAGCAAGCAGCATCTGTCAGACAAGCCAGTCTGTTGAAGTCCAGCAAATAATTCCAGTCCTGTTAATCCAGAGAGCAAGGTTTAAGAGGGACTGAAAACTAATATGTGGACATAACATTAACTAAAGCTCTTCATTACTTGCAGGATAAGTTTATTTCTCCCTATCCCCACTTCTCTCCTTGCTTTCTTTCCACCAGTGCCCTTATTAATGAACTGTGAAAGCTGACATTTCCAATAAGGAACAATTAAATCTGAAACTAAATTAAATGAAGTAATTCATTTACAAAATAATAGCTAACTAGTATGAGGATGGTGAAAAATGATTGCAAGTCATGGGGAAAAAAAAAAAAGAGTAAATTAAGTCTGACTACATTAATGTTCTTTAAATACTTGTGCTCAGGAAATTAAATGGGAAACATCTTATTAGCTACCTTATGAATAAGGTAGTAATGTGTATATTCAGCATGACAAGTATTGCAGGACAGAAATCCTTCATAGATGTCTGTGTAAAGGAAGGTACTTAAATGCTTAACTTTGAGCCTCTTTTTTCTTGCAAAGGTACTACAGCAGGTCTGGAGCAAGGAGTGTGATGTGCTGAGTGCATTTCACCTTGTGATGCCAGTGAAGGGTGGTAATGATGGCCCTGCCAGCGTTCCAGATGTTTCTGTGAGGCTCCAAGGCTTTTTAATCCAGGTGACAGGCATTTTGTCTTTGGATGTCTGAGTTGAATGTGGTTAACCACGTCACAATATTTTTCTGCCCCAGTGGAAGGAATTTGCTGGGTCTTCTCAGTTTCAGTAGTGTGAGAAGTGCTTGCAGAACAAGGACAGAAGCAAGAAATCATCCTGGGGGAGTTGATTTGGGAACAGTCCTCCTGACAAACCACTTTTCCAGCCTTTTTTCTGTTACACACTCTAAGGATAGGATTCACTTGAAACATCAGTGGTTCAAGGCTTAAGTACATCTGCCTTGTTTCCAGTTTTCTGACGGCTTTACATCAATGTAGAATCCTTTTCCTGCATGAGAAACTTCAGCCAAAGTGATAGATTTTTGTGAGCTAGTAATCCACAGAGGATACTACATTATTTCACATAAAATCCAGCTACTCACACTTGCAGCTGGATGTTTCAGGCTGTGCATCCAACACGTACCCACCGTGCTGATCCCTTTAAAACCAAACCCAAACAGGATACCCAAACACTGTAGGAACAGAAAGGAAAAGAACACACATTGCTTGATTCTGAGGGAACAGATTTGCTGTGACCAATGCCAGCTAAAGTTTTGCCGTGCTACAGAATCCATTTTTATGTAAAAAAGCTTTTTAAATTTATCTGTGAATCTCTGAAGGCTCAAGTTAATGTTGCAATCAGTTATTCTTATGGGGATTTGTAGAATTCACAGCTCGTGCATACGAATTTGAGTTTTACTCAAATGAATCTAAAAAAATCAAACCTTCTTACATACATTCTCCAAAACCCTGTGTGTTTTTTTCTTTTTTTTCTTCCCCTAGGCTGGGGAATATTTGAAAAGGAGAATTAGAGATTTGGACCCAGGTTGAAAAAAGTATTGATTTCCTCAGTTATACTTAAGGCCCTTTCCTGTTGTAAAACAAATAACCTGAATAAACATGTCAGGGAAGATTAAAACCTCATTAAAAAGTGTAAACAGAGTGCAAAGAAGAACAAAAAAAAGCTTGGCTGAATTGAATAATAATAATAATAAAATCACTAAACAATATTGCTAGTTAAAAGTCCTGTTAAAGTCAATGTACTGTTGAGATGGGAAGCAGAGCTGCTGTTATCTAACTCTGAGGATGGAGATTTCTTTTCAATAATTTGATAACATTTTAATGAATAAATTAATAACATTATCCAGGAAATGGAGTTCATAGATAAAGTCAATTCCTTGCCAGTTCCCAAATCTAATCAGAGAAGTTCTGTTCAGGGATGGTCAGCAATGATGCATGTATTCAGCAATATTTTTCCCTGCCCACTTAGGAGGAGCACAACTGCTGAGGCTACCATTATGGCACTGCATGCATAAGAGGTTTACTTCATAATATTAATGCAAATTATGGCTTTCAGGCTGGCAAGTATGCATTTTTATTTTACTGAGGTGAGCAGGATTGTTGCACATATGCTTTAAAAATGCTAAAGAAAACAACTATCTTCTTTTTAAGTGACATACTTTTAAAGACAAATTCACAGAAAAGGAGAAATATTACTTGTTAAAGAAGAAGCACTTTAGCAGAGTTTGAGAGCAGGATGAAGTTGTTTTAATGTATTGCCAACACGTAAGATCTGTTCTCAAAATTTTTAATTAAATGAGTAAAGGAGGGGGAGAGGAGTAGAGGGAAGAAGTTAATGGAGGACAGGGCAAAATGAGAGCAGAGAAGTAACATTTCCATAGCAAATGGCAGGATCAAGAGAAGGAATTCTATTTTTGAATTTAGGGTAAAATTTAACACAGGATGAGAACTGGAATCTTAACTTAGCACAAGTACCTTGTGATTATCACCTTTGTTTCACTTTGACAGAAGACTGCAACAGTAAATACTATAATTGTCTGCCTGGCCTTTCAGTCAAGATCAAGCACTGGAATTTTAATAATAAGACCTTTATTCAAGGCTCCAGAGATAACTGAGATAGTGATGAATGAGCTTGTATGCCTTCACAACAGAGTTTTGTGTACGCAAGGCTGCTTCCTTGAGTGCCAGGAAGAACATAGCTGTTAATAGTTCACTTGAGCTAATTAGTGTTGGTTCATTCTTTTAGCTATGAAGGCATTGTGTGATGTAGACAATCTCTTGATGCCCAAACATTATTTGCCCCAACAGCACTCATCATTTTAACAGCCCACCTGACATCTGGAGCAAACTCCTCTGTATCCTTTTGTAATAACTGGGTGTAATCCTCATTCTCTCCAAGATATGTGTCAGCTAGATGTTCTTTGTGTTATATCATCCATGTGCTGTCAGGCTGCTTCCTGCTTTTCCCTTCACCAGGTCTTCCTAATAAGACTTGATAAACCAAACCCAGGCAGTGCATCACTGGTATTAGTGAAATAGTAGTACAGAAATGACTAGTCTTGATGTGGGACAACTGCAGTAAGGAAGCTGCTCCCGTGCAGGAGAACAAACTGTCGCTGTGGGTGCAGTCTAAGTGACTGCAGCTCTTGCACCTGCAGATCTTACTTGGTTTGCTCTTCATTAATGCTTTTCCTCACGCAGTTCTCTCAGTTCCTTCATGCACACTTGTGATTCTTTGGCTGTAATGCTAAACAGAGAACAAAACTTAAGCCAACGCTGAAATTTATTTAATTTTTCTTCTCTTATTCCAGAAGGTATTTTTTACTTCCTTTCAATTCTTGAGAAAGCTGCCTGGAGCCTGTCTGTTAGAAACACCTCGCTGAGGTGGGTAGCTGCATTTCATACAAACCCCGGTGAGGTTTCCTGCAGAACTTGCCCAGAATCACAAAGATAACATCCTTGAAGAGAAATCAAACCCACGTTTGGGCAATGCTCTTTCAGAGGTTTTTATCTACTTGATCATGTTTCCCAAACCTTAAATTTACACGATGCCCACAATCCTCCTGATGAAGCAGTCCACTTCAGAATGTAGTCATCTTATGTCATATATATATATCAATATATATGATATATTGCTCTTCACTAGGAGTACTGTATTCTTATTCCAGAATTTACAGTTTGCTTTTTGCTAATTCAGATCTGTTTGGTGTGAAAGGATGTCCAAAGTCTCTCTTTCCAAGCCAAAAGAACTGTACTTGTCTAATCGTATTGTCAAGTAGAGCAAGCTTCGTGCTGTGGGGTGATGGTTCTGTTTATAAATAAAACATACTTATTTTCCACCCCTGGTTAAATATATTAACATAAATGCTGTTGTTACACATGTGCCCTGTAGACATGAGTTCTCTAGGGAGAAAGAAAAGCTCATGTAGTAATTTGTTTTTCACTAATGACAGCAATAGATTTACCTTGATCTACTTAACAGTATTTATTTCCTGCTAGTAAGTCACTGTATTTAAGTCTCTTCCAGTTTATATAGATTGCAAGCTGCTCAGATTTCATTACCAAAATGTCTCACATATGATTCTGTAAATGGCTCAGTCGGTATTTAAGTCATTTTCAGTCTCCTCTAGGTTAAATTTTATTAAAATGATTACGCTATGCTAAGTGCATTTTAGCAAAAGCTCAAGCAAAAGTCTTGCCTGCACTTGGAACTATTGCAAAAGAGAAAGTTCATGTTTTTCTTCGAGGCTGACTAGGTAACGAGAAGCTTTTAAACCTGCTCTGAGGTACCTCCCCTGCCAGAGGCTGTGAGGGGATTGTATAATTGCCCGGGGCTGCGCGCTCAGCCTGCCCGTTTGTGCAGGAGGACAGGCCTTGCTCCCTCTTCTCTGCCTCTGCGGGTGGAGCCCCAGAGAACGAACGGGCGGGCGGCCGCGGCGCGTGCCGCCGCTTCGAATTCAAGCCCGCCAGGCGGGGCCGGTTCCCAACGGCTCCAACGGCCGCTGCGCGCGCCGCCCGCCGGCTGAGGAGGGAGGAGAGGGCGGGAAGGGGATCGGGCGTCCTGTCCGTGAGGGGGAACGGATGCTGGGGCTGTGAGGAGCGAGCGGGCAGCCTCCCTGCTGGAGCGGAGACAACAGGCAACGTGTGTGTAAGTTCGTAATGACGTTATCCGTGAGGAAAACTTCGGTACGTTACTGAAATAACTGCCGCAAAGAGGGAGGGGAAGCCTCTTTAAGCAGTACATAGAAGGCCGAGTGTGGGGTTCTGGGTTGGGAAAAGTTTTGAGTGCTAACTTTTCTCCATACAGTGGAGGAAATTTGTGTTATGGAAATGGTGGACAAAATGGCTGCCTGGTGGAACAGCTGAAGGCTTTTTTGCTGCCTGGCCTTATCCTTCCCTTTGTAGTTTGGTAGCTTAATACTAGCCAAGACCATAACCAGAGCTCAGTTTGGGCAAAACACAATGAGAATTGCAGTCATTTAATGAGAAGCAGAGGCAGCCTGCTTCATCATGGGCTTGTCTGATGATGGTCAATATCAACACTGTGAAATAAAATCAAAGTGGCTCTTTTTCTCACAGGCCCTCTGCAGTAGCTCTTTGTCCTATTGCTATTTATTGCCTACCTTGTCTTGGTCTTCTGCTTAATGTTTCTACTGTTGTAACTGAAAATCCTAGTCAGCCTTACTAGTATCTTATGACTCTTGCCACAAACTTACATGCCTTTTATGTTAAAGACTTCATACATGGGAGTGTGAGGAAGTTTAGTTTAATTTTTAAGTATGTCCTTAGTCCTGGTGGCTGCTAAGGAAGGCTCAAATATGTAGTAGAATTGTTTCCTGGAACAGGAGGCAAAGCAACACCCAACATTCATGTTCATAATAGAGTAGAAACTAGCATGAAGCTCATGAAGAGTTCAGGATCTGATGGGTAAATGAGGTGGATAGGAGTACAGTTTTGGAAGAAGCAATTCCATGTGTTGCTATCACTATATATAAAGTGGCAGTGTACACTGGATGGGAAGAATCATCCCCCTTACTGAAATACTTTGAAGAGAAAGAGGAAAATTGTTCTGGTATCTCGTAAGGCAATACCAGGGCTAATTAGGAAAGAAAGGGATTGGACAAATTAAAGATGGTTGCACAAACTGAGTAATAAAGTTGTGGTGATGTTCACTGATATGATTTTTTTTTTTCAGCTCATCATTGCAATGGGGAGAGGAAAGATGGTTTTGAGCCAGAGAGGATGTAGGATATTGCTGCTTGATACAAGGTAAGACTCTCCTCACACAGAAGCAAATGAGTTTATGCTTTCCAGAGTGTAGAAATTAGATGGCATTTTGTATTGCTCTTTGAAATTAGTTGAGGTCTAAAATACTCAAGGAGAAGTACTTTATTTGGCTTCAATTGAGAAAGATCATTCAATTTTATGAAGGAATGAGATATCAAATGTTGTAGTGATGAGGTTTATTTGCACACACTTAAAATATTTTTTGCATGTTAATGCTATTTTGAATTCTTTTGTGAACGTGTCCTCAGCCAGAGGAGTGCTACATGATGTCTGAAGAACAGATCTGCTGTTAATCATAGTGAAGTGTATCTGGAGTAGTTCAAACTTGAGAATGGTCTGCATTTTCATGGGTGTTGGCTTTCAGACTTTGTCTAGGTTGGTAAGAATAGGAAGTCTTCAGTGCTAACTTACCTTCTTGCTTCAACTTAGCAGAGATGTATTTTGTCATTGCAAGGCAGGAAATTGTGGCTAAAACTCAGATGGTGCTGAGTGGCCGTGTAATGACTACAACTTTTTCTGCTTCTCTTTTCCTTAGAATTACAGTACAAAGTACAGACCAATGCATTTACTAATTTTACCCATTTGTAGGTTATACAAGAAAAGGAAAACAAAATAGTTAAACTTCCCAAAAGATTGTTATTGTTCTTTTAATGGTGGAAATTGACTTGTTTTTCAATTGCTTCTTTTTAATGAAATACTGCAGAGCTCTGCTAGAAAGAGCCATACTGCAGTAATCTGTAGGAGTCTTAAAAGAAAACCTTTACCTGTTGAAGACTGCATTTTGTCTAGTAGTCTGTGGTAGGGAATCATTATGAGCTGAAGATTGAAACTGCAGGTATGTTGAAAATAGGTTTTTTGGAGTTTGAATCTCGTAGGCTGGCTTGGACAAGTTGGTTGTGGGCAGTGAAAGTCTCATTACTGGCTTAGAAAACATGTTGATAATGATGCAAAAATGTGAGTGATGTAGCATCCAAATGAAATTAATTAGCATATTTGCCTTGCTACTAAAGTAATTTATTCTCTAATCACCTGTCCCAGAACCTCCTTTTCGCATAGGTGTATACATTTACCCAAGTTTTTCAGGTATTAGTATTAGCAGCATTAATATTGTTGATGATTAAGCTTGACACAGGACACATGCACTAGAGCCTGGAAGTATGGCACAGAAAGATGGAAAAATACTGAGAAAGATGTGAGTGCTGTTGGCTGTTTGGATCCATTTGTATGTCAACTGTTTGTTTGCTTTGTATTCTAGGAAAAAATGTAGTGCTGCAATAATAATTTAAAAGCCTGGTTATTTTGAAAAGTGCCTGTTAGCCCAAGTTCAATTTAAAAAACAGTAAAAGAAATTAAAAATCCAGAAACCTGGAGTTGCCTCTTCACCTCTCTTTCTGGCCTTCTAGGAGTGAAGTAGTCCTGGACAGGACTAGATGTCAAATACACATTTGGAAACAGATTTTAATGAGCAGCTAGTACTTGGTGTTGTTGGGACAATTATGGATAGACATGCAGACATGAAGGCTGGATCACATGGGTCTTAGTTTTGGTTCTGTTAATTTTGAAACATTCGTAAAGCACAAACCCCTTACTTAGCTGTCTCTGTGGGAGTTTGAAAGCTTAGGTTTGATGTTTGTATTAATTTCTGCATATTAAAATTAGGCTCTGCTACAAGTACAAACATTTCTTACATAAAAAATTCAGCATTCTCTGGTAAATATTTCAGAACGACTGTAAACTTTTATCAGTCACTTTAATTGACAGGTTCCTTTAGTTCTTTTTTGTTTTGAATATTTAAATGTTTCTATCTTCATTAAAAAAACCCAAAACACACAAACCAAAAAACAAACAAAAACCCCCCAAAAAACAACAATCAGGCCCCTCAAAACCTGTCAGTGTTCTTACTGTGTTCTGTCCCTTGGCAGCTACTACTCTCTCTGAGTTACTCTTTGCTTTATGGCCTCAAGAAAACATGTCACTGACTACTTCCCTGAAGTTTTTAGGTCTTGTGAGAATTATCCCCCAGTAGTCCTTCTTCTGTAGGTATTTTTACACTTGAAACCAGTGAGACAGGAGTGCTCTTTAGCATTAGTCTTTGCATAGTACGTACTGCTCAGTGAGAAGAATAAGTAGCAGGAACATTTGAAGTCATGTGGAATCCACATGCTCTGCCAGGGGGTTGGCAAAGAGTCAAACCCATCTGCTGGGTGTAATGGTTTGGGTTTTAGAAAATCAAAAGGAAACTCTGGTCTTGTGAGCAGATATGTGAGCATTGTTCCTTGTGCCTCTGGAGGATTCCTGTTGATTTCACTGTCTTTCCCAGGTCTACTCAAATCAAAACTTGCTTTCCTCCTTCTGCTTAAAGACCTTTCCTGCTTTGAGAAATGCTGTTTAAAAAATAAAAAAACCCAGCAACTTGTGGACATTTTAATAACATTTATTTTTAATAGTATTTTGCAGTAACTTACCTGGTTTGGTTCTACCTCACACCAAAGCATGGTAAGCCTTGGGCAGGCCAAGAGGTACAATTTTATATGATCACTTTTGTGCATGGCACCTGATTCCAAACACACCTGAAGAAAACCTTGGGATACTGAAGTAGAGTTAAGAGCTTTCTTTGTATAATACAGGGAGGAGAAGCTCCTGTTGCTATAATATAAAGAGTAACCTTAGTTTTGGTGTAAATGGATAATAGCAGCATAGTGTTTAGTTCAGTGACTCCATTCCTCAGCAAATAAATCTATGGTCTCAATTCTATCCCTTGTGTAGCTATGACAGATTCTGGCTGCAAAAACATCCAGTTGCACCTTACTTGCAACAGGTCATGACACTAAATCACCTTTTCAAAAGTGGCGGCAAGCTTGGAATAAAATCTTCACTCTGTTGAAGACAATGAGAGTTTTGTCATTGGCTGCAAAAAAAGATAGGATTTAGCATATAAGGATTATTAGTGCATCAGATTGAATTCCCATTGAGAAAATGCTTCTTATCCCTGCTGGTTCCAATGTCAATGACCTTCCTTCCTGTCCTCAAAAGCCCATAATCCACAAAAATTAGTACATAAATACATTAGTTGAGAGAAGTTGGGAAATACATGCATCCTCTAGCAGATCTCGAAGTGTTTGTCTTCCCTTATCAGCCCCATAATGATAGTGCAGTGATGGCAGCTTAATGATAGCAACCCCAATGACGCCATTCAGTGCCAAGGAGGTGAAGATTACACATTTTATTTTGGAAAATAATTATGCAGCTAATTACAGCACTTGACTTTTGTCCTTCCCTTCCCTGTATTCTTGGGAAAGCTGGTTTGCTCAGCTTGCAAAAGACTGCGTCAGTTATTCTAAAGGTCAAAAGGCTCTTGTATTATGATTTGTAATTGCTAGTAATAGTGAATAAAATAAATACAGTGTCATTTTGGATCATTTAACTCATTGCTTAACTGTGTTACTAATTGTATTGTGTGACTATAAGAACATACTTATCTGAGTGATTGAAAGAGGTAAATGAAAGAGAAGTCAAGATCTGAAACTTCAGAATTTGTTCTGAAGTCCTGAGAAATTTGTAATATTAATTCTGAATGTAGTGATCAGACGTGACATTGCAGAACAGTCTGTTGTAGGAGCGTTTTTAAACTATGCAACTATCTACTAAGGATATGAGAATTTCTGGGCAAAGCAACTGCAATGCCATTTCAGAAGTACCATAGCGGAAGGATCTTAGCAGGTTTTGATTCTGTATGGCTTTGAGATCTCAGCTGGCTTGCTCAGAATTAAGGGTATGGTTGTATTTAAGTAAGCAAGCCCTAATACATGCTTTGTACAGCTTTTTTCTTCTTTTTTCTGCCCCTTCTCCTGGAACCCTGCATAGCAGCTATGGAGATGGTCACCTCCCTTCCCCTTTACTTACACCTTTGTTCTCAGAGAGCTCTAGAGGCCAGATGCAATTTTCCTCCTTCACCCTCTAGGCAATTTTTCAATCCCAGGTTGTATAATTGCTTTGTCTTCAGAATACAGCATGTTCCCTCGCACTTCAGGTCAGCTGTAAGTCTTGATTCAGTCTGATTCATTTCAATTTGCATAATCTCCTCAACCCTCTATATTTCATTTTAGACACCAAAGATTTAGTTTAGTTACAGTCTTGTGTCATTTATCATTTACTTGTCTTCTTTCAGAGTTTGATTTAATCCCTTTGGTTTACTTTAAAAGACTGATTTCTTATCCACACAGTGTGTTATTCCATTGTGATTTTCAAGTCTTTGTATTTTTTTATCTAGATCTTCTTTGTTATGATCTTTATTTTATACCTGGAGATAAACCACTTTCTATGATCTTAAAGTCATAAATTTAATAAGCCATGTTTAGGATTATCAACAAGTGATGTCTTGTAGGATTTGTGTAAGTTATTATTCTCTGGGTAAATTTTTTTAATCTTTTTTTTTCTTTATTAGTGCCTGGCAAATATGACAAACTATCTTACTAATAATTTTCTTCTTAATGAGGAAGTGTACGTATGGTACTGCTTTGTAGAAGTTTTGTATTCATAATGTGAACCGTCCACTGGAGTACTTACCTTAGCTGAGCAAGGTTTTCTTTGTACATTTTTGTCTTTAAAAAGTATACCAGGGCAGGAAGAGCAACAGTAGAGAAACAGTAGTCCCAATTCATTCCTTCTTAACTAATGTATTTTTCTGTGCAATTTCTGATGTAAAGCAAAAATCTAGCTACTGTAATATATCTGGCATCTGCAGCTTTTAAGAACATGAATGATCAGGTGAATTCACGAATAAAGATCTGTCTTTGTCAACAGTCCCACTTCTGACAGTTTCTAATACTTGATGCTAAGGCAAAAAGAGACTAGGGAAAATACAGAATAGTGAGTGATCTTTTTCCTAAAGCTTTTCCCTGGCTTCTTGGAAATAGCAGTTCAGAAACTTCAGAACATGAAGGTGGCATCTACACAATTGTGGTTCTGTTATCTTGCAGTTGATGCTGGGAGTGAATCTGTCCTTTAGGAATTTGTCCAATGTCTTTTCAAATCCCATACTGTATTCTATTTATTTTTAAGCTGCTGTTTAGTAATTCCTCTGCATGGCTCAAATATTTGCAAGACTGCATTAAAATAATTGAAATTATCTGCTTTATGGTCTTCGGAAGTTTGTGATTCAATCTTTTTTTTGCAGTTATGAGGGCTGAAAGTGTCCTCTTTTCTAGCTCCTACTCAAAGGACTCTGGAGCTTGGGCTTTAATAATATATTAAGTCCCATGGCAATGGAATCACTAGAGATTGAGTAACACTGAAGAAGAAGAACAAAGTACTTTTATAGCACTCCTGTATAATTCTGTTAAATATCCCAGCACCAAAAATGCCTACCATATTCTTAGAACAGCTAGTACAATGCCTCTGCTATTTGGGACAGCTCAATCTCATGCTATCTCTTATATACCCGTGGTAAATATTTGTAGTGTAAACCACTACAAAAACAGTTCACAGGAGGAGGGAAGGATGTTGTCTTTTTAAGATCAGTTGTCAAGCAGGCAAGTTTATAGCAGTTTGTTGCTAATAATTCACCATTTCCTAGTGTATGTAAAGCTTGGATGCTTTCCATTTTGAACTGACGAAGCAACTTGTTTTTTGCAGAATGCCTTAGACTGGTGAGTATTTATAGGTGTGAACATTTCAAAAAGCAGACTCCTGCTTTGTCTTTGTCGGTATGTACGAGCGCCCTGTAAAAAGCTGCCAGTGAAGCTACAATTTCTTCAGGATAATTGGTGTGGCATGCTTAGACTGTCAGATACTAGCCTGCTTTGTCTTTGATAGTGTTTCTCAGTTCTGCTGTCAACAAATCAGTTGCATTCCTTGATATGGATGGATTGAGCCATTTTATAGGCATAGAATGCTGTTGTTTCTAGTGCCTTTTGATAGTCTTTTTTCAGGGTACCTCATGTTGGGATACAGGTGGAAAGATGTTGGTAACAGTTAATTCATTTCATAGTGCTAATGTGTATCTAGATAGTCCTACTGGTGTGGCCATCACCAAGTGTAACTAGCTGGAGGAAAATATTCTTGTTCAGTCACCGGTGTGATGGTATTGTATTCTTAACTTATCTATGTGAGTTATTCACGTACTAGAGTCACAAGTAGGAACGAAGGTGGTGGTGCCTGTGGAGTACACCCATGGGCAAGAGTGCTCTGTGAAGAAGTGGGATGCAGTTAGTATTGCTGTCTTTACTCTGGAGGCCTCTATTACTGCAAGTGATGACAGCTCTTCATAATCCTGACCAGAGTAACCAGCTCGTAACTATTCTTATGAAAATGAGGTTAAACTGAAATTCTCCCCTTTGTGGAGAAAGAGTACAAAGCTTTTTTTGCTTCTAAATACTATTTGCTTTATCAAAATTGAGTTCCTTTGTTACCAGAATAGTGTGTAGATGTTGTGCTGGTCTGTTGCTCAAGATGAATTTCAGAATGAATGACTGCAAAGTAAATGTGTATGTCTGAAATGCAAACCTTTTCCATTATTATTTTGGACAACCACATTGGTTTGTTGTTTTGTTTTGGTTTTGGAAGTCTGTTCTTTATTTAATTCCAATAGGAGGAAGATGGATATTGGGTAGTGTTGAAAGGATCAGTTCATTCCTCCCAGTCAACTTATGTTAAAGCATCTTGCTTAGTAGAGTAAATGAGGTCTCATATCCTGAAGCCATACAGAATGTGACCAGAATGTTATTAATTCAGCATTGTTTTTAACTTGTGTTGCATGAAACACGCAGTACTTATTAGCTCTCAGCTTCCACTCACTCTTAAGTCTCACTCCCATTGCTAACCTTTTTAACTGACCTACTGCTTGCTCTACCTACCACTGAGTCACAGGTGTGGTTAAAGAGGAGAAATTAAGCCATTTAATGTTCAGCACAGAGAAGTGTCTGAGATCACCACTGCCCAGGAAAGGGTATGTTGCTCTAAGCTGTACCTGCAAGTGGCAGCTTTGGAAATAATTTGTAACACACTTGACTGGACAAAAGACAAAGCTGTTCTGCTTCTGCATATCATTTAGAAACAATTAAAGAAATTAAAGAGGTTAAATGGCAGAAGTTGTAGGTCATTCCTGAAACTCCTACAAAAAACCCAACACACAAGTTTGCATTATTGCTCAAATGCACCATATTGAATGGGTTAAAACTGTTATTAACAGCTTCATCCAAGCTATTTCATGTGGCAAATTTTGTCCAGCTCAGGCTTTATTTTTTTCTTTAATTTACAATCATCTGGTGAAACTCTGCACTAGCATTCTATCTAGACTCTATTTAATATGCACCAGAATTATAGTATTTGATGTATATAAATTTATAAAAATCTGTTTCAGCCCAATCTTGAATGCCTTTCTGGCAGTATATCACTTCATCAGTCTAGCTTAACTAGAGCTGCTTTTTCATTTTTTTATTGCCCCTATAAAATCTAGGAATGGAACACTTCGATTTTTCTAGCAGTAATTTTTATTACTTTTAGCCTCTTTTTAAAATACTTGTCAGTGAGATACAGTACTTTGTACAGAGTATATTTTTCAGCTATGCATTATATTTTTATTTCAATTTATTTTAGACAGAATGTATAGCATACATCTAAATAATACCTACGGTAGTTCAAATGAGTGTATTATGAATGTAATTAGAATGGATATAAACTCAGTTCATTCACCAGGATTGGTGTATTTCACTTGCCTGCCTTTAGTCATAGGCACTTTCAAGTAAGGCTTGAAAGGATAACTCATGTTGTAGTTTTAGTGTTGCACATAAAATCGTATTGCAACAGAGGAGGGGAAAATGAATTTATTGCAATTTTTATGTTTTTATTTTAATTTTTAAGTTTTTCTAGATTTTTCCCTGGAGTGTGTTATTGCACTACTTTTTCTTTTTTCCCTTAAGAACATAGAAATTGCCATATTAGATCAGACTAGTGACCTGTCTAGCCAGATAGTCTGTCTTAACAGGAATGTGTGCCAAGCATACTAAAGAGGCCTCCAACAGGCCTCTCTATAAACAGTTCTAGAAAAATCTTGTTGATGGAAAAGTCTATTCTAGTCACCATTAATTCAGCTTTACTCTGAACTCCCAAATGTTCAATTTCATATCTTTTTGTCTAAAAAATATGGTTTTGTTTGTTGCTCCCTTCTGCACAGTGTCTGATGTTGGTAGCTGCAAGGAGCAGGGCATGGAGCATAGTCTGTCTTTGGTCACTGTTCTAGACATCTTGCAGGCAAATTATTAAATCCTTCTGAGCCTTTGTTGTTTCTTTTATCAAATTAGGTAAACAATACAGATTAACTTTCTTTACAAAAGTTTTGAGACCTATACCTGAAAAACACCATGGAAGTTCTAGTAGTGCTATTAGATATAAGATACAGTTACATTCTTAGCAGAGTTCAGATACTACATGCATTTGTGTATTTGTGTGTTTCTGTGGAGTTCTCTGTCTCAGTCTGATGATGATATGGTATGTTCCACAGCCAGCTGGTGTACACTCTTAAGGAAATCTTTTTCATTTATGGTAGTTATTTTCTGAAACTTTAGAAAGGAAGAGTAAAAAGGAAAGAAAAAAAAGGATTTGTTCTTCAGGTGGTTGAAATTATATGTGTAGCAGTTAGTGTTCATTTTAGAACAGGCTTTTGTGCTGTTCCCATTAGTAATGCTAAGCAAGAACCTGTGTAACATGAGCTTAATGCTTCTGTAAACTGTGGCCAGATATGACTACACAGTGTTCCTCAAATATATAGTAAGTGTCCCCTCATTATTTTCATTCTGTTAAATGACTGTGAATAATACATTTTAAATAATACCTGTAATAATAGAACGTGAGGGAGAACAGGAACACTTTTCTAATTAGGGCTTTTCAATGACATGGGAAGAGGCTTCTGGGTTAAATAACCTTTCCTTGGGATGGTTTGAATTAACATAGATTTAATTCCAGTGATAATTTTATGCAATTATTAGATCAGTAGTTCAATGCATCTGGCAATGAGACAGGGGTTTTCTTTCTCTGACAGCACAGAATAAACCCCTGTAATCCTTTTCCTTTAGCTCTCATACCCATCCAGACTTCATCTTAATGAAAGGACAAAGAAATTAGGAGTCTGCTGAGCATCTGTGACCCGAGGAGAACCCACTGTCGCTGGTCGTCAAGTCTAAATTTGGCTTTGAACCTAATGAGTGTTGGACTAGGTGCTAAATAAAGGGATGGCACACAAGGACTCTCTAACTTGAGGAGTTTATACTTTGTTTTAAACCAGAGTGTGCTCAGTTCTGCCGTTGTTCCCCGACCAAATGAATTCAGCATTGTCTTCACTAGGCAATAGTGAGCATGGACACATGGTGACCCTTTCCACTTAGTTTTTCCTGAAATTATGAGAAACTGAACAGGTAGGACCAGATTTTTCCTTGTCTTTAGAAAGGTAACTGTTCCTTCAAGAGCCTAGTGATTATTGTAGAAAGACAGCTGTGTGTTCCTACTAAGACTCCTCAAGCCAAGTAGTTATATATACTTGGCATTGATTTTAAACCCTTTTGAGCAAGATTTACTCTGAACGTCCAGTTCAGCTGAGTTATTAATCTAATGAAAAAATTGCCCATAAATGCCATTTTTACATGATTGTCCAATATTTCTCCCAAATTATTGTTACTGCTAATTGTGTCACTTTTGTTTCTGACCTTAAGTGCTTGTCCTCAGAAGAGTCTCATGCCAGCATGTTTCAAATCTCACTTCTGTTTTATGAAAATGTATTATTTTTTATCTGAAAAGTTTAATAGAGATTTAATCTCATCCATGTCATTTTACAGCCTGAACAGCTGTCTTTTTCCTCCAAATTAAGCACTAGACGAACACCAAAATCCTGCATCTGTTGCAAGCCTTAGGGCAGGCTTCTACCTGAAGGTAGCATGTGGGCTTGCTTAGTTTGAGTAAGAACTGTGTGTACCTTTCTACCAAAACTTTAGACCTTAAACATACGTTAGGACTTTGGATATTGTACTTATTTTGGAGGTATAGCCAAGTTTAATCTCTTAACAGTCAGTTAATGTGATTTCACTGTATTCTTCATAAATTATACCCTTATGATAATGCTGACTAAAACCAGAAAAAGGTGTGTCAATGATTCAGGTTTATTGAAGTTAATTCTAGAACTGTGTTTTGTTAGCGAATTGTGAATTTGAATCAGAGTGATTGGGGGTGGGGGAGAGTTTTGGGTAAGGATAGCTATGAAGGTTTGTGTGCAGATAACCAAAATGGGATGTGCAGCAGGCATTAAGACTTGTAAACCATAGCAAGTACATAGCCAAGTCCATGAGATCAGAGTACCGTCATCCCAATCTTAGGTAGTGAGAGCTCAGCTTCTTGATGAAAGGCTGTGAAGTCATAGTTCAACTCAGTAGATTGATTCTAGTTCTTTTAATTTGAGTAAAAAGCAGGTTGAGCAAGGGGGGCTCTCCAAAACTCAGGAAGGTTGTCAGTGTATTCCTTTGTGAAGAGGGGTAGACAGGGACTTCAGATATGCCCAGTAAAGCTTGATACCCCCCATGTTTAAGTAAAATACTGTATTTTAAGAAAACATTCAACAATAAAGGCCATTTGGGAGATGCAGGCAGCACAGAAGACATACTTTGATTAATAGATCAGACTTTGGATGTTGCTCATTGCTTGTTTAGCATTATTCTTAAGTATTAAAAGAGCCTGTTCACACGATGGTTTGTTTATTTACAAGGATTATGCTTGTGAACTGACAGTTTTAAAGGAATTAAGTAGGCCTCCAACATTGACAGGCTAGCATTAAATGCTGACCTTGGGTTCAGTTAAAGGCCTTCTTTTCCCTTCCCTTCTATCCACTAACCTGGAGAAGGGATGGAAGTTTAAGTGTGCCAGAGTTTATAATCATTATGCAATTAGGTGGGTGATTGAAAAAAAATTTCCACTGAAAATGAGTATAGGTTTTTCAAGGGATAATTGTAGACCACTACGATCCCAGGAAAATTTGCCACTGGTGCAGCAGGATGAAAGCTTTTGCACACAAGGTGTTTATGTCAATCCCTTTTGGACTTTATATTCAGCGCCCAAAAACTTTGACAGAAGCTCTTCCGTTCACCTAAAAACAAGTGGAATGAGTGACAACTTTAGCAGTAAGGGTCTTTAAAATAGTCCTGGTAGAAAAACTTTCATATGAAAAGAAGAAAAAAAGAGTCTCATAAGGGATGTGATTGAGGTCACAGCATAAAATACCACACTGAGCAGGGCAAACTTGAGGAAGAACATTGTACCCAGGGGTTGCTAAAAGGGAAAAAAGACAGCTGCTGTTAGCTGAGCACTTGGGAGAGCCTGGCCTTGACAAGAGCAGCACAGGTCATACAAAAGCAGCTAAAGGGGACAACTACTTGAGTAATAGAAGAAAACGGTTAAAAATGTGCTGGCTGTTCTGATGCTGGTCAGTATTTTGGGTTTCTTTTTTGATGGAACGCTTTTAGAGGGCAAAAATTTTTTTATATTGAAGTACCTCAGTACGTTAGCGTTACTTTTTCAATGCAAGAGTTACAGAAATGCAAAACCTTATATTGCAAATATGATACTGTACCATAGTTCAATATAATAGGATTTATCAGTATAAAGAAACTGAAATATTTCCACAAGATTGTTTTATGTAAGTTAAAATACTTCCAATTTTGACTAGGATTTTTTTGAGTGTGGACATTTTGTCCTGATTAGGATGAAAATACATTTTGACATGACTGTAAATGAAAGTCATATTTGACCATTACTTGCAACTATCTTTGTGTAATACCTTCTTACTGCAAAATAGCTGAGTGAAAAGGTCACATTGGAAACGTCTTCTATGATGAAAGAATATGTGAAGAAAAACTCCTCAGGGGAGCAGATGACATTAATGGGAAATGTAAAATGCTACATTAATATGATGGAGTTTGGAGACGGGGCGGTGTTGTGTTTCTTGTCTGTTTTTTTTTAGGTATAAAGGACAGCAAAGTACCTCTTTTAAAGCAAGTTCTTGCGTAAGTGTATTTTTAGTGTACAAAAAAAAGGGGAGGAAGACAAGAAATGTTGGCTGAAGATTCAACTGTTGTCCTGCTGTGTTGACAGCATTCAAAACAACAGTCCTGTAGAGAAAACGATAACGTTTACTTTCTTCATGGGGCACTAAGATCTTTAGGTGAAAAGCTCAAGGCTCAGTCATGTTACAATGATCATGACACCGAGCAAGAGTAAAGGGCAATGTACTTGTGGAGGTGGGTAGACTCTGGTGAGAACCTGGTGAAGATGCATAAACACAAAGTTGTCCCGTGCGTTGGGTCATGTAGAACCTTGATAGAGACGAAAAATTGTGCCAGATGTGAACCAAATAAGTTTATTATGAAGACTTTTTAAAAATTACTCCGCTCAATGGTTTCCACTGCAGCATTGCTGCAAAATGCTGGCTGAGATTAGTGAGCTATGGAATTGTTCTGAGGTAGGTTATGGCATTGAATCCTCCATTATAAGATGTTAAAGTTATAATGGACTTCCTTCCCACTGGTATACCTTTGAACTTTGTCTTCTGTCTACCAGTCCTGGGCATATTGTCTATCAAATGGTTGTAAGGCATTAATTAGATGGCCAAGGCCATTTTATCTGGGAAGGATAATACTCTTCAAAAATCTGTGTATGTATGTACATGATTTTCTAGAGACTAAGTGGAAGGGTGCTATGAAGTAACATGCAATGGGCATAGTACAACACTGTGTAATTATTTTTAAGTTGACAAGACTGACCTTTCTCACACTAAAAATGCCATTTTCTCAAGACCTAAAATAAGCCATGAATGCAAATGGCACTCTTTTTCCTGAGTAGAAAAGCTCATCCTTTTAATCCTTCCATCATACTTCCTTGCATCTGGTAAGGCACAGTCAGGGAGAATTAGCAGCATTTCAGGGTGTAATTTGTATAGATAACACACAAATATAAAGCTCTCAAATTCCTTTCTTCCCTTGCACCAATATAGTATTTCAGGATCATTCTGTCTGTTTTCCTCACTCAGACTAGAAAGGAGTTTTGCACAGAGGGAGACGTGCAGGTCTGACAGGAGAAATGTGTTCCGGTTGTCAGGGTGTCAGCACAAGACTGGGCTACCTGGGCAAGCCTTCCTCTACAATTTAATATATGAGAATTAATATAAGAGATACAAAATGCCCAGTGTCCTGTGGCTGAGCAAAGCAGAACAGAGCAAATAATGGCTATATATTTGTTTGCTAGATGAAGTTTTGCTTTTTGTAGAGGGCAGAAAAAAAACAATGAGAGCTGAAAAAAGGTAGTAGTTTAATTGCGGTTTGACAGCATGAATCAAACCAATCTGGGTTGTTTTTTTTTCTATTTTTAAAGGGTTTTATATTGATTGTATTTAAATTGCCCCTGAAACAGATGCTTCCCAATATAAAGTACTTTTTTTTTTTTCATTTTGAGATTTGTAAATGAAGCATTTTAGAAATTTAAAATGCTTATTTTTTAATTCTGGCTGACAACACTTGTCCAAATTTCTCACTTGACAGGTATGAGATTTCAGTCTTTGTGAAACAGAGCTATTAATTTATTTTTTGAAAAACTGTCCATCTAATTGATAATTCTCAAATCTGATAACAGAGCTAATGGTGTTTCATTAATTAAATGCTAGTCCATCCTCTGTCAAAAACCTGATTTCTGAAAGGCCACGAGCAGTGATAAGCCCCAAAATGTGGTACTTTTGTCCTTTACCCAGATAAGTGCATAGTACATTGTTGAAAGGGCCATCCATGTAGCTTTTCAGTGGAGAAAATTCAAATAGAGACTTGCAAGAAAAATAAAATAGGTATCCCTCAAGTTCCATGTGAGTTTGAAAGGGTACTGTTAAACTCTACTACACTGAGCATTGTGGAATTTCTTAAAACTGGTTGACATTCAGCATTTACTGACAGATAAAAAATGTAGTTCAGGTGACCAAACAATGAGGTTGTCACCCAAATGATGGGTTTTAGGTTTCATTGAATAGATGAAAAATAAGATTTTAGTAGTTTCTGATGAAAAAAAAAAGATGTATCTAGGGGGAAAAAAACCCTAGTATAGCCTGAGCTGAAATGCCTTTGCTGCTTTTTAAAATTTTTCTTAAAAATTGTTAGACCACTTTTTATTTCTGGTAGCAAAAAACCCCGAATGTTTGAAAGGCTCTTGCCCTATTTCTAATGTTCTTTTCCTTCCCCCGCTCCAACCTATTTAATCTTATTTCTCCTTTTTTTTTCCATGTTCTGCTATATTTTTACTTAGTCAACCTGAGCTTTTACTTCAGATTTTTCATGAATCTGTTTTTATCTCAGAGAGGAATTTGGGTTTTTTTAGGGATGTTTCTATATTTCAGAGCAGGAGAGGTAACAAGGGGAATGGCAGTAATAGTCTTGCAAAACTCAAGAGGATTGATGGTATCCAAATTGTATTTTCTTAATTTTTAAACAGTGACTTCTAAGTAATTACATGATGCCTTATTGTTGATTTATGAATACTGGACTTCTGAAAATGTGGTTCATCATTTTGATTTTTCCCCTCAGTTTTCCCCACTGAGGCCTTCTTAGGCTTTTATTTGAAATCTTTACCTTTTTAATTGAAACCTAAATTTCAGAGCAAAATCTTACTTTAACCCCATAATATGAGCTGAGGTGGTTCTTCTGGGTTCATAAACAATAGCAGTTTCCAAACCACTGACTTGAAGCTTTCTAGTCACTGCTGGGAATCAAAATATAGAATATACCAAAGGCAGCTGCTCTTAAGGGATCGAAACAGGATGATGAGGATTCAAGACCTCAAGAAAGCTAATTCTGACAAGTTTTTTAATGTAGCTTCTTTTAGTGATTGCTGAGAAGTTCTTTGTCAATTAGTTGTATTTCATTTGTGTTTTGAAAGTAATAAATTACTCTGATTGCATAATGTTAATATTGAAACCATTATTAATAAATTTCAGCAAAATTTCTTAGCATAAGGTAAAGTGCTAATTTCAGTAAATCCTAGTCTTAGTTTTCTTGGACAGCTGTAGATGACTGCAGATGTTTATCTCTAAATTATTCCACTAGCATCATATCACTTAGCTTGGCTTATCCCTTCTGTTTTCCTAATGCATTATTGCCAAAATGATGTCAATGCTCATTTATGAGCTGCTTTGCTGTTTGTTTTCACACAGGGAAGGTTTTTATCGCAGAAGGACATGGTTTAGTACTTCGAGGTTATTGCTTGTTTAATAATAGTTTTTAAAGCTCATTTTAATAGATAAGTTTCTCCAAGTTACTCCATTCTGAGTATAATGGGTAGCAATGTCCCCATTCACAGCTCTTAAATTACTCAAATAAGCAGTCTCAAGCTATCGGGAGTGTCGAGGGAGACTTCTCTGGCATCAGAATTCCAACTTATTTAAACTGGGACAATTAAGCTGATCTAGCACAAGGATGCTTGGCTTTAGTAATGAAAGACAAATGCAAACACATAAAATGGGCTGAAGAGAGAGAGTTAATGGAAATACAGAAACACTTCTAGGATTAAAACTGTTTCTTTTATGCTGAATCTTGGTGATTAGGACATGCAGCTTCTGCCATGCCGAGAGCTTGACTTCTGCATGGGTTTCTGTCTGATGCCATCATATGGAACATAAATACAACAAATAACCCTCTTATCTGGCAACTCTGACCTTTAAATAGCGAATTAGGAAGTGTGGAGACATGAGATCAGTGAAGCTGGTGCCTCAGCTGAGAGCACAACTGCGTATAGGGACTGATACGAAGCCCATTAGAATAGAGTTTTGCTGTTTACTTCAGTAGTCTTGCAGTGAGCCCCATGGTTAATGATTTAAGCTGGTCTTCAAAGAGCTAGACATCTCCAAGCACCTTGCAAGCTATTATAAACTTTGAGTTTTCAGCAGAGATGGGCAGGATAGTTTGAGTAACACAAGTCTGTTGACTTTGTAACAATACAGTTGCAAGAAGTTTTGTTTTTATTCTTCTTATAGGAACTCCTAGAGTATTTGAATTTTGTTAACTGCATTTAAAAGAGATATTTTATATTGTGCACAGTCTACCTCTCTAATGGATACTCTTTCTGGAGCCTTCAGATTTTTGTTCCATGAAAGACTGTTCATTTTATATGATGAAAAATTTAGGCTTTTGGCTATTCTCCAGGGAGAGAACTTCATCAGACAGTAGTAGTGACTCTTCTGTCTCTGGAGGCAAGAGCTGTAGGTCAACATCTTTCATTTACAGAGCAAATTTTAATCTGAAAATACTGGTCTTGGGAATAAAACGAGGGAAATCTTTGGTATTGTACCAAAACTAGCTATTTTCTTTTCTAGTCTAAACTGCCAGGGACTTCAGTGTCTCTTTTGAAGAGATGTGAACCATCTTTATTGTTAGGATGGTTTCTGAGAAATGTGCAAATTCGGGTAGGACAGAATTCTCGCTCCAAAAGCTACCTTTCATAACAGTAAAGCATGGGAAAGAAAATGTCATCTCCCAAGTACCATAACTTCTCTTTTTTTACATCAGGTTGTTCTGTGTAATACTCCCTGACATGGATAAAACATGTCCCCTAAGTTTGTATGTTTGTCTCTTTGGCCTCTTCTGCCTGGTGACCAGTGATAGGACAAGAGAAAATGGGGTCAAGCTGTGCCAGGGGAGGTTCAGGCTGGATATTAGAAGAAGTTTCTTCACAAAGAGAGTGGTAAGGCATTGGAACAGGCTGCCCAGGGAGGTGGTGAAGACACCATCCCTGGAGATGTTAAAAAAAGGGGTAGACATGGTGTTCCATAAGATAGTTTAGTGGTTAGAGGTTGTCGGGTGGGTGGTTGGACTTGATCTTGAAGGTCTTTTCCAACCTCGACGATTCTATGATTCTATGTTAGACTGTTCTGGAAACTGTGTTTTATCTACAATAATGAAATATATGTTAAACTTTATTTTGATTCCTGTTCTAAAGCAATATGGAATCATTCCTCAGGAGCTGTACTGGCTTTCGCTGTAAGTGTTCAGAATAAACTTCTCTATGTCATTCTTGCCCTGTATTTGAACTAAGCAGAGGTCTTATTTTCTAGTCTTGGCACAGGATAAAGGGTTTATAATTTCTACAGTGCTACTTCTGTATGAAAGCCCCATGTATTTCAAAAAGAATGCAAGCAGGATGATTTTCAGGAAGTGTAATTGCATTTTGAGCTGAAAGGTAGCTGCAACATTTGACCTTCCTAACAGACGGGGCAGAGAACATGTAATGGATACTTAGGCTTTAATGGTCTTGGAGGACTGAGTAAAGGGGATCTTCCAATAGGAATCCTATGTAGTGCTTGTCCCAAGGATGTATTTAGCATAGGCAAATTTACAACAGGGAACCAGTGCCTCTCCTCACACCCCAGCCCCCTGGATAAAGATTTTTTAATAAAAAGGAAGTACTGAAATACATAGTGTGAGAGATGCTGGAGTTTGCCAGTGACTTTATAGGGAAATCCAGGCCCATGAGAATGAGCACCTGAGGGTTGAACCTGCAATCAAAGAGGTTAAATTAAAGATTTTGGGGAGGGATCAGGTCTCACCGTATCACACCTTTGTCACTTCCTCCTTTCCTGCAGAAACATATTTTTGTTCATTATTCCAATATTTTCAGAGCATTTTTCTGTGCAAAGAGTCTGGTGCAGTGAGGTGATGGCAATACCCTTGTCCTTTCTGATGTACAACAGTCCTTTCTGTCATTAATCCCGTGATTGCTAACAAGTTGCTTAATGTCTGTGAGTGGTATTTCTAATGGCTAATCTTCACAGAATCACCAAGGCTTGTCAATGTGAAGCTGAGCTTCCTGAACTCCTTTAACAGGTGGTAGGGAATGCTGTTAACTGCATTGAGCACTTGGATTGTAAAGGGAAACTAAGATGATCTTAACAGGGCTAACCTTAGTTTTTGTGAAATCCACTTGAATATGTGTGCTTTTTTGTGTGCAGAAAGGTGATTATGGGCCTGTTCTGCTTCATATGGAGCTAGTGAGGGTTATAGCATTTCTGTAGTGTGAAACCAAAGGCTAAGAGTATCACCAACATTGTATGTAAAAACTCTACACTAAGTAGTACTCCATATACTCCAATCATATAAATAACTGTAAGCTGAATTGATTGGTGTTCATTTTTGTTACCTTTACTGCTGAAGCAATGAACAATGTCCAATATTATTTATTTAAAACCTCTCTGGAATGTTAACATCCAGCAACAAGCAAAAATCAGAGACTTGAGCTTTAGTAATATCAGCAAACTTTCTGCATGTGGGAAGTACAAGCACTTGGAGATGCATTGTATGCCATTTGACAGACTACTTGACATGAATTTTATTTTTAAAATGTCACTAGCTGCAAATTAATCAGACCTGTAATGCCTATTTGAATTCATTTATATTGCTGTTGGAAGCAATATCTCAAGAGCCTTAGACAGATGTGTGAATGCTGTAAGCAGGCAGTGTTCTCAGTGGATTAGAAAATACTTCAAACTCCCCCCCCCACACCTCTTCCAATTCCTCTCTGCCTTTGCCTGTCTGACCTTTTAGTACAAACTGCAGTTTTTAACACAAGGAAAGGAAAAACCTCCAGCATACCCAAACTCATGCCTTCTGCTGCCCTCTGGACCTTCTCTAGTTTAGCAACATTTGGAATTTCTCCTGCGAGTACTGCTAGTGACCTGGACCTATTTGTGTAGCCTGTGTGACCTCTTACTGCAGCTCTACCTTAGGTAGAGAGGGAGTGTAATTGAGTTTTCTGCCTGGTGAAATCCTGATATGGTCCCATCTGTTAATAGTGCATAATACTAGGAATTGCCATTTGTTGAAGCCCTGGAGTTTAGACTTTTCATAACTGTAAGCCTAGGAGCTGAATTGGGCAGGATTGCAGCAAATTGCTCATTTGGAGCTGTTCCAGCGCTGCAGGGTCAGTCTGCACGTGATTTCCCTGCTTTTCTCAAAGGTGAGGCTGGACAAATAGCTCCCCTCCTGGGGATTGTTTTTTTTTAAATCAGCATGAAGTTGTATGTACGTGCTTTAATTTGTAGCCTTGCTTAAATTATCTGGAGTCCTTCAAAAAGAAAAAAAAAATAATCAATTTGACTTTGGCAGCTGTCTCTACAATGCCTGCCAATCACCATAGTATCTTGGCTATTTTTAAGTCTCCTGAAATCAGTCTGTATTAAGGCAATAGCTGTGCTTGGATTTAAGCCCAGGACTTTATCAATATAAAATGATTTGTTGCAAGTTTAAAGATGCTTCATCCCTATTCTCTCTCTTTTCATTTACATTTTAAGATATCATCAGAATGTGGATCAACAGTACTAATAGAGCCTTTTTTTATTCACTGAAAGAAGCTGCTGTGAGTCTTGCAACCTTGTACCATTTGAATGTTTTCCAGTGAAGTTCTGAGGGACATGAATTGCATGTTTAAGAGAGTGATTGGAATCAAAAAGGAGATGATCCTTCGTGCAATACTTAATGGAAATAAACACTAAATAAGAAATTCTGTTTTCCCAGATTTAAGACCCACATTTTTTGAAGTGCTAATTCTGTTAGACCTGTCTTGGTCCTATTGACAGACTAGCAATAGGTATCTCCAGAACACTCACCTCTTACCTGCAGTTGGGCTGATGTTTGTGTTTCAGTATTCTCCATAATCTGATAGGAGTCATGCTCACAAGGAGTTGGGATTGTTTTTTAATAATCAAGTTTCTCATCACTGATCTTGCCATTCACTTCTGTTGTTTCAAACTTGCATGTGATCTTGGTGTCCATCCACGCAGGCTTTGTTGCTCCATGAGATTTCCCCTAGGGGAAACCCGTACCCGATCCTACAGTCCAGGCTGTGGAGAGTTGCAGACAATTAAGTATGCTAAATCGCTTTATTCTGATTGAGTAGAATAGTGTTGTTAGATTCAAGCTTGTTTTAATAATTCTAATTAAAAAAACTCAAGAAGATAATGTTCATTATATCAGCTTCTCTTTCATAGAGGCATAATTTCCCTGCATGTTTTTTTCCCAGATTCCAAAGGATTTCTGTGGCAGTCACCATCATACAGAGGGAAGAAGGCATTTATATTCTGTGACATAAAGCCAATGATGTTGTCAATCTCAGTGGCGTAATCTCTGTATGCTATAGAAAGTATTAGCTCTCCTTTCTCACAGCTTTCAAAGCAATGTCATTATGAGAACTGTTACCAGAAAAAGGTATTCAATTAAATAGGGATCATCCCTTTACAAATACTTGTAAAAAGTATTTTCAGATTTTCATTACTAAATTATGGTTTATTTGTAAATAGCAATGTCCCACATGAATGTGGGTGATTCAAAAGAAAACTTTCTCCTTAATACCCCTCCTACTCCAATTTGACAGCATAGAGTATTGGGAGTTCTTTGTGAGGAAAGAGAAGGAACCTTCTCAAACTGAAGCCTGTATTTTGGCTTTTTTCAATTTTTTTAAACACATAATCACCAAATATCTTATTAAAAAACCCCAAACAACCTATATTTTAGAACAAATAAAAGCTTTACTTAATCTGTGACAAAAAAGATTGGACTGTATTTTTCTTGAAGCTGCAGCTTTGCTGGAAATATTTCTTAAAAACACCATCACTTTATCTGTTCTAGCTGAATCTGATTTCTTGTATGTATGTCATTTAAAGCAAAGCTGTTCTGTGTTCTCCTAAGTGAGGTAGTGTCCAGAAAATAATACCAGTTTTCTCCTGTCCTGTCTCAATATATGCACTAGATATTATATAAGTAAAGATTCTTGTTTGTTGTTCAGCTCACTCTTGTCTTCAAGGCATGCCATGCTGCAGTAGTGACAATGCCTATGGAAAAGAACATATTAATTCTTTTTGATTATTTAGTTCTTTAAAGTTTTGTCATTTCACAAGGTGCCTAATTTGTATATTTTTTGTGCTTTTTGCATAAGAACCTCTTCAGGCTGTATCAACATATTCATTTGTGGCTTAGCTTTTTGAGCTCTTTGGTTTATCAGCTGTATAAGGAAAACCTTCCTGGAGACATTCCATCAAACCCATTTCTTGATGAAGGAGGGAACATCTTTTCTAATGCCTTAAAACAGGAGCCACAGATTTTGAAGTGAACTTCCAGTGCCCCTATTAATAGATAAGTAATTTTTTTAGCATCACCCTGACCTGAGTAGGTAAAAGGGGACGTGTTGGGAAGGTGAATGCTGTGAGCAGTGAGATGGACATGATTTAGAGTAAGTGTTTTTGCTTTGCTCCTTGATACATTGTGTGTGAGTGTGAGAGAGAAAAAGAGAGACATTAAAACTCTGTGGTTTGGGTACAACTGAGTAGTTCACTGGCTAGCTAGAAAAGGAGGTTGGTAGTTCCTTGTCCGTCAGTTCTGTAACTTAAGTTACAGCAGTTCTGGATTGCCTTTCTGTGTTAAGCTTTGTGAAGCTGCCACAGCTGCTGCTCAAGAGCAGCATGAATCTGCCACTTAATAGTGTCATTTGGTGCAGAAAATTGTGTGTGGTACCTCTGCCAGCCTGTATACTCTTCTTTTGGTTCCACAGAACCACAGTGTTTCTCTAAACCTGAACTACAAATCTTCTGAAAGCCTGAGGCTGAGGCTTGCTCCAAAACCAAGACATTTTGTTGGAATTAAGTACATTATATGTAGAATGTGATGCACTCTTTTGAGAGGGCACTGCAAAAGGGATTGCCTAGTATATTCTGTACTGGCTGATACCTAGTAACTTCATGCAGGACCATAAACCCTGCTGCTGTAATTCTATGTAGCTGTGTGAAGCTAGTTTAGAAAAGTTGACTTCTACCTGGAGCAGTACTGTTCCACAGAATGGTTTACACCAAAAAAACTATTGTAAAATATTTTGCAGGGAGAAAAAAATTGCATTTTTCAAAGCTTTCTGATGGTGGCTACTTTGGAAAGAGTGTTCTTCTGTCCCATTCTTATTTGACTTTTAAAAAAATAGCCTTGAATTAATAAGATGTAAATAGAAGGGGTAGAAAAAACCAGATACTCGCCAATTGTTGTTATAAAAATAACCAAAAGAATAATTCTGATCTTAAAAGTGTCCAATTATGATGTGCTGCAGAACTAATAAAAAAGATATAAGCAGAATATAACCTTGAACTAAAATAAACACGTTCAAATGTCAGGCATTAAAATAAGAATAAATAGTCAATTGGGCTTTGTTCCAGACAATCAAACGTCGGGTTGTAATTGTTAGGAGTGTATGTAAGTGTCCAAATCCAGCTGTTCCACTAACCCCACGGCGTTCCTGCTGACAACCAGTGGGTGTCCTTTCATTTATCATCATTTACTAACAATATAGGTTCTTATATGCAAGGGCTGTCCTTTCTTTATGCCAGAGTAACTTGGCTGCAATAACTAGGACTGTTCGGGTTCAAGGATTTTTTCCTTTGTTTTCCTGCATGTCTCACTAATGCTCAGTAGCTGTTTCTAAAATTGGCCCTTGGTGCTGCGAACTCTTGCACGTTACCAGAACAGCCCCTGCTTGTTGCCACGTGCTGTTAGCTGCAAGACTGAGTCTGCAAGTGTAAGATTGTTAGTCACCAGAGAAAGAAGTGCTGCTAGTGTTTAGCTACCCAAAATCTAGTTTTACCATTTGCCAGATACTGAAGTAATGTGACGTTTAAAAAAGCATTTACTATATAAATACCCAAAAACTCTGATCTTGTTAGTTAAGACTCTTCTATTTTTTTCAAAGATTGATTGTACTTCACTGAGCAGTCAAGGCAAGTTGTCTTAAGAGGCTTGACCCACAATTAGAATTGAATTTAGATTGAAATTCTCTCTAGGACTTTTACACAATTCTGAAGTTTTATCAGTAATCAAACATTGAGTTTTAAATGCTTCTTACAAGGGCTTAAGGGTTTGTAAGATGCTTTAGGTATCTCTACCTGATTATAGTAAGCAGATAGTTTAAGTTAACACACCTAGTATTTTTTTCCAAATGCAGGAAATTAACACAAAGGGAAGAATGAGGATTGAAGAAGAGAGTGACTTTTATTTTTAGGTACTGTAGAAGCATAAATGCATTTAGGTGGGTTTCTGGACTGCAGGCTGTTATTTTTTATTATTCAACTAAATCTGAGATAGAGAAATGAAGGTAAGTTTCCTGGGAAAGATGAGTTAAGAAAAGTTGGATTGGACAGTTCAAATGAAAACATGAAAAGCAGTAGAGAACTTGCTGTATTGATTTTAGGATAATTTGGATTTCATATGTATAATGAGATAGATGATGTGAATGAGAAGGACAGAAAAAAGGGATCTAGAAGATGAGAATTTTTAAATGCAGAGTACTAACTTCTTAGGAGCAATTGAATCTTAATGTCTAGTATGGCTTTTTGTCTGAAATCTGAAGTCTGTGCCTAACCTAAGAGCAAATCTTTGTGAAATTAAAATCCCTGTAACCCATTTCTGCTCATATTAAGCTTATCCAGCACTAATGAGGAAGGTTATTAATTCCTTAGGACAGTGAGGAGCTTTGATTGAATAAAATACACAAGGAAGAAGATACGATAAAATAAATGCAGATTTATAAGACAGTGCTTATTTTGTTCTGGCCTGGGAGAGTAATTACCCAAGTCATCATCACTACAGGGCACGTTTGAAACCTTTGAACTAACTCTTTTCTGAATGCAGTGGTGTGAATTTTAGTAGTTGTGTTATGTATTTTGCTGACTATTCTGCTTAACTTCATCATCTTAATACATTAACATTTCATTGCTGAAGCTGTGTATTTTTCAGTCAAGATGAAACCTTTTATTGGTAACAATGTTAAGTCAGTTGCAGTTTATGTTTAAATGTGTGTATTTTACTCAGGTATTTCATATGCCAATTGACATATGTCCTGTCCATCCTGTATTTTGATAGCCTAAAAGGATTGCTGTGGAAATGCTGTTAATAATAGCTGTTATTAATAGCTAAGCTGAACAATCTCCTGTCTGATTGTGTATTTTAGACTTGCATCTGTACAACTAAAAATTATATGCAGCTCTGCTCAAGGTGCACCTGGGCTTAGGCAGAGACTTCTGGATCTAGAGGTCTGGAATCTTTCTGTGGCTTTGCCCTAATTAGTTTTAGGTTAAACATATTTTCCTTATTATACCAGTACCTTTTTTCTTACTATATTACAAAATTGTCATTACTTCTTCAATTAAAGGCTATTCTGTGCAAGAGCTAAGTTTTTATGTGAATTCACAATGTGTTCTATGACAGAGCTTTCCTTTTGATTTAAGCCTTGGGCTCTACTGTAATATAAATATTTAATAGCAGTGTTAAAAGGATAGTGTAAAGGTGAGCAAAAGGGTAGATGCTTTGGAAAATTGAAGCAGAAGGTCAGGGAGAAGATGAAAGGAATGGAGCTCTTTAAATTTTTTTTGTTTTTCAAAATTTAAAAATCAAATGTGGTTGTTACTGCCTGCTGTGGTCAGAACAGCCGGAATGCTATGGTTTCTCCAATTAAACTGCTCAGGTTTTGATGAACTTCAAATTCAGCTTTTTCTTTCTCAGAGTTGTATATAAAATAAAACCTTGTGTGTAATGATGCAGTTGTTCCTCTTTTTATGTTTACAGTGGCAATAGCAGCCTTTTTTTGTCTTTGAAGTTAGCAACACCTTGCAGATCCTGGACTACTTGTTTACCAGATCAAATGATTCTCATTAGTGACAACTGCCACTTACCTGGTATCTGTAATGTGCTGGTCACTGAGTCTGAGGCTTTTCAGAAATAAAAAGCAATGCCTGCATACCATAAATTTCTAAGCTGCTGCTGTAAATATGGCTGGAATTTGGAAGGCATCAGTTTTTTAAGCCTTTCAAAATTTTTATCTATAAAATCTCTGTAATTTTGTTGTCTTTTGAGGCTTGGTTTTTTTCAGCTGTAGTTGGAGTTAATTTTTCTGTTAAATAAATTATTCCCTAAAATACAGTTTTAGAGGAATAGAAATAAATGTTCATCAACTTCAGGCATGCTCACTAAAGAGTTTGAAACAAAAATTAATGAATCTGTACTGACTTTTGAATAGTTGAAACATACAAGCATTGCAATTTCCTGCTGAAGTCTTGAGTCTACTATGAATCTAAACATGATATGAGACTGTAATATTCTTCTGCTCTTTCTAATAGTCAAGTTTTCAAGGAAGCATTATAATAGATCCTCCAGCCGCTCGTTGCATATTCACAGTACTTCTCATTAACATTGGAGAGGTGATAGTCTGAGAATTACTGAAGCAAGGCAATGAGTGAAACAAGGTAAAAATTACAGCTCCTGATTTTAGCTGTCCAAAAGAGATGATGTAATTCACTTCCAATTACATGTCATTCCCCAAGCTTAGTTCTGTATTTATACTAGAAACAAGCTGAAAGTATGTGGATGCGGAATTTTGAAATTTAGCCCATTTCTGAGGGATATTGGTAGTAAAACAGTAGTAAATATCCTCTTTTGTAGCTATTTACAGTCTGCTTAAAGGGCTCAAAATACAGCAAGGCCCCCGGTATTCTCTGTACTCCTGTTCTCATTCTGCTACTCTGTTGACTGTCAGCCTTGTTAGTATTTAAATCAGTTTGTAAGTATTTTGGCTTAAATAAGCTTTATTTCTGATCAATGTAATGCCGTGATTTTATGTCTTTTTAGAGTCTTTAGCTTAAAGTGGACAAGCTTATGAAAAATACCATAGATATGTTAAAGTTTAATAAATGTGTAGAAAAATGGACATTAGGTAAACAGGATGAAGAATGCACAGATGATCAAATTCTAGACTTTTCAACTCTGTTCTCAGTCTTTGTTAATGGATTCACTCTGCTGTTGAACAAATAGAAATGTTAAAATACTTTTTTAAAACTAAGGATTAGCTTGGAGGAAAACAAAAGGGATTTTTCCCCCCTACTAAGTGAGTGCCCTTTGAACAATTTTTCATGTCTTCTAATAGAGTATCATTTTGATGTTAATTAGAAAAAAGGTGTAGAAGAAAAATTAAACTCAAAATTCCTCCCCATGTCCCCCCAAAGAATAAAAAAAACCCCAAAAACCCAAAGACAAAAGCATTTTAAGACCCTTTCTTAATACAATTACTTTAAAATGCATGTGGCTTGTTTTTGGAATGGTTGAGATGAAGTTATGATTTAGAAATGGATTAAATGCTTTGCTTTAAATACTTAAACTTTGCTCAAAATGGCTTTTTGAAGTTCAAAATAAATGTGGTTGCCCATCTGCTATCAAATCCCCATGTTTCTTGAGAGCACTGAGAACGGAAAATACAAATACCTGTTTATAGCCAATCTTCTCTCAAAAATTAGTAGGATTTTGCAAAATGTGTGATCTGTGGCCACATTTCTATCATCCTGTACAGGAATGGAAGATGACCTTGATGGAGGTCAATAGAATAGAACTATATACCCTAAGAATGGATTTGAACTTAGAAGCTCCTATAAAAGGAATGTGTCACCTAGAGGAATAAGAAATTCTTATTGAAGCAGATTGACAATAAGCAAATGCCTAGCAGTTCAATATTATGTTTGTGCATTATTCCATTATGCTGACTTTAAATAACAAAGTGAGGATTTTGGAAAAGAGGACAGATGTTATATCATAATCTCAATTGTTTCTATCTGAGATACTTTGGGACAAATTCTTTTCTATCAATATAAATCTAGAAAACCTCTCTAAAAATAGCAGAGTCAATCAATCTGTTCCCTTCTGATGGGAGAATCTGATGAGTAGCATTTGAACCATTTCTGTCCTTGTTCTGTCATGTTGTAAATGGTTTATCAGGTAAGGACTTTTCCTTAAAGAAAATTGTTCTTTCAATTATTCCTACAGTGATACAGGCTCCATAAGCAAGGCCATGTGCATACATACTCATTACCCTAAAATACTTGCTGTTAACTGTCAGATTCTCACCCTTCTTAATTTTCAATAGAGTGGCAGTCTGGAGTGAACTGCAGTAACTCAGTCATACTGGATGTGAGCCTCTACTGATCACAAAAATGGTGGGGTCAATTCTCTTTAGTAGACAGATGACCACTGGAGTAACTTAATTTGGAACTTAAGCCAGCCTTAGATCTGATTTCAATGCATGTGTACTGTACAGAAAATATTTTACATGTAATATATAAAATATATTTAGCAGGTTTTGCACAATTGATAAGAATTCATTAATGTGTACTGGAAAAGGCTTTTTCTGTGTAATTCTCAATTTCTTGCTTCCCCAGTCCACCCTAAATGTAGGACCATGTATCATCTTTGGTGTTGGATGAACCTACATTCACATGTAAATAGGTTATGAAACTGTCACAGGCAAAATACAACAATTTTCAAGGTAGCTTCATAAATAAATTTATTGGCCTGGATCAGGTAGTTCCTTAGAGCCTCCCAAGAGACCTGTCCCCTCAAACACCACATGGAAGGAAAATAATAAAAAGAGAAGGGAAAAAAGAAGAAAGAGAAACCTTTTCACATTGTGAAGCATCCCACTCACCACGGTGGGAGGAGTTATGGAGTTAGATATTTATTTAAAAGAATAAAAGTGTCAGAATCTGTTCAGAAATTATTTACATGTATCTTACCTTAATGAATATTAATTACATTTTGGGTTGATGTGCATAGAACACTTCATATATCAAACACCTCACTGAACAGTCTTGTAAAGAAAACATGTAAGTTATTATCCTAACAATAGGCTATATATTTCTGTCCCTGTAACAGTAATAGAAGGTCATCAATCATTGGACAGATTCTAAGACTTTTTTTTAATGTATGCTAAGGATATATACCCAGGAAAGCAGCTTCAAGTCAAGTAGTTGCTTAGCTAAATCTTCACCTTTGTCAGCAGGAGTAGGTCATAAATGGATTTATTCCAGTGTGATTCTCTTTATCAGTATTTTACTGATTTGTGTATACCAAAGGTTCATACAGGTAATCGGGTTTATTCTCCAGTAAGGCTGTTACTCAAGTGACATTACTCAAGACAGGAATAAGAATAGCTTTATCTGATCTTTGTGCTGCTCTTGTCACCAATCTAGTATTTCATTTAGATAATTTTATTTGTAGTTTTGTTATAGTAAAGCTGATTTCAAAATACTGCTCATTATTCACCTGTTATTTGGAGTGCCTGTATGAACATTTTATACTACAGTATAGAAGTACTACAAAAAAAAGATAGTCCTCGGACAGGAAGACGGAATTGCTTCTGTGATAGAAACTGCAGATTAAATTTGAGTGAGATATAGAAGGGGGAAAGATGGCAATTCATGTGGTCTTGAGCAACTTTGTTTTAGTTGAATTAGAAGCAGTAGAAAAACTGTTTAAGTGCATACAGGAATACAGGAGAGAAATCAATAAGAATGTGTCCATGATTCAGAGTTTTCTTTTTTCAGAAATCGAGTAGTTTAATAACTTGGGGAGATGTTTGCTCAAGGTGTTTACACGTGGATTGATTTACAATAGACAGAAAATAATTTTAACCCAATTCTGCAAATGTTCCTATTGAATAAGTTGTGGGGTTTTTTTGTATCCATTGGAATAACTCAGCTGGTTGATAGGAGACTCTTCAGACATAAGCAGGGCTTATGAGATTATTATACTTAATTAGTTTATAAATCTGTCTCAAATAGCTGCATATGAAAATTTAATATGTCAACCTTAGAACAACATGGTGCTTTTTTGCTTTGCTATGAGACAATATACTAGAATAAACCAAGGATGGAAATAATAAAGATTAAAAACCGTTAAAAATAGTACAGATGTTCTGGAGTCACTTTCATAGCCATAACGAGAAAGTGGTGATGCTAACAATGACAACTAGGTTTTGAATAACTACCTTGACTAACTTTTCAGTAAGGTCTATTGACAATTATTTCTCCTCCCCAACCCCATCCCCTAACACTTTTTACTTTCCATTTTCGAGCTGTGTTTGCAGACTGAGGTTTGCTTTGTTTTCCAGTGCTGATATGATGGCATATGCTCCTCAGTTTGATGGAGGCAGTTAGCTCTATATATGTTGCTTGCTTTTTTTTAATTTAGGAATAGAATTCATTTTACAAGAAGTGCTTCAGCTTTTAGGACTACCCATAGACAGGCTTGCTTCTCAGTAATGTTTTTTGTTTGTTTATTAAACTACATGCATAAATAGAAGACTTGTTGCTGCTTCTCAGAAGGTAAGCTCACCCTGTATCTGGGTGGCCATCACAAGAATATCAATAGAATGATATCCTGTTCATGCAGTTGTGAGTAGTACATGCTCCACGTCTCACAGGTGATAACAGCTTAAACATTAATTCATCTGAGAGCATTATGTGATAGAAAGGGTACACAGTTAATTAAGCCTTGAAGGCATACAGGATTGATCCTTAGTTGCTTTAAATTGGCTTAGCTTCATTGACTTTCAAGGACTCATCCTTATTTACACCATGGGAGGATTAAGCCTCTCTATTTTAAACTGGTTTAGATTTTAGTATCTTAAATTAACATGGTCAAATTCTTTATTAAAAGAATGATATTAATCATTCAGTGTATAATAGGGTGTGTTTCAAAGAGTTAGGTATTAAATAGTTTTAAAATGATAAATAGAACAGTAACCCATTTACGAATCACGAGGGCTTGTAATGGTTTAATTTTTTTTTTCCTGTGTCTTGGCCTGCACCCCTTCTCCATACAAGCCAGATGAACACATAGCATGGGCCATGTCAGAATAAAGTCGACCACTCTGATTACTGTGGAGAAACAGCTGCTTGCTTTCTTCAGTAAACTGTTTCTTTCCTAAGTTGAATAAAAATAAAATTAATTTTCTTAAATACTGCAATAAAAAGAGAAACATCTATTTCAGGAAAGCGAAGACCCTCACCAGTTGGTCCAGTGCTTTGCCCAGTGGATTCCTAGAGTATCTGACCTCTTCTATGAACTGGGCCAAGCTGCAACCTGAAGCCTAAAGTTAGAAAAATAATAGACAGGTTGAGCACAGTTTTAAGCCTGTTTTCTTTATATAGCAAGTGGTCTGAAAAGTAGGTTATTGTTGTTAGACACATTCCCTCTCACATTTTGACCAGAACTTGTCAAGTGTGAACAAACTTTCGTGAAGACTGTGTCTTGAAATTGATGCATTCCTGTGAAAAGTTGCAGCTTTAACAAATCAGTATTTTTTGAGGGAGGAAAAAAAAGACACTGGAAGCTTTGCAGTTAGCTCTGCTTCTGGATCTTCATTGCTAACTAAGGTACTTCATTGTAGGACTGTGTGTCTGCCTGGCAGACTGCAGCAAAATGGATAGGAAGTTTCTAAATGTTAGGGATATTTGTTTTAGGTAATCAGATACAGAAAAGTTTTTTGTTTTGCCTGATACTTCAGGTTTACTGTATCCTGTTTTGCCCTGTTTTTAACTCTATCAGATTTCTTTGAGTCGTGACTTAGACTAGTGTTTGACTTGAAACCTCCTCTAGGCTAGTGAATTGGGTTCTTCTTTGTGTTCCATCTGTGTCTGAATGCATATGTGTGTACATACAAGCATACAAACAGATGGATATGCCTATATCTAACTTGGTATGTAAGAGTATGTTTTACCTTTGTTTCTTCTATCTTCCTAGATTTTTTTTTGCAGATACTTTGTGTGAAACTAGTTTCTCATGTCCAAATAATTTCTTTTAGTTTAAATAATTTAATTTGTTATGAGCAGGATATACTAAGGGATTCAGACTGTCAATTCCTTTCAAATAGCCTGAGACACTAGCAGCATTATCCTTCTTGTTTATTTTTATGGGTAATGAAAAACACTTTAATTTCATTATGCTCATCAGATAGGGCTTAAAAACTCACTCAGGTTCAAAACAAAGTCCTAAATAGATTGTGAGGCTTAGGTCTATAAATGACTTTCTTAGGAAAGCTGTATATTTTCCAAACTTCAGAATCCTGACACACACATCCCTCCTCTCAACATTTATTTAATACTGTTAGAGGATACTTCTGGGCTGTGTTCTACCATGCCAAGGGAGAATTTGGTTGGATGAAGGCCATTACAAGGTTAGTTATTCCATGCTGTTTTCTACTCCCCTAGATACTGGCCATGCCAGCTCCTAAATGACAGGGCAATAATTTAGTTCCTCTTATTTGTCTTCTTTGCTTCGAGGATTTGTTTTACTGTATGGTAAGCAGATGTAGCTTTTGCAGTGTAACTGCAGCGAGCTGTTTCCTAGAAGATGGTGGAGAATTAACTGTTAGAGCAGGGATCTGACCCTAGCATAGTGAAGGCCTGATACTGGGAGAAAAACCCTGTTCTCCTTTTGTGCATTCTGGTATCATATTTATCTAATATGTGATGTGCAGATGTGTTATTTTATAATAGAGAATTTACCATTTGGAACTGTGTGAACATATTGCTGTATTCACACACTGATTTTGGGGAATCCCTTACGTTGAATTTTTGGCCCTGCTTATTAGTAATGTGTGTAAGGTTGCTGGCGTTTTCTGAGCTGGAAGAAGGTGAAGTTCCTCACAGTCAAATGAAACGCAACGTATGAAATATTGTCCACGGTGCCCAGGTAGCTGGAATAAATTCTAAAGTTTCTGTGGGTTTTATGGTCTAAGATGAAGATGTATTTATACTATGCACAGGTCTTCAGCACTTCCCAAAGCAGCGGGCGCTGCAAGCGCAAATGTCAGCACTTCAATGAACCATTCTGGCACAACATTTAGGAAATAGAAAAGTGTCACAGAGGCATCTCCACCTTTTTTCTATTGTCATTGTCATTTTTTTAAATATGCCACGTGCATCACTGTATAGTAGCATCATTATGTAGCCAATGGAGAATTCACGGTTGGCTTTCGTAGTTCAAGTTATTAATGGAGCTGAAGAAAGGGTGCCAAGCTGTGGGAGGAACCTAGGTCTTCTCTCAACAAAATCTTTACTTGGACTGTGGAATAGATTATACTGGTGCAACTTTCCCTGCTTGTCTTGAACATAGGCCTCAATCACTTTAAATAAAAGATGATGTTATGTACCATCTTCATTCGATATACAGATGAACCATTGGTATTCGTCTGAATGGAAATTATGCAGATTGCATGATTGCAAAATCATGGAAAATAGGACTGGTGGGATGTGTGAAATCATTCAGCCCATCTCCTTGCCCTGAGGAAAGAGTGATATTAATGTGCTATTCCTAACAGATCTCTTGTGTGTGTTCCTGGAAACATCTGATGGTGGCAACTTGTTGTCTTCCAAACATTTAATTCAGGTGCTATTCCAGTGCCAGTGTCATTGCAATTAAAAGTTTTTCCCAATGCCTAATTTACATCTCCTTTACTTCAATATAAGCCCATTACTACTAATGCTGTTCCACCATGGACCCAGAAAATAGATTATCTTTCTCCTTGTGGTAATCTTTTTCATATTTAAAGGTGATTATTATGGTTCACTTCAGTCATTTTCCCCTTAAATGAATCACTACCAATAATTTCGATATTTCCTTGTCAGAGCTCCAAACATGTGCATGGTTTTCCTCTGCATTCCTTTCTGGTAGTGCATGGCTTTACTCAAATGTAGTGCTGGAAATTGAATAGTGTATTTCATAGAGTTTAATGAGATGGCCTTTCGGAGCTCTGATCTGGGCAGATGCAAAGTTGTGATGATTTTCTGGGACACACAAGGCTAAGTGAGGATACAAAGCTGCAATTTGTTTTTTAAGAAAACATCATTAGCAGCTCATGCCTTTGGGGGTGCCTCTCTAGGGAGAGAAAAGAGAATTTCTCTGTAGATTTAATCTAAGATATTTCAGGTCTGTGCAAAGCTAAAAAGTTGCTGTTCTGCCTTGTTTCAATCTGGATTTTTTTTTTTAAGTCTGCCCCTGACCCTGTTCTATTGAGTTGGAACTGCCTTGTCTTTGATTCTGAATAAGGAATTTTACCATGAAGTGGAGTGAATTTCAGGAAGATGATTTATTTGTAATGAACTGCTGTTTCTTCCTCATGAAGGGGTGCTTCCTCCTCACAAGTTTCTGGTCAATTGTGTTAAGAAGTGCTTATACACAGGGGAGGACAGCATGGTGAAAACAGAAAGGGCAGCTGGCTCCTACTCTTTCCCAGCTAGGAAAAAAGGTTGGCTGGGAGCTAGGGTGATATGCTGTGAAAATGGAACAGCAGGGAGAGGGGCCAGGAGCATTCATATCTCTAGGGAGAAAGGTGTTTTGGAAGGCACCTGTGCAGTGTGAATAGCAAGTGAAGTGTGTGCAGTGCTCACATCAGATGGACTAGCAGTCAAAGTCAGAAAAAAGACCTTGCAAACAGAATAGTTCCATGCATTTACTACCAGTCATATAATGACAATGTGTCCTTGTCCTTGTTCCTCACAGATGTTTCATATGCTATTCACTGCATGTATTTTTAGTCCACAAACAGTAAGTCAAGTTTGCTCTGCCCTTTCTTCCATACAAATTTGCATGAGTTTCAGGAAAATGACTGATACCATGCAAGAGAGTCATTAGAGAAGCAGACTTCCTTAGGTTTATTAGTTGGAAAGGCAGGCTGGCAATTACGTGTTTAACTGCTACTTCTTTTTCTTCCACTTCAACTGCTAGTGGTCATCTGTTGGTAATAATTAACCTTTTCACCCATACTCCAAATGGAAAGATTACTGGCAGTAATTAGATGAAAAGTATTCTAAATGTGTGGGCTGATCTCACAGGCTGACTTTTGGATGCCTTACAGCAGTTTGCACATTAGTAGAATGAATGACACAGAAACCCCTGTACATGGACAGGCCCTTCAGAAAATACAAGCTAAATCTCCTTGAATATGTTTGATACAGAGTTATTGTCAAGCATCGATTTCAAACTTGAGCTTCAGGTAAGAGGAGACTGATTCTATTTCCTGCTTGCAGTGTTTGTGTCTGTCCATCAGCCACAGCTTGAGACGTACTAAAATCACATGCATCTTCTGCCTGGAAAAGCTTATAAGCAAAGCAGGATGAACTCAAGTAGAGGTAGGGATCATCTAGTTTATTTCAAACTGTGGCAGATTGAGGAGCTGAAATGAGGACTCTGGACCTCTAAGACTGAAGCACAAAATAATATTTGTGACTCTGACTGATGAGTGTGTCCTGTGCACATAATTTCAAGCCCATCTTTGGTAACTGTTGTTCTGTGTGTTCACAGATTATAAAATCAGAAGAGATCATTTTGATCCTCTGGTTTACAATCATGTAGTAAATCAGCTGTGGGATTTTGCACATTAAACACATGCAAAAAATCTTTTCAGGCAGAGGTTTGAGAGGTGTGCAAGCTGAGCCTGAAATTAATAGTTGTGATGAATGGTCAACTTCACTAGTGGCAAGCAGTCTTCGAGCAAAATGAATTTTCTTTGGAGGTTAATGTTTTCGATTGATACAGGTCTTTAAAAGCAATGCACAGCTGTCACAAATTATCTGAAGAACTATTAAACAGAAAAGAAATCCAGAACAGCTATTATTGTCATGAAATTTCATTAATCATCCACTAGTACTAATTAAAACAAAGAGAGCTTTAATACCACAGATAAGTCTGAGAAGCAAGGACTTTACTAATGATAAAGCAAGAAGTAGTATTTCTCTTTTTTGATGGTGCCGTGTAGTTTAATATAGATCAGCTTCTGTAGAGTAGTATGAAGGGAATCAAGATAGGGATCAAGATTTTCTACTTCTACTTAGAAGTACAAAACAATGATCACAAAAACCTAAGATGAGAAATGTGGTGTTTATAGGACTACACTGGAGGGGTGATATGTTTGCTGTGCGTGATAGTAAAGAATATGCAGCTTTAACAGTCAGGTGATTGGACTCTGATTTAAAGGTTTTAGTCAAAGTACTCAGAATCGAGATAACTTTAAGAACCCTGGAGTTTGCAGTGTTTTTCCTTGAATGGGCTCTTGAATGCCTGAAAACAGGTTGTCCAGGTTCTGTGTTCAGTGTGAGTTGGTTCAGCAGCATCAGGCAGTTCACATCAGACCTGGATGTGCAGATACTCTTACTGGTTCTTTAGCACAACAGTCTAGTGGCCAGCTGTGGCTCAGGAGGTCCCCAAACCAATAATCAGTTGAAATCACTAGACTGTAGCAGAAAAGTACATTTTCTATGTGCTCTGTTCTCATGTTCTCCTAATAAGTTGGTTTTTTTGCTTGCAGTTAAGAGACAGGATGGAGGAAACTGTTGAAGACAGTGAGCTAGAATGAGCTCTTCTCTTACCAGGTTTAATAAGTCTCATTTTCAGTAGTTGTCAAAAAGTTGTTTCAGAGTTAGCTGGGCAAAGAAGTACTGAAAAGTTGATCCTTTGGAATTGTTATTGACAAAACCCCCATTTTTATAGCTCGGTAAAGAATGCATATAACCTTTGTGAATTATTACCTTTCTGTACATGTATCTTCAGTGTTTTATCCAGCTTAACTGAATAAAGTTGATTCAGATTGTTGAGTCAGATACTGCTTTTCCATGTTTATTAGAATATTTCCATAATCAGTCCAGGAATAAAGTAACATTTGTAGCTTTCCTGGAGGGAAAAAAAGAAGCTTGTGAGAAACGGTGTAACCTCAGGCAAATCAGTTTGTGCCTTGCTCCCTTTCCCTGAGAGACTTTTTAGTTTTCGGTTTTTTGTTCAGTTTTCATGACTTGGAGCCAGAGCTCCTTTCGGTCTGTAGGCACATAACCACAGTACCTAATTTAGAGGCCCCTCTCTCAGTTACAGATGATCATTTAGGACCTGCTGTAACAAAATGAGTACTTGCAGGATAGTGCAGGTTTGTAGCTTTTGCAGTGTTTAGTGCTGGTCCTCCATCAGAATCAGAGTTTTTGATGCCTTTAGCATTTTTGTCATTCTCCCCTTGAGTACTTGGCCTCACCTTGAGTACTGCATGCAGTTTTGGGCACCACAATATAAAAAGGACATCAAGCTATTGGAGAATATCCAAAGGAGAGCCACGAAGATGGTGAAGGGTCTGTAAGGGATGACTTACAAGGAGTGGCTGAGGTCACTTGGATTATTCAGCTTGGAGAAGAGGAGGCTGAGGGTTGACCTCATGGCAGTCTACAGCTTCCTCATGTGGGGAAGAGATGGGGCAGGTACTGATCTCTTCACTCCTGTGACCAATATCAGGAGTGGGGGAAATGGCAGGAAGCAGAGTCAGGGGAGGTTTAGGTTGGATATCAGGAAAAGATTTTTCACCCAGAGGGTGGTTGAGCACTGGAACAAGCTCCCCAGGGAAGTGGTCACAGCACCAAGCCTGTCTGAGTTGAAGAAGCGTTTGGATGATGCTCTCAGGCACCTGGTGTGATTCTTGGGGTGCCCTGCACAGGGAGAGGAGTTGGACTTGATGATCCTCATGGGTCCCTTCCAACTCAGCATATTTTATGTTTCTGTTATTCTATGATCCTTTTCTTGAAAAAGGGTTAAAGCTTGTCTTGAATGGTATAGAATCATGACTGTTGCCATGAAGAACATTGAACAATCTTTTCAGAGCTCTGCTGGACGGGGCGGGGGGGGTACTGTAGACATCTATGAAGTAGCTAAGAATGAGCTCAAGCTCAGAGGGGTTGAAGACACTGGGTTACTGCTGCCTTTTGTTTCACTGTTGGTTAAGGAATGTGGAACTTCACAACATTTTGACTGTTGTTGGAAAGACATTTGAGCACAAGCAGGAGAGCTTTCACCAAAGGCATAATCTAGGGACAAATGTCAAATTGGAAGGTTGGGTTTGCAGATTAGGTCTAGAAAATGATAAATGCAGATAGTAGGGATTTTTTTTTCAGCTTTATTTACATGTATTGAATATTAACATTAATTTGTATTTTTCTAAAAGAGTGGGACATAGTGTCTGAATTTTTACTTTCACAATGTATTTAAAACATCTTGCTAGCTCTTTCTCTATGTACAACTGAGAGTCAGAATTTCTACCTCTCTATTATCCTTTTTGGCAATCAGTGTTGCCCTCAGGAGGAGCATTTGTGTGTTTGTGCATCTGTGTGTACTCGATGGTCCTTTTGAATCCTCAGCCAGTAATGTGAAAGTCAGTGGGTCCCAAGGCATGTTTGTCTTTAGCAATAGATCTGTTCCATCTGTAACGTCTGCACAAAATATCTTGACGTGAGCAATCCTGTGGCATATGGAAAGCATCTACTTGTTACACAGCATTTGTAGCAGCAGTATCATTCTGGTTCATTTAACCTTACGTTTTCAGTCAATTTTGTATGGTTTTATATGTTTTTCCTTCTTAAATTTAAATTCTCAATAGTAAATGTAAAGCAAAATATTAACAAAGGGCCTTTTCAAAAAACCTTTTCTGTAGGTTTTCTGTAGGCTCGTTACTATGCAATAGAGACATTCTGCTGGCTCATCAGTGTGTTCTCCAGGCAGCGAGAGGAAAGCAAATGTTCCAAGTTGTTCTAATATCATGAATAGAAGGCTGAAAAATGTATACTTCATAGGATTCTTAGGAGAAAACAACTCCTGGATAATTTCAGGTGTCATAGTTTAACCACATTAGGCAGTAGAAAGTTAACTCTATCCCAGCTAAAACCAGTACCTGGGGACTTTTTGGTAGATTTTAATAGACCACAACTCTCCCATGTAGTTTGACAAGGCACTTCTAAAGTATGAAGAAGGAACATTGTGCAAAACACTTAGTTCTGTATTCAGGCTTTTTGTTCTACTGTAACTTATGCTGGATCTTGTTTATGCCAGTATTTTCAAGTGTTCAGTGGGATCTTAGATAACTAAGTTAAATTGAAACTTAATGGAAGCTGAGTGCCTAAGTCCCCCAAGCACCATTAAAACTGCCAGTTTGAATTTCTAATGATTTGTAATAACTCAACCCCCCGGACTTTGAGAACAAATGTGCTCAAGGATTCTACTGAGTTTTGGAAAAGGCCTTGAATTTGAAGTATCTTAAATTTTTATAGCAATATGTGATGTCCTTGTTATAAATGGTACCAGAATTTGATTGTATTGAATGCACCATGGGCAATATGAAAGCCATTACAGTATGCTGTGCTAAATGTAATTTAGCACAGTCTGTAGCACAAGTGTGTTGCACTTCATGCAAATAAATGTTTTGCCTTTATGTGTGAGATTAACTGTATCTGTATAATTATTTCACTGCAGAGTAGCCATAGCTGTAGGGCTTTGACTGTTACCACTTTGTATTGGTGGCAAATCTTAAAATTTAAACACAGTACTGACAATTCTGCTGTTGTTCTTTATCATTACTGTTGAGTAATACTTTTTTAAGTATTCTTCTATACAGTGAATTCTATGCATAGGTTTTTTCCATTCATTTTTGTTTTCTTCTTAGACAAGCAACTTCCCTAGTTTTTAAGCTTTGTTGGGAGATGGGAAAATGTGGCAAAAGGTGCCTAACTCTAGCCACCAGTACTCCCTGAAACCAGGCCCCACTCCAATAATTTTATATATATATAATAGATATGTAAATATATATGCTTTTAAATATATATTTGATTAGTTGGTCTCAAGAGCAACTATGCGTGGGAGCTGAGATGCAGTATTTTCAATTTCAGTGATGCTGTGATGAATCTTAGGAGCCATCTGGGAGGTTGTGTGTTTTTTTTTACTGAACAGTATTTAAGCAGTAAAACTGATGAAAATCAAGAAAGGTGTGAATCAAAAACCATCCTCTCTTTTTCTTACATGAAGATTGAAATTAACTTTGTATAGTTCAATGGAGATTAATATGCTAGTTAAATAGGCAAAAAAAATTAGCTTTTCCAGAAATGGGCACACATTAGCAGAGTTGCCTAAAGCTCAGCAGACACATCTAGATCTTTTCTGTGCTTTGCCATTCGATGCCACAGTAATAGAGGTATTACAGGAATGTGAATAGGAAAGTTTGCTAGAAATGGAAAAAATAATGTTGATGCTTAGTCTTTCCATCTGCAACTGTTGGGCGACAGTCTCTTATAGTGACATTTGGCACAACAGAGGCATAAAATTTCAAGTGTTCCCGCTTCCAGGCAGCTGAGTCAGTTTGTTCTGAAAGCTGAATGCTGAATCATGTGTTGGAGATGGCAAATTTCAGATAGATGGAGTCACAAGGCATTTTTTTCCCCTGTACCAGAAACTATACTTGTTTCCCTTATTCAAAGGAGATTGGCCTCTATTAGTCATCACTGTTTCTGAATCTCCAATAAGAAATACTGTGTACCAAAATGGCAAGCCTCAGTTATTCAAGGTCCTTGTGTTCTTCCCCTTTTTTATTATCAAAGGGACTAATAGTATTTTTAAAAATATTCAAACTCAAGAAAGCAAACAGTCAAAACCCCTTAGAACGTGTTGTAGTGACTGTAAGAGAAATTTTATGTGGAGAGTAGTAGGTGCTTTTGGTTTGCTTTAGCTGTTTCGGATTGTTCAGATTTGCTTCCATTATGAAATTGGTGCTCTATTTAGAAGTATGGATCTTTTCTTCTCTGTAATCAGCATTTATTCTGATCCTTCGTCCTCTAATGCCTGTAAATCCTGACATGATCTGAAAGGGTCCAAAAATAAATCAGACTGGAAAGATGGAAAAGGTCACATGCAATATGAGTTTGAACAGCACAAGCCAATTTTACCTGAGGTATCGTTGTGTGGCTAAGGCATACAGTTACAACTGTACGAAGGGCTTCGTTTAGTAGAATGACATTGAGGTGATCTTTGAAAAGTAGAAATTAGACAAAAGTAGAAAAAGAGATTTATGCATTCAGTGTGATATGAAATAGCTCGTGTTTATTAGAAGATTTTGTTTCAGAGATCCTCAAGCAGCCTGAAAAATGTAATGATTTTTAATTCTTTATCACAAGAGCACTTTCATTATGTAACTGAGTCTGGGTTATTTGAACAATAGTTTAAGAAGGGTTTTGCTAAAACCTGTCAAATCTGATTTATCATGTTCATACACATGGACATGCAATGTCTTCCCTTTATTTCAGTCAAGTGAATTTTTGCACTCTGGCTGAAACATACGCTTAATCTGTTTGCTGGATATCCAGTGGAGCATGTAGCATATGGATGTGTCAAAGTGTGACTTTCAGTGTATTAATAACATAGTGCTAAACTCTGATTCCTCTATTTAGTTGAGAAAATAAAGTTTTCTGCAGCACTACGATTGAATGTTTTCCTATAAAGGTCACAGTTGTTTGATTATTTTTTTTCAAAATGTATTTTAAATTATTATCATGTCTTACTGTAATGTTTATGTGCTGGATCCTCAGTCTGAAAGCAGTACATAATTGTAATTAATCTTTCTTGGACTTTCTTCTTTTGAGACATCTCCCCCTAGACACAAACATTCCAAAGGTGGCCATTAGGCTATCTTGTATCACCTTCCCACTGTTGCACTACCTGCAGATCAAATAAAACCAAGGATTTGACTTGAGTAATGTGTAATGGAAATGAGCATGGGCTCTTATGTCTTTAGTGACAGACAGAGGCTCTTTAAGATTTAGTCTGCATCTGTTCCTTGCTTCTGACTTGAGAAATTATTTTGCAATGGAATTAACTTTCTAATCCAATAAGATCATAATTTTATTATTAGGAAATGTACTAAATAACCAGCATTTTCTTTGACAAAACAACTGTTTAAACTCTACCATGTGTAAATTGCCTTAAAATAAAGAACATCAGATGAGATAGGGACCTGGGGACAAATTATTAAGTTCTGTGGTAACGTGGCTTTTTCAATCATAGGTGTTTTCAAGGGCTGGTGGCACAATAAATCTCAGCAAGCTTATTTTTTAATCCCTTTCATGGTGGACAATGACAACTGCCACCTTCTTTTTGTCTCTGTGTGAGTTTAAAGATCGCTGCTTAGCTGATCATCCAGTGCTAAGCAAAGCTCATTAGTTCTGACTTGTCATTACAGCTTTTCTTCTCCTGTGTAAAACTTGTTGAGAAGATCTTTTTCTATATTAGTTGACAAAATTTTATTGAAATGGGATTTCTCAGATCTACCAACTTGATTATAAACAGAGGCTGTTGTCCATACTGCTCAAAACTCCTGAAAAGAAAGCTTTGTAATCCATTCTACCTGCTAATAGTACCTTAAGTAGAACTGGTGGTTGAACAGTTTCACCTTTACTTATACAGTTTAGAATGCTGACTTTGATCCTGAGTCATGTCCTGTTAAGATTATCTCAATCAGGCAAATCTCTTTTTGAAACCAAACTTTTAGTGCTAATGTTTACTTTTATGAAAAGTATAAAATGTTAAGAGAAGGGTCTGACAGGCAGGAATCTTACAGCTGCTCACAGACACCATGTAGAATTAGGTCTCTGTAAGTAAAGCAAATACAACAGTTCTTTCCTATGGTCTGTGCTAGGGATGTTTAAAGAGTCAGTGCAGAAGCAGATCCCAGTTAACTATGGGTGCTGCTACGGAAGATAAAACTCTTAAGAAAAACATACAGTGTATTTGGGCCTGAGCTGGGGGAGTTTCAGTTAAGAACAGCATTCACTGAAAGAAGGAAGTTAAACTCATTGTCTTCTCCACTGGTAGATAGCACCTGGTGATCAGTGTCCAGGAAGATGCTAGACTGCCATGCAGGGAATCTGGTGACTGCTTCATCAGGACACCAAATATTGGCACTTAAATTAGTAGAGCATTAGAATGAAACCAAGTCTTAATATCTGTGCCTCTCAGTTTCCCTTCTGCAAAGTGCTAAAATTTTCCCACCACTCAGAAGAACCTTCTTGTAATGATAAATGTTATTTAAAGGGTGATGTACTCCTGTAATTTTATTGCAAATCTGCTTTTCCAAAAGTGCTAGTGTCTGGAGCCAAGCATTTATGAGAGGTTTTATCTTATTCTTTCCTCTGAAGGACTGTTCTCCGAAGGACACTTCTCTGCTTTGATTTCATGGACCAGTGCTGCTTGCTTCAAAAGCTTGAAGAATTGCCGTGTTCATATTACCTTAGTTTGTTAGGTTATTCCCTCAAATGAACTTCCTGTTGCTGTAATTCTAATTCATTTTCAGGGGTCATGATTTATGAGGTTAATAATGAAGATTAGAAGTCCTCAAAAATGCTTTCTTTTCCATCCCAAAGTGTACTTCTTCCCAGAGAGGCTTCTTTATTTAGAAGCAGAACTCCAAAAACATAGATGATTTGTCTTCGGTTTGCCAGCAGCCTACAATAAAAACTTCTTGTAAGATCTTTACCCAGCTCGTTGCAGATTTTTAATGTGCATTTTGCATCAGGCTTCTAAAAACGAACTTGAAATAAGAACTGGCTTTGTAGGGCTGTGATGGAGGAAAGTAAACCATAGCCTGTTACTTGCTATTCATCACACACACCAACTCTGCTTGTCTGATGCAATACGTTACCCAAATAAATGATCTGTGGGATTTGAGAGCTTGGCAAGGCCTGATGGAGAGCATTGGGACTGCGACAGCTTCTGCAACTGGTGAATCCTTGATGCATTTGGCAAGTTGAATTTCTGTTTTCAGAGCTGCCTTTTTTCCGTCAGCTGGTCCCTCTCCCAAGCCACCTCTTCTCAGCACACAGAGCGATTCCAGGTGAAATGCCCAGCAGGAACTGACATGCATGATACTAATTGGCAAAAGTTCTGAGTTACAGTGCTGGGGGCCTGGCTTGTATCATGTTCAAATGCACAGTCCTTGCATGCAATTCAGTTAACTTCCAGTGTGTTTCTGGTTCAAAGTTTAAAATTTTTGGATCTAAAACCTCCCTAGGAATGACTTCAGGTTTGTTTGGTCATGAGGGTAATAAGCCATTTGGTACCAAAGGAGAATCTGGAATGTAATACCCTGAAAAAAGTAGCTGAGTGACTAGAAATCAGGTACCTAATTTCTAGCACTTCAGATCATTTATGCTAGAGTGCTTTACTGTTATAATGCTATTTTGATCTCATAGCATAGTGGTTTTCAGAATGGGATCTTAAGATTGTGTTGGAGAGCCCTGTGAAAGGTAACTAAGATTGCTGTTAGTAGCAACCATAATTTTATAGCCAGCAGTCCACACCATCTGCTTGAAAATGGGTGTTCTAAAGTCATATGCACAGGACAGTCAGCGGCTGTGGATCTGAAGCAATTCCTTGACTGTTCTGTTCTTTCTGCTTTAATTTCTCAGCGTGGTAGGGGAGGACACTGTATAAGACCAGAAAATTTAAAATACTTGTATATGTCTGAGCAGAAGGTGTGTGTCTGCTCCTCTGAAGATAGGTTGGTATGATAATGAAGCAGTTGATCTTCAAATCTTTATTCTTTGAGAAGTGACTGTTCCATTATTCCTGAAATTCATAAGCAACTATAGTAGTAATGGAGGAAGGTGCATGCCCTTCATTCTCTGAAGTGCCAGGTGTAACAACTGCTTCCTGTCATTGCAGGGCCACTGAATTGAGGAATGGGCAAATCACAAGTGGTCCTTGAATCAGAAGGATGGCTCAGAATTCTCTCTCCTATGTGCTGACAGGTTGGGTAGCCTTTGCTTGCTGAGGTCAATGTCAGTGTACACCCTAATATTCATTACTGCCTCCATTTCCTCTCTTGGTCAGTCTTCTATGTGGAAGGATAATTAATGCTCTAGACTGTGACTGATGAGCTCTGGGTCAGCTGCTTCCTCTGTCCAGGTGTGTATTTACAGACGGCTTCAGTTTTTCCCTCATCTTAACTCCTCATGTGCAGTGTGCTCCCTTGTATCACACCAGAGGAAAAGGGCTTATTTGCTCCATTCACACCACGGGTTAGAGCAAGTCTTTTCCTTCCTTGCTCTACCACAGGCTGCTAATGTGATCTTGAGCTTTAACTCTTAATTTTGCTGTCCCTGAAAGAGGAGAAAGAAATGACACAGTAATCATCCAGGAGTGTATTCAAAACACAGAGCTGTGATACCATAAGGATGTCAAGACGTAGACTGCATTGTCTGTAAAGCAAACCCAGCTGAGTTCCTGCGTTTCTAGGTTGCTATTGTAGTTAGATATTACTATCCCTCTCTTAATAATCTGCTGTACCAGAAAGTAGCTAGAAACTGATTAGAAATTTCAATGCTGCAGCAGATTGGTTATTAGAAAGATTATTTCATTAAATGTATCACTGTATCGGAAAGCTGTCTCCAGTTTTGACTGGATATTCCTTGATAGACTTAGATCAAAACCACATCCAGTGTCACAATAGGAGGACTTTCATCTTCATGTTTTTAAAAGCTGTTCTCTGTCTCTGAGACAAGGGGAAGTAACAGGTTTGCAATAGAGAAGGCTTAGGAAACACGGTTAAGAAATTACCATCTCAGCCAGTTGATTACAATATGGTTAGGATGAATGGCATCTTCTTTGTTCTTCTTTCTTGTGGCAGAAGAAAGCCTTATTTTTAGCTTTGCTATTTCTAGCTTCAGATTTTTGAGACAGTATAAATGTACCTCTGTCATTTGAATATAGCATGGTTTGTAGGAGCTTTAGCAAATCAACTCTGTTAAAGGCTTGGGCAATTTCATATGTGCTGTTTGAGCCTTGCATTTGCAAGGCAGCATATGAAGAACTCTGTTGAATACAAATTGATTTAAATTTCTAAGAAGGAAAAAAATGTCTAGGACCAGTCACATCTGAAATAGGAGGACTGTAAAAATCAAGTTGAGTGTCTTTTTATACCTGTCTCCTCCCTATCAATTTCATTTGTCTCTTCAGCAAGGACTGTCAGTAACCTTGGCAACTCTGTATTTGTTTTCTCTTTTTCTCCTTTGCTCTGACAACTGAAAATGCTTTTTTTTTTTTCCCCTTTTTCTTCCTTTTTTTAATGAGAATGTAAAAACTAAAGTCCCAACCAAATCATGTTAAAGGAGAAAGAGGGAGGACTGAGAGGAAAAGGATTAGAATGCTTTTCTAATGTAGATTGTATATACCTATAAAGGAAAGCTTAGAAGTAACTGAGACAGCTTAGATGTAATTGTAATGTTTTAAGAGGGTTATTTTGTGAATATATCTTGCTGTGTGAAGTTTTTTTAATTTCATCTAAAATGCTACTGAAGTAAATTATTGTGCCCACAAGCCTGATCAGCAAGGATCTTGGCTATTGGAGTGTTCCTTCCGTCAAAAGCAATCTGGAAAGACAAGTGACTGATGAGTCAGGTGAAGCTGAGACATTTAGTGTGGTGGTTCTTCAGCTAAAGCCACTCCTCTTGTAACTGGACTACGAAGTTTTCCCAACTTGTCCCTTAAGTAGAAAACTCAGATGTCAGTTCTGTTTTTCAAAAAACATGAAAGGCTTAAAATCTCAACATTTACCTCAGAAATGAAGGGATTCTCCCCTCAGATTGTGAGGGGAGATCATGTCCATGATTTTTTAACTTAACTTTTGTGACTTGCAAAGTCAGGGGTTTTTTGAGCATCCTTCTGGACATAACCATGAGTTTTACAGAGCTCACATGATGCATGGCTCATACAAAGACTGAAGGAACATGAAGAATTAATTACGTGCAGGTTAATTTTCTACGCTTTAGGTGTTACATAGCATGGCTAAATGTGCCATATTCAGTTTTTTCTCTGATCAGTCCAGATGCATCATAAGCACCTAATACCTGCTTTTTAAACAAGGATGCTTTGCTTCGAAACTGAAAATCCTCCACTATGTTGTTCTACAGTTATGATTCATTATTTAACTTTAAAAATTGTACACTGTTGAAGGACTCTGATAGAAAGTCAAGTTTGTTGATTAGGAAAATGTAATTGAAATTTGTTTTATTGAAGCAGGAAGAAGAAGGGAAAATGATTTCTATGTATCTGATAATAGAAAACATTATGCTCATTTATTTTAGATTCTGTAATTGAATTTCAAAGCTTTCAAGTTCAGGTGTGTGCACTGTGGATACATCCAATTCAGAAACTTTCTTTAATTCCCTTGTCCACTTTTGATCAATTTTAGTGATTGTATAGATTTGTCTTTCCAAAAGTTGATTCCAAGACTGTAGTTGAAGAGCAATCTCTAAACTAGTTAGAGTATTGACAAAAAGCTAACATAGGTCATGCTTCTAATTGATGCTGACAATGCCTGCAGAACAGAACTGCTTTGGAACGCAAATAGAACATCATTTCCTTCTTCCTGCACAGGCTGAGCACATTCTAGAATTTGTAATAATTTTCTTTTTAACCTCTTCCTAATCTGGATGTATTTAGTGAAACTCAGGAAACTTAAAACCATTCAAGAGAACTAAACTCAGAACATGAAAGGTTTGTCAATTTGAGATGTAAAATCCAATGCAATCTGCAGTACTTGTCAGGTAAAAACAGAGCGCTGTCGCAGTGATGTAATGAGGAAAGGAAAATCCCACTTGGGGCCTGATCCTGCAAAGACTTAGCTGTGTTTTAGAACTTTGTTGGTGTCCCAGCCACAAGAAAGATTTGACCTCATCAACTATTTTCTCCTTGCAGAAGCTGCTATCTGGTTGAATTCTGATAGTGATGAGGTTGGATTTCTCCTCCAAAAATCTTTCAGCAAAGATGTTCCTGTTGTAGAAGAGTACATATCTTCCAGTTAGTGTTTAAGACAATTATTCTCAACCTGATGGGAATTATTTCATTTACTGAAATCAAGTCCTGTGATAAAGATATCCTGTGTTTCAATATTCTGAGCCTATTGTGCTGCTTTGAAGATAATGAATGATTCAGGCTCCTAAACTGAACTGAGAGCAAACCAACTATTTCAGATCAGTGTGACCTAGCAGTGATTATTGCTAACTCAAACCTTTGTTCCAGCAGAATGACAAACTCTGCTCAGTACTGGGGGGCAGCCTGTGGGAGATGTCTGGCTATCCCGAGTTGGGATATTATTTAGTGCATCTAGGTTCTCAGTACACAGGGATCTCTAGTAAGCATTGATGTCAGGTGTAAGAAAAATCTGTTTTTTAAATTAGATTTTGAAATCTGAATTTTTTTAGATTTTTCTTTTGCAAGAAAAATCTAGAGTCTACATACATTAATTTTATTTACATTAACCTGAAATTCAACTCAAATTTTATCATCATGCATAAGTCTGTACTTGCATTACTACTGATAAAAGAGACTGTGTAAATGTCAGCTTTGGGATGTCTTAATTTACAGAGCTACAATTGTTTGATCCTTGCAAAGGCTAACATGATGTCTCACTTTTAAATATGCCTGATTTTGGGAGGGGCTACAGACTGCAGATTAAATCTCTGGTTCATCAAATCATGTACAGATTGTACATTACTTTGAGAGCAGTTTATGCTTGCAGAAAGCTGAACACATGCCAGGCTGCTCAGTGCTCTGCAGCAACAACTCAAGGGAAGTACGGGAATTGAAGGACCCCATTAGTTATTTTTAGTTTCATACAGCAGGCATGGTCTTGTGTAGCTTTTACAGAAGTCATACAAGAGGGACACAGGGTAGAGATTGCTCTGAGGTTTTACTCTGGACAACTGGAAGGACAATTCAGCTGAAAGTGGGGGACTAAGGGAGACCTCTTAACCTGAAGGATGAAAACAGAAAAAGTTACTGTTGAACAAGAAAGGAACCACTTCTTTACAGGGACTGGAAGAGGTTGTGAGGTATTCTGCAGCTGAGAGAAGCCTTTTAAGGATCTAAGCTGTGGCAGTAAATCACTGAATCTGGGTAAGGTACAAGTCCTTAAGCTTTTGTCTTTCTTCTTTTGTGCACCTACTCCTTAATTTATCTCTGTCTCCCCTCTAAATTGAGCACGAAGGGAAGCTCAGGACATCTATTCCATTGGAAACTGGTATTTTGAAATATATGTCTTGCCCCAAATGATAGTGAATAATTAGAATTCTCTGTAAAGTGGCATTGGCAGAAAAAAGGAAAAATTACATGATTGTACTGAAACAATTTTAGTAGCACTAAATGACTTGAACAGCCATTCTTTGAATTGATGGAAAAGTTTGATCCATTGGAGTGAAAGGTTTTTAATTTTGTTCTTGTTTTAGCATGGTATGGCAGATTTCAGTGCAATTGGAAATAACTGCAAAAAATACTAAGCAACGGTTCAGTACGTGCCCTGAGATCACAGGTTCTTTTTAGTGAGTTGAGTGCATGTTCTCCGTGCCTCTGCAAATATTCAGGGTTTTTGTTTCTTGAGCTTCTATTTGAACAGGGAATTGTTAGCAATAGGAAGGTGCAGCCAACTGCCAGTATTGAAATGGGGCTGTGTGGAGTGTCTTATGTTTAAAAAAAAAAAGAAAAAGAAAAAGAAAAAAAAGCGTTTGTGCCTGTCTGGAGATGTGCAAAGGTAGTTAATACCTGAGGAAAGTGTAACTTCTGCTGGCCAGGAGCAGGCTGTCCCGAGCGAGTCCCTGGCTCGGTACCAGCACTTCCAGCAGAGCAGAAGGGGGAGCTCCGAGTGCAGCGGTAGAGGAGGGAGCTGGGGGCTCCGCAGTGCAGCCAGCTGAAGCACAACTCCACTGTGCTTTAGATTACGATGCAAAATCTGTTTGCAGTCTCTCCCTGTTGTTGCTCAAAGCCACTAATGACCTGGATTTGAACTGGTCTCCTAAAAAGGGTAAGAGGCTCTCTCTCTCATTGCCAATCCCAGAAGCATGCAGTTGCAGTTTCTCCCCACACAGATTTGTAACAAGTCCTGACCTGAAGTCACCAGCCTTATGTTTCAGTTACTCTGATGCTAGATAGCAATTTAAAGACTTTGCTTTCCACTCTTCCTGTACACATGGCACCCTATTCTTCCTTCAGCCATATAAATCCAACTAAATCTTCCAAGAGGAAATTATGAACTGGTAGATTTTAAACAGTGTGGACCCACAAGAGAAGAAAACAAGGTGGATGTTCACATTCCAAGTCTTCTCCCAGTCCCCCCTCACATGACAGACAGAAATGTCCTGAGCTTAATCTGCTTCTTCAAAGGAAGATTCAAAATTCAATCTCTTGAGCAGGATATTTTCTTCTTCTTGGTACTAACATCTATAGCTGTTGTTGTATTGCCTGCTTACTGCTAGATTCTTCCTGGCATTTACTGCTATATTATACCTTCAGTTTTGTTACAAAATCTTTCTTGAATTCAGTGAGCTTTGTATCAGAGAAGGCATAAATTGATATTTCCTACCCTTTGGCCTGAATTCTGTTGCACTTACACACACTCTGTATTCCCAGGGTGAAGAACCTATAGGACAGCTGAGCAACAGGACCTGGTCTCTCTGTGGAAGTCCTGCTGTAGTTTCTGTGGCAGGCGTTTGTTGATTGTTCAGTCTTTGTGGACTGTAGTGGGAGTTGAGCATGAATAATGGGTGCAGAACATGGCTGTGGTGCCCAGTGAGGTGTGCTGGCTAGTTGGCAATTTCTGATTACTGTTTAAAAAACACAACAAAAGACAAACACCAAGCAAGCACTTTTAATTAATGCAAGTGCATGTGTGTCTGCTATCACTTTGTCTTCCAAGACTCCTCCAAGTTTCTTGTATAATTCTCCTATTGCATGTTCTCCGAATGCTACTTTATGACCTCCTAGGAGCAAGCATTCTTTAAAGCAGTACTCAAACCAATATAATTTCTTTGTCTTGTATTTTCCTAAATGCTATTATTAAAAGAAAAACCATGGCAAAACTACAGTCATATTAGGAATCTCCTAGTGATTTCTTTTGCAGTGGTTCAGATAGTGGATATCACAAAGTGTGCAAAGACTGTCTGTCATTGTCCTATTGATTTTATATTGTTTTCAATACTTCGTGTATCTGAGGTGTGGTGGATGGAGGTTTCAGAAGGAGCTGCTGATCTAAGGTCCTTATTTTGGTTTTGTGCAACCCAGTCTGCAATAAGACATGAGACTGATTTTTAAACTTTGAGCTTTCCTCAGTTTCTATGCATGGCATTTATTTATGGGTGTCTGAACCCAAGTAAATTGATTCCCAATCTCTCCCTCACCCCAAAGATCACTCTAGTTAACACAGATAACATTCTAGCAGTGTGCTGTCACCTTTCTTTCACGTGCTTTGCTGACTTGGGGCCAGCATGAGGAAGCAGCTGATTACTAGTAAGAATGCCTTCAACAGCTTCAGGCTCACAGACTCTGTTGAGCTGATTTTTCCCTTACTTTATCTGCCTTATCCCTCTGCTGACAATTCAGTATGAACAATTCTCTTGGACACAATATAAACCTTCCCTTCCCTAGTTTAAAAAAAGAAAACTCCTTTTTTAAGACAGATAAAGTTCTCTCCTACATTGCTTGTGGGCTTTTTCCTGTTGCCACCTCAGTCGTGTTTGCAGGAGCAAGGGATGTCTTCTTTTAGTCTCACCTGGATCAAATCGATATAATGACCTTCACTGAAGCTATAATTACATTGGTCAGGGATGCATCAAACCTCAGAATATTTGATTTGTCCTCAACCTGAGGTGAGGACTCTGAATGTGTTTTTTTTCTTCCTGACCCTTTGCAACTGTAATTCAGTTTAAATCTGCGGGGATCACTTTCAGATTACACTAATAAAGGAGGTAGGTTAATATCTCTTCTGTCCTTGGCTTTACTGCAGACAGTAGCAACAAGGGGCCTAATTAGTGTTTGGGTTTGTTGGTTATGGAGGTGGCTCCAAGAGAAACTGGACTGATGCTATGAAACTCATTAGACTTAGGTCTTCCAACATTGTGTTTTTATATTAAAGAGAAAAGAAATCTAGCAAGAGGGAAGTCGAGGGAGTGCAAAGTAGAATCCTCATTAGAGTAATTAGCGTAAGTCATTATTTCCTAGAAGCCTCAAATGGCCACATTTATTCTAAAGAGATGCCAAGGGTATGGCTGAATGTAACTACAACGTCAGCCTTTGGGAGGGAAGGAAGGGAGAGCTTTGTTTGCTGCCTGTGTTTGCTTACATTTTCTGGCTTAGGTGATATGTGATCCTATTAAGGTCGGTATAGCTAATCCTCTTTTGTGGTACTAATTTCTTGCCATTATCTTTATTTGGCTGCTAATTTCCCTTATGGTATTCTTCTGCTATCCTAATGTTAGTGAGTAGCTTCAAATTTTTCTTGAATATCCTGTAGGAAAAATGTTGCCTGGTCTGTGTCAGTGTCCCTGGAAGGAAAAGGAATTGCTGATGGGGCTGAGAAAAAGTGTCTCCTAATAAAACCTCTTGCTATTAATGGCATCTCTTATGAGTGTCCACTGTGTTTTCATTTCTGAAATTCATCTTGTACTTTCATGCTGAAACTGAGTTGTGTTCCTTCAGTGAATATTAACAAGCACCTTTTGTAGCAAACCTCTTGCACCTTGAACGGCTAAAGGAGAAATGGTCATAATGATCTGCAATTGTCCTGGAATGCTTCTTGGTCTTTCGTTTGCAATTTGAGTGTTGTTTGTGTGCTAGGTCACCCCTTGCATCACTCTGCTCTTTCAGACTGTCAAGACACCCATTCAGACTAGTGCATAACCTCTTGCTCTTGTCTCAGGCCAAAATTCCTTGTGGATAGAGCTTTTCTGTGTCCAGGATATTGCTAGAAACGAGTTGGTGTTTTGTTCTTTTTTCAGAGGGGAAAGGAGGGCGAGGGTGGTGTTTGTCTTGTGGTTTTTTTTTAATAATAAAGTAGCTTCCTTTTGTTTGCATTGGTGAGCAGCCCTAATCTAATGTTTTTTCAGCCACTATATGCTATTTTGACTGACATTCTCTCTCAGTCTAAAGTGATGTATTGATTTTTCTCCCATCATCTTCAGGATTTCAGACAGGTTGAGGGCACCTTACTCTTTGCCTAAGGTGGAAAGGTATCATGCACCTCACATCTTAGTCTGTGCCTGGAGCTCTTTAAGGTACACAATGCAAAAGATAGATCTGTGAAACTTTTCATATAAAATAACCAAACAATCTGGGGTTTTTTTTGCTTTAATTATTTTTAAATAGTTTGTTCTTCCGTGTTCTTTGATAATTTATTGCGTCTTTTTACCATCACTCTATACAGAGGGTAATAGTTCTGTTGTGGAAAGATATTTTTGTTTTGTTTTTGTTACCTGCAAAACTGCAGAGTACCCAACACCGTGGTTGCAACATGCTTTGCAAGTAGTTGATAACAAAGTGATCTCAACAGAGGGAGAAACAAATATTTTAAGCAATGGTAGGGATAATTACTGGTTTTAAACCTAATTTGTCAGACAGTATTTTCTCCTTTGTCATCCTCTTAGAATCTTTCTTTGTTATGGAGAGGAACAGCTACTGTAAATGCAATATGATTCCACTTGGAAAAGATTGAAGTGCTGTGTTTTGACCTGGAGACAAAATGTGTCAAGTTACACCTTTCACCATTGAGATACTGTGTGGTTTTAATGAAACCTGTCAGGTACATAGAAATAGTTAACCTACCTTTCATTTTTACAGCTTATTAAAATCATTAAAATACAGCAATGTTTGTACTTTCTGACTGGTGTATTTATATCAACTCCAGGGATTTTAGTATACCTAAAGAAGGATTATGCTATGATATGGACTGTTGCAGAAGGTTAGGGGTGTTTCTTCTTAACATCCAAATGTGAAACTAGAGTTTTATCTCCTTTGCTGTGCGTCTGTTAGGTTTTTTTAAGCATAGGTTCTGGCATATAGGACCCCAAGAGGTGAGATCTTTGTTAAATGTTTTTCATTTTTCAGTTAGAAATTGAAAATTAAGTCAGCTTTTAAATATTTGAAACTGCACATCCTCTCATGAGAATTGATCTCTGTCACTTTGGACAAACTGAAGAGCATGTTTGTCCCAATGGGTTTTCATAGGATTAAAATTAATATGATGGACTAGAATATTACCTGAGGAAAAACCTAATCTTTTAAATCAATGCTCACATGTCCTTACAATGACATTGTTATTTATTCTTTATTATTTGGCCAGTAGGTGTTTTCTCCACAGTTTTGTAACATGAGAGATTCCTGATAAGCAGCAACAGAGCTCTGAGTTTTGATTCAGGTTGTTTGTATTCCTACAGGCTTCTTCAAAAGGTTTGGTATCAGACCTCTGGTTGTGGTCGTGAATTTTGTGAGATTTGCTGCTTATAATTGGTAGAATAATTTACTAACTGTGCTACATTTTGGGGTTCTATTTCAAAGGCCTGAAGTTTCAGGTCCTTTTTTGGTGCTAACTGAAATCTATAATGAAGGACATCTCTACAGTGGCAAAATTATTTTTCAGCCTCAACTCATGTAGATCATAGAAATGAGCATCATGGAGCTAATTTCCGAAAGTTGTAAATATAGATTTTCATGTAAATCAGTAGGAAGATTCCTGTGTGCTTTATACCAAGCTCAAGAAGGACACTTTTGTTGCTGAGTTGCTATTTGATCTTGTGCTTGCCAGCTAGGGAGTCTGGTGTCAAAAAACTAAACTGTCAGATCTGTGTGTCTTGAGGACTTTGGAGGGAAGGGAGGGGTGTTCCTTCCCATGAAGAACCCTGTCTGGCTTTGTATCAGGATGTCCAAACACTGGCAAAGTAATTACTCTAATTCTTCAGCACAGATTATGCTGTAAAAGGAAAAAAAACCAAAACCCTGACATCATTGATTTGGCTTTGTAAGAAGATGATAAGTTTGTAATGATCATCATTTTTGGAAATTAAAGAAATGTACTTTCCAATTTTCTGACATTATGTCAATATCTTTCTCCAACTGTTTTGAACACTTTGATGGTTTTTCTCTTACATTGTGTTTTTGAGAAAGATAAGGTAAAAGCATGATCTGCCATTGAAACAGTGTCACTTTATGTCTGTTCTAAATTCTTTTGTGTTTGATAAAATAGCAGTATGAAATAGTTGTATAAAATCCAAGTGGGTCAGGGAAGGACCTTGTACTCCACTACACATAGCTTGCCTGATCCTCATTGTTTGTGTGTCTGATTCTCAGTGGTCAGGCAGCATGCAGTGTCATTTACTCAATAGGTTGTTAGATGGATTATTCTAGTATCATTGCCTCGCCAGAATTGTCCCAATATTCTTGAAAGGTAGGTAAAAATTACATTTTTACAATGAGAACTGGAGCACAGCAAGACTGATAGGACTTGGTCATAGCTAAATCCACACCATGTAAGGAAACGACAGTCTGAGGAAAGGCACTGGGGTCATGAAAGGTACGGAATGATTTCTGTTCAGGTGGTGCTAAACAGACAAGGATTCTTCATCTGAGAAAGAGGAGGTGACTTGCAGGGTATGACAAAGATTATTAAAATCATGAATAACGTTGACAAACTGAAGAGAGAACAAAAGTTCAGGCTGTCTTACAATATAGCAAATAAAGGTCCTCAAAGGAGAGCAGCACGCGATAATGTTCAGAACAATTGAAAAGGCATGTTTTTCTTCTTCACATAATTTAACACTGAATTTCTCTGCCATGGGATATTGTGAATACCAAACTTCTCTATAAATTGAAAAAGCAATTAATCACTGAGGGTAAAAGAAAAAAAATGTGTCAAAGGTCATTAGGCTGAAATCTACAGCTCAGATGAATGCTGAACACTGACTGCTGCAAGTGTGTAACGCAGAAGTGGTGTTAAAAGCTTGCCATGCCACTTTTGTTTAAGCTACTGCCAGACATGGACTTCCTTCTAGTTTTGTAAAGCCATTTTTTACTTTTTGTGCTTAACAGAAGAATGGAAACCTTGAATGGGGGGGAAACGGTATGAAGGGGCTGCAGCTTCTTGTAACAGCAGGGTCCTCTACCCAAATCTGTTTCCAAACATGATCAGTCCTTTCAATGTCATCTTTAAATCTACTGTTTAAAAGCTATAGAGAAAGCTTAAGCATGGAACAACTGGAATCTTTGTAAACTGCCAGACTGATCCTCCCAGAAGCAAAGCTTTTCACCATTCATTTTTGAAAATAGCAGTATTTATAACATTTTTTGAAGGAATACATACCTGTAATTGGCTTGGCATGACTCTTGAAGCTGATATGACATTGAAAAATCCGAGCTTCACAGTTCCTGGCTGTCGGTTCCAGAAAAGCTGCTGAAACACAATGTCATGGACAAGAGTAATGTGACACCAGAGGCTTACTCTGAATGTGCATGCAGTCAAGCCAGGCCCTCGTAACTAGGCAGCTCCAACTTCAGGAAAATTTTTCTTCTACTTTTTTTATTTTTTATTTTTAATGAATGAGGAATAGAAGGAAAGAGGCTGGTGATGATCTCTCTTGCCACACTTGTTTTGTTTGAATGTATCTTATAAAGAGGATGTAGCAACCAATCGGTTCCTGGTCAAAAGTGAGAAAGTTGAAAATGGCAAATACTGAGGGAACCAGAATGACAACATTTATGTTTTCTTAGGCAGCTGATCTGTAGGGCCTGAAGTTGGGGTAGAAGTAATGCAAATGGACAAGGGTATTAATGGTCTGTATATTCAGAATAAGCCTCATCAGCATCTGATATTTTACTGCAGTTCTACCTAGAAAATTTAAATTATTTAAGAGTGGTCTTGAACTTGCAGTAAAAGCTAATCCCTGACACGCTACCTTTTATCATGATTCTTTCTTTGTAATGAAATGGAATATTGTCATTGGCTTCAGCAGAATAAAGTTAAAATATAATTACCAGTTTTGAACAACCTCATAGGAATACCTCAGCCTAATGAAGTCTTGTGTGAGTTCCTAAACCACTGTTTGGAGGCATCATGGTATCATGCAAGATTTAGCCTTTTAAAAATATTTTTCTTCTCAAGAAATGCAGTCCTTTAAGATTCACTAAGTAAGGCAAACAGAAGCCAACATTTATTACCTTCTAAGGCATTTTGATGTGTAAGGTCATCATGGAAGTTTTTGGGTGGTAGGAAAAAATCAATTTTGGATGCTGGGAAACAGCCATACTAAAAATACTTTCCAGCAAGTCCACAGGATGGTAAGAATAGGAGAGACTTACTAAGAACCTTGTATAAAGGAATCAAACACAATGCTCTGCTGAAGCCAGTACTGGAACTTCTTTTGTTAACAGTACATGCACTAAAATACTTTTATGTATTTTGAAGAAATGCAACAGCAAGAAAGGTGGAGCTGTCGGAGAGTGTTTTATTTTTAACTGAATGGAAGCTGGCACCACTAGGCACTTGTTTTGTCCTAAAGCTTAATGGACAGGAGTGTGAAAAAGTAACTTTAAAAATAAGTACACATTAAGAAGAGCACAAAGATGATGCACTGTTTTGTACCTCAGCTCTTCCATGGCATTTTGTTTCCTTTAGGGATACTGAGTTGAAAACAGGGACTGGTGCATGAAAACCCATACAAGGGGAATAACCTCCATATATTTAAGGTATTCAGTCTATTAATACATTTGTAGCTTTGTGATATAATTCATGAAGTAGAAAACTACTGTCATTCCCAACTGTCCCTGAATCACTAGGTGACCTTGAGGAGTGCATCCCTTACCCCATTTTAATTTATTCTGCAAAGGGAGGTCATTCTTGAGCCTTGCTTCCATTAGGAAAGTAGCAGGGCTTGTCTAACCCTTGTTAATAGCTGATTAGAACCTACTATGAACAAGAACAGCCACGATTAAAATTGTCAGCTGCTCAGAGATGACTTTGTCCTTTTCAGTTGGCATAGAACATAAGAAATATCAGCAAGCGTGTTTACTAGTTGAGATGAATCTTGTTGTGGTTGCTGGATATGATAACAAGTGCAATTCTGATAGCTTTTCTCTAATGCAACAGTATCTACCTCTGCCAGGACACTACAGAGGATTCATCTTCTGCTGAAGTTAAGCAACCTTCAGCTTCATCATACTTTACTGACAAAATGGTCTATTGAAGTGTCTCAATTAAGGCAGCTTCCCAAACTCAGGTCTTCTGTCTCTAAAAATCTTAAGCTCCTCAGACTTCCCTTTCATGTTCAGTTCTGTTGGTGGCTCTGTGTAAATCAAAGCTCCCTTTCCTTGAAAAAAGAGCAGACTGGGGATATGTTACTACATCCAAACTTGAAGTTTTTCATCAATTGTTGCAAAACGTTGTGAAATGTCACTTGGATGCACTCAGTTTTGTTTTCAAAACTTTTCACAGTCTGAAGTACTTCGATACCATAAATAATTTATGGTTTGTGATTACAATAATTTTCTTTGTTTTATACCATAGTGTGTGCCAAAGGGTTCTGTAGTTAGCTGCTTGGAATTCCAGAATTAGATAATCTTTAGACCTTTTGAGGGGGTGAAATAATAGTTTGCATGATTTGTTCCTGTTTTTCAGTGCATGTGCTTTCACTAATGCAGACTTGACTATTTTTTTGGGTCTGCTTCTGGTTTGACACTCACAATTGCCCTGTCAATAGATTTACTCTGGATACACGTTTATGGAAGTGAACTCTGGACTGGATTCACTACAAAAATTGCTGCTGAAAATACTGGAGCTGATCTATTAGTTGATTTTATTCTGTGTGCAGAGGACACAACGCCTTCTTGTCCTTCACTCTCAACTCTTTCTGTATTCTGCAATAAAGTTCTGTGAATTTAGGGAATTTAGTTGAAACTCAGGCATTTGTTTTGTGTTCATGTCACACGTTGTTTCTGCCACAGTTGCTCTCCTTCCCCCCTCAGTGAGCAGCAAACTAAATAAAAGGAGCTTGTGTGAGATTTGGCTCAGCAAACTGGGCTCTGTCTTACTGCCAAACATCTTAAAGCTGCAGGAAGCCACTGGTGAGCTATGCTCACAACTGCTCTGGCTTCACTGAGTTCTCAACTTCCCCAGTCTTTTCTCTCATAGCACTTTTATCTGTTAGTGATTCTGTTACAGGACATGAAATGGAGATGGTCTAATCAGAGTCACTCTTTGTATGCCTAGAAGTGAACTGGAGACTAGTGCACTGGTTGGACTGGGGTATTGAAATGAGCAGGCAGGTATGATGATGGTAGAAAAGCAGTTTATTGTGATTCAGCTACCACCTTAACACTCTGGGCTGATTAAACCTACATGGGGGTATTTTTTCTGTGCACACACCTACTGCCATTCTCTGTCCTTGTGGTTCTTTCTTCCTTCAGGAAACTTCTCAGTTGTTCCATGTCTTCCCTTTTGCAATGCTCCCTTACTCACCAGGCACATGGAGGAGTGCCTCCATCACTGGTAACATCTCCAATGTTAACACCTTGCCACTGAAAGAACTTACTCTTTGCTGTTAAAAAATGTGAACAAAAATAGTCTCATACTAAAATTTTTCAAGATGCCAAAAACAGGCTGCTGTCTCTGTAGAGGAAACCAACTTAATTGTTGGCATCCAGGAAAAAAATCTTTCTATATAACATTGTAATCCAGCTGGAAGTTCTCTTTAAAGAAAAGACTCCTTTCTCTTTCCTTTAATAACTCAATTTGGCTTTGCAAGGAGAGAGGCCTTGTGGCAATGGAAAAAGATGCAGGAGGGCTGGCAGTAATTTCTGGCTTTCCTATAGAGTTTGTAGCCTTGGGCAAGTCAGTTGGTGGTTGCACTTTGTAAAAAATAAATATGTATTGATACACACCAAAACCAAATGGCATTCATAATGTCTGATACTGGCTCTGGATTTTCATTAGTGCTTGGGTAACAGCAGGCTGGGCACAGATCTTCGTGATCTCTCCCAGAACCCTCCTCACCCAGCAAATTAAGTAGAACTCCACCAAAAGGGAGAGGAAGAAACTCTCTGTGTTGGAACATGAAGCTGTGATGTTTAGAGCACTTTGCCTTATCTTAAGCTTAGTGTAAGTAATGACTGTGATGTTATCATCTGGGGTTGGAGATTAAATATTTTAATTTCATCTGGATTCTTTTCCACTTCTAAGAGCACTTCCATATACTGTTTACTAAGCACAATCTCTTGGTGTTTAAAAATGTTTAAAAAAATAGGAAAAGTCTTCCTTTTCTAATGTTGTTAACTCACATTACCATTTTCCTCCTGCAATGACCATGGAGAGAATTGCATTTAATTAAAATAACACAAAGTAGGGAAAATCTTTGTCGCTTTGCTCAATAAAGAAAAATATTCAGAAGATGTTTGAGGAGGAGAAATAAGGGAAGGAAAAGGCTGATCATATGCTTTTATATGCTATAATAAAATATTTGGTTATAGGCATGTTGACAGCAGTCTTCCTGTTTGGGAAGGCTTTAAGGGGAACAGCACTTCAAATTGATCCTTCTTGGATACCAGCTGCATTAGTATTCTGCACCCACACCAGCCCGGCCGTCATCAGCCTGGCATGCTAATTAGCACTGTCCCTCTTTTTCTTTTCCTTCCCCTTTGCTTTCCCATTCGGCCATCCACTTCTATCAGTGATATATGGTTTATATCTTCCTAGCCATTATGCTGATGACCCAGGGCAGTGCCTGCCACTTTTGATAAACTGTCAGATTATTTTTGGAACGTCCACATATGCTTTTCTGGAGGTACAATTTAGCGCTATGATAATCTACTAAATTGCTTTCTGTGCTATGCCAACTCTCACTTCTGCTGCTCTTTTTAAGGTTTACATTGCCAGTGAAAAAGTGTGCCTGGCAAATTTTAGGTGATGCTGCACCCCAAAAATGGGACCCAGTGTATTTTCTACAAGACTTTTTATGAAATACAGGATTAAAAATGTTTGTTTTCCTTTTTGGGGGGATGTATATGCAGAATATAAAACTATTGGAAGAATGTATGCTCATTTTTTGCCTTAAAAAGTCCCTTTGAATAACTTTACAACATAATAAATTGATGGCATTACAACATCAAAAAGACTACCTAGCATAGGTTTTATATGAATAATTAGTAAATCTACTGCTTGTAAAATATTAAAGAAAAATGGTGGTAAAAGTTGAGTTAACTGCATTTTGACAAGGACTGTGTTTAAAATCGGAAAACCCATACCTATAAAAGATGTCTGCTAGACTCTGGTTTTTTAGGATTCCATGCTGTAGCATGCCAGAAGAAAAGTTGACTGGGTGTTCTAGGTGGATGGTGCACAAGTGAAGTAGAAAGATGATGGTGGATTTATGAAGCTTCATGTTTCAAGGGCTTTGTTATGCAGTGTTTTGATTCATAGATCCCACGAGCTATTTGGTTGCCAAAATAATACTGATTTTTTGGGGGACTTAGTTCCTGCACAGACATTAGGCACCCAGCACCACTGGTGGCCTGGGCCTGATAGCAAGGGTCAGATTGCTCAGCATGACTTGTTTGAAACAGTTAAAACTAAGGGCAAAACGGTCCCTGCATGTGCAGATAAACCACTCCTAAAGGACTGACTTGCCTTGATTTAGCACAAGGCCAGAATGGCTCTGTGAGCAGCCCTACTGGAAAAGAAAACCTCACTTGAAAGCTCTCACTCTTTTGGAGGATGTTGGTATTATTAGACGGAATTGGAGATGTGGTACCTGCTGAGGCAGGAAGGCAAAGGATCATCATTCTGTGTATTTCTTCTTGTGGCTTTGCAGGGGGAGGATCCATAATGTGTGATGAGCAGAGATGTGAAGGGAACTCAGGTGAGGTTTTCAAATAGTATTTGTTTCTCAAGAAGGTGACAGATATAGGGTGACATTTGATTGTACTAGAACAGATTCAAGATAAAATCTGTGAAACTGTGTATTTAACTTTTGGGTTATTCCCTATTGGAATGGTTCTTCTTGCAACAAACTTAATATTTTTTCTCCTAATTTTTTTATTAAACAGCCTGAAAATGTCTCTTTTAAAAAAAAATAATTATTTTAAAATAGCACTATGCATAAACTTTCATCTGGTTCATTTTGGGAAAAATGTGGCTGACCTAAATAGAAAAACTATCTTTGATCTTGCACAGATTGAACTGTTAGCAAAAATTAATAACTGAAAAATGAACACGTGTGGCATCCCTCCAGAGAATAAAAATCTATCTTTGAATCAAAGAATCTTGATGTCTAAGAAGCCAACTTCCCACAAAGCTTGTGCTTTAAACAAAATATTAGAATTTCAAAAAGGAATGTATAGGAGATGAATGACCAGGTTTTGCCAATATTTTTCTAACTGAAAACACTCTATTGTGTGTTGTGCTATTCCTCATTTTGTGTAGTAAGTAAATTTGAAGTGGGTCATCCCTTACTCACAGATGCTGCCTGTGAATAGTTTCACACTATTGAAAGGCCTGAAGCTTAGAGGTATTCATCTTTGAAGACAGTCTGTAATGGCAGGTGATGTTGAGAAGTCTTTACCTGTCACTCAGGAAAACTTTGTGATAGGCAGCCTGCCTGCTTCTGGCATGGCATTTGGGTGAAGGAGGTGGAAAAATAGCAGCTCACCTAGGAAGCCTGAAATACATGGCCCAGCTTTCCAGAATTGGCAAGTGCTCAGGGTTTATTGAATTCAGTGTTTGCTCAACACTTTTGAAAATCTAAGCTACTTACTACAATCCTAAATGCTAAGTTAGAAACTGAAGTTTATACCCATAGTATTAAGATATTATATTTTTTCCTCTTTTTCTTTTTAGAATCTTGCCCTCTGTGTCTACATAAGTCCCTTCCAACTCAAACCATTCTATGATTCTATTATATTGATTCTCCATCTGCAACTAAGGGCAATGTATTTTTTTCTCTCCTGTCTCTATTCCTGTCTTCTTATGTTTAAATTTCACGTTATTCAGAGGTCTGTCATTTAATTCCATATGTACAGACCTTAGCACCACAAACTTGGATTTCAAATAGGTCCTCTATGAGGTTCTTTAATGTAATTAGCAATGCTCAATCTGATTTAAGTCATAAAATGTGTAATACTCTGCCCATGGAAGACTTAATTAATTGAAATTCATTTAATGTAGCACAGAGCTTGTTCAGTGAGGAGCATGCTGAAAATCCCAAGAATTATTTATTACTTCTTTAGTGAAAATACAGATAATAACTTGAGATCGTGGTTCCAATTTATAGGATTTGTATATGAACTCAAATTCCCTAAGAGAGAACTTAACCCCAGTTTCCATTTATTGACAGCATGTCTGGCTGGCTCATCCTCCTAAGGCATTGTGGTGTGAAATGGGAGATTAAATTAAAGAAAGAATCACAATCGTTGCTTCTTTTTGTGCTGTGCACGTGGGTTAAATCAAATCTGAAAAGGAATTTTATATTACAATGTGGATTATCCAGAAGTAGTACCTCTTCCAGCTCCATGCTCCTTCCTTTTATTGTTTTTGTTAGTACAAACATGGCACATTAAGATCAAGTTTTATTTCTCTGAAATTTGTACTTGTAGTTTTTCATTCAGAACTCCTGAAGCTGAACCAGACAGGATGCATTAGGACCTGATAGAGCAAACATGAGCCTGGCACTGGTAGGCTTTGCTTCCCTATTTACTATACAGAAAGGTAATTACAGCATCACCTCTACACTAAAGAATATACTTGAGAGGTAGATTTTCTGTAGTAGTGGAAGTCTGTAAGTCTGGTTCAGTAAGTGAGGCCATTCCAAACTCATTGAATAGCGAATTGTGCCCATGGGTTCTTGTTATGATGTAGAAGAGGAGAAATGGAGTCTGACCTTTCTGGTAACACACCTGCACAGCTTTGTGCTGCTGAATGCTGAGCTCCACAACATCCTGCTATTGCTGCATGCCAGGACAGTAGCATCGAGACTGCTGGGTACCCATCAGCTCTAAAGCCTAAGGAAAAACTCTCTGTGCCTTTGCAGTCAGTCGGAAATCAGTTCATGCTTTGGTCCTGCCATATTCCATCAATAAAGATATGCTGCCAATTTTCTGTAGTCAAACAGCACAGCCATTTTTACCATGTGAAAAGAATTGAATGGCAATTAAATCAATAACATGCTCACGTGAGAAATTTAGTTTTTTAAGGTAAAAACTGAGCCGTTCCCTTGATTTGGGTGACTGTGCATGAGGCAAAAATTGAAGTATCTGAAAATTGTAATTTATGTCCTTTGTGATTTTAGTTTCTTGGAAATACATTAGTCAAGTTTTCTAGTCAACAATTTCTCATAGAACTGGACAGGAGAATTTTAGAGAGCAGAGTGCAACCAAGAGTGACACAGGTATTATAGTTAAATATACTTTAATGGAAATGTCATTTCAACCATGTGGTGGTTTTTAAGCAGCCTGAAGACAGTCACTAGCAAAGGTATTATTATCTCTACTATTACAGTCCAAAAATACCTTAACAAAGTACTTTCTTTTTTCAAAAAGAAGCATTTCTTAAGGAACACTTTAGTCTCCTTCTTCTGCCACTGTATTGTGACAATGACTGCGTCTGCTTTGTTCCCATATGAGCATTCTGTCTCCTGTAAATGTGCCGAAACTCAAATACACACTGGAAGGTTGCATGTTTTCATTATGCTTGAGATAATTACAGGCATTAATGTACCTTTTCTGTTACTGTTATAATAACCGTTCTGCATAGTTTTATATCTGGAAGAAACGCACCATGAATTACTCTGCATCTGTTCTTGATGCTAATCCTATTATCAGCAACAGGATTAGTTCATAAACAAGAGCTGTACTAGTCTGTTCTATATGCCCTGCTATGAAAATTGAACAGGGCTTACATGCAGTGCACCACTTTTCTTCTCTTACCTCATCCAGAGATTGCAGCTGCTGAAATTCACTGTGCTGATACATGAATTTGTAGGATTTCTGAAAAAGAAAAAATGTAGGAATCATCACATCTTGTTAGGTTTTGAGGGCTACACGTTAAATGTGGTGGCAGAATTTATTTCAAAATATAAGTTATTGTTTGTAACTAATTTAATTACAATTTAATCATGCCATGTTACCTTAGTTTGAAATTACTCTCCTTCATGTAACATTTTTTGTTTTTTTTTAACTTGTGCAAACAACTAACTACTATGATCAGTTTTGCTGATTTTCATGGCAGATTCAAACAAGCAGTGCAGAGCTCGGGCACGTCCATGGGGATCTTCTGCTGTGACAGGGAGACTTGGACACTGTAATTAGGTGCTGTACAGCAGGTGCTCTGCTTGTCCTGCCTTGGTGGGGTGTCGCTGTGTCCCTCCAGCACGGGCCCTGCTGCCCTGCTGTGAAGGAGGCAGGTGAGCTGAATGCCAGTTGCAGAAGTTTTGCTGATGGCTTGAAGTGAGCAGACTTTGTCATGAAGAGGGTATGTCCCACCTCGGTAACTGATGCAGGAGCATTTCACAACTGCTGTTCATCTGGGGAGCAAGCAATAACAGGAAATGTTAGTAATTATATATTGCCTGTCATTCTGATGTGAGGGCCCTGTTCTTCTGCATGCCACTGCCTCACTGTATGGGCAAGTGTGTTGGAAAGGAACCTGATTTCCTACAAGTTACTCATTGGTTGCTTGTGCTTCCAGTTACTCATCTGAAAATGGCTGTAATGATGCTAAAGTATTACTGGAGATTGGGAGAAGCTTGAGATTATTGCTGTTGAATTCCTGGGCATTGTTGCTAAATCTAGTTTGCATGTGAATAAGGAGCCAGTAATCAGATGAGAACACTAAACTTGCTTTAATTTGTCATAGTTCTCCTTCCTTGTTCCAGAGTTGTTTGGATGTAATAGAGAAAGGAGTAGGGGTAGTATGTATGAGCTCTCAGATTCAGAAGCTGAAGGGTAGCAAAGACACATCCTTGCTTTTATAATTATTTCTGCAAAACTATGTTGGCAGATTCTCCCTGTAGAACTACAGCATATGCTAACAAAACTTTTTCTGTTGGCATTGCTACATGAGTTCCTCAGATGATGTGAACTAAGTTGACAAAAGCAGTATTTTATCAGTGGTACTACATCTCTCAGATTCAATATTTCAGAACCAGACAGTATATGTGTATTTTTTTCTCCCTTGCTGTCCTTGCTACTCTTCCTCTCTTTACCTGATGTCTTTCCCCATAATTTTCTCCTCTCAAGAGAAGAAACAACAGAGAAACCAAAACCAAATCCTTCTCAATGCGATACTTGGCAGTATGATCCAACTCACTACAGAGCCTTAAATTCAGCTGTGTGTAAAGGGCACAGAAATATGGTATAATTTTATGCAGCTAGTCTGACCATGCTGCTTCCGTATCTGATGCAAATGTTTTGAAGCTCGTGATCTTTGCTTTCCAAAATAAAGAAATACCATATCAAAAGAGGGCAAATGCTGCCAATTGACCTTTTCAGCCTTTGGATTCTGAGTGTACCTGACTTGGCCAGACAAGTCTGGGGAAGAAAAGAATTAACAGCAGCTGGGTTTATGAAGAGAGCTTGGTGGCAGATGGTGCCTACAGATTTTTACTGACATGTCCTCCATCTTAATGGGTGTGGTTTTCCCCTTCTAGCAGCACTGATAGTACTTTGGTATTAGATATGCTGACAGATAAGTGACTGCATTAGTATCAGCAGAAGAAACTCAAGGACCTCTAATATTTAGTTTGAATACTTAAGAGTTCATCTTTGCTCGTGGTTTAATCCAATGGCAAGCATCATCAGTAGGAATCTTCTGTCCTTTCCTGTATAATTGGAAATAATTTTGTAATTTCTAGTGTTAATTAGTTGCATAGTTTTTTTAAAAGATGCTTGGATAGACTTAACCAAAACTCAAAGCATTCTTAGTATTAAGCATATGAGCAGACTTAGAGAATCCAGCTTGCTTGCAGCTAAGTGAGCAGTGTATTAAGTGCACCATTGGACCTGCTGACTACTAATAGAAACTCCACATATTAGACAGGATTTGTCATGGAAAAACGTGTATGTTACAAACTGCTCTGGAAGCTGCCTTCTGGTACAGGCATGTTGTCGTAAATCTTCGCACTATGAGCTCTTGCTTGTCCTTTGAAATGTTTCCCTTTATGCATAGTTTAGAATTTGTTCACAGAGAACTGGTACTTCATAGAAACCAGGTCTTCAGTCTCCTCACCTCTATTGGGAATCTGCCTTCACTCTGACACAGTTGAATATCTGGTGCACTTCTTTGCTAGAGGCCTTGGAGAGAACGTCCACAAAAGAGGTGGTAGCAGCATTGACAGAGGTGATAGGGTTGGTTTGTTGTCTTTCAGGACTTCCATCTCAGCAATTCCTATCAGCAGGGTTTCCTCTACAAATGGAGCTTAAGCTGCCCTAAACCTCTCCCACAAGCTGAAAATCTGCTATCTGAAATATTTTCTTTAGGGTGATTTGTTCTTTCCTGACTTAGCAGAAATAGACCTGCTCAGTCCTAGACTAAATCCTGTTTTTTCCTACTAATTCTTTACTGGGTTGTTTTCAATTTTTCCTTTCTACATCTCATGAATTTTTCATTGGCTGTAAAGAAGGATTGTCTTACTGGATCAAAGGAGAAAGATGAACTACAAATGAGGAGCAAGTGTAGTTAGGGTCAAATAGGTCAAGGTACTGCTTTGGATTTTTCATTTGTATAGAAATGTGGATGGGTATGAAATACAACAGAGAATATTTGGCTGGAGACAGACTGGAGAAACCCCCCTAGGAATATACTGTAAATCCAGTGTTGCACAGAGATGATGTGGTCTCTGCCTATATGAAATGTCTGAGGAAAATCGTTTTAACTGAAGTCAAGAGCAAATGAGAGTAGAATGTTGCTGAGGATAGAATTGTCATTCCTAGACTAAGGAAGGTTAGATGTTTGTATTTTGCCTTTTGATGCCTTTCAGTTGCTTTCAGTTCATGGCACTACTGACTGTACATCTAAACACTTCTGTGTAGTGATGTTTCTCCTGTTAAAAGGTGATTATTTTTTCCCTTATGTCTTACAAATCCTTAGTTTCATTGGGGGGGGGGGTGTGCTTCTAAATCTCATGAATACAGTGTCTTGAGGGCTGCATTGCTTCATGGGAAGAAGTTTTCTTACTTTGAGACATCCAGATAGATTAAGGGGTTGGAAGATACATGCAGTAAGTCAAACATTTTGAGAAAGAGGAGTGAGAACCTAGTGGAAAAGGTGTGTGCTTTTTATACTTGAAAAGCAAATTAGAGAGGGAACAGTTAACCTAGAGGAGAAAATGGTGTTGAGGAAAAAAACTGTAAGTGATGCAGTTCCAGTGTTACTGAAATGTGAATGGCATTAAATTCAAACACACATTGATCCAACACACCAGTGGAATTTGGAATTGAGACAACTGAATTTGCATGAAAAAATCAGTATGTGGCAAACGGGCAGTTCAGGTTGGTGAAGGGACTGAGGTCTGGGACTCAACAGACCTGAATTATGCTGGTTCTGCCAGTGTCCTGCTATATAACTTGAGAAAATTATTTAGGGGGCCACTGGCATCACTTAATTTCAAGCACCCTCAACTGGGGATGGGAAGCTCTCTCTGTAATTCACAGCCTCTGCAAAAGGAGTGAATTTTGCCTTTCACTGTCTGTGCTGTTAGACTTGCTTCCTAATTTCAGCACCTTATGTCTCTAAAATTAGGGCTTGTGACTACGCTTCCACTAATGCTTCAGTTTTTGTACTTGGATAATGGAGATAATGATGCTGGACTTGTTTATGCCAAGAGTTGAGATTCACAATTTTGACTGTTTCTATATATGGGCTGGATATTATTAATTTCTTTCTATTGTTACATGCAAAATCCTGTAATAGATGGACTAGTGTCATTTGGCAAATAATACATCTGCCATATCCCTCATCAGTCATTAAACAATTGGTACATTTCTTCATTTGCACTCAGCTTTAAATCCTGTTCTGTTAGATGTTTCACAGCGTGCTGATGGGATTGGTCTAGATCCATTGAAATGAGTGAGGAGACTTGAGTAGGCTGTGAATCAGGCCTTGTGGGTTTATGTCAGATGATCTCAAAAGGTAGCATCATAATCAGTGAATGGGGAAAGTCCAGACTCATGGTAAATTAGCAGTGTTTCTCTTTGTAGTATTTTTCTCAAGGTGTCCCTCTGCATAAAGGACAGACACCAATGAAACAGGAGTATTATTTGCCTCTGGTTGTTTGAGGGTATGTTCCTGCATACAATACCAGCTGATGATTTGTGAAGGAGTACAGGATCATGATCTTACTACCGAAGTCCACTCAAACTTCTTGTTCTCTTCCCTCTCCTTTGGTAGTTAAGTGCTGACAATTTCAGCTGATGTGGTGAAGTTCCATGATATTCAGTAGTTTTCTTACTGTCCAAACTATACCCCTGTGCCCCAAGACAGTGATTTTTTTCCTGTGTAATTGTAGGACGAAATTTTGAAAAAGCTGACCTAGATGGGTCCTACCAGCTCGTTAAACAGTGGCAACCAATAAATCTTTTTGTAATAGTCTCTTGAATTTTTAAGTCTTGGAGTTGGTAATGCCCATACTATAGATCTATGGAAATGGATACTTCAGAATTGGGCCCTAACTTGAAGAGGGTTGATTTGGATAAATGATTTCACTTTTCTTCCACCTTTTAATTAAAACTACTGTGGCATAGACTACGTACTTCAACGGATTTATTTTAATAAATTGCATTAGGTGCTATTAGCTTTCAGGATATTGCTCCAGATTAACTCTCTCCTTTCTAGGATTTCCTCAACTCCTTTCCATATCATTCGTAATGAAACCAGCCAGCTTTCTTTCCCTTCTTCCCCCTTTCTTGCATCAGTATGCATTACAAAACCAGTGGCTTGTACATCCTAAGCTAAGATAATGAGACCAATATTAATTCCACTACAGCTGCTACAGGCATGTAAATGAACCTTTCATCTGTCCAGCAAAGCAGCTCTGAGACTTGCAAAGAACACCCGGGCTAAGCAGTGTGAACAGTCGGGGAGATGGCAGAGGTGAGGGTGAGAGAAGAGGGTATGCTAAAAATGGCTCAAATTCAAATGTCCTGAATTAATATTTCCTACTAGAATCAATGCTGCTGTTACTATCCACCGAATTAATTACCGCCAGGACAATTTTTCCTGTTTGTCCCTACTGATTGGGATGTAGCAATCATTGTCCTGTTAGCACTAAAAAGGACACTACATGAACGCTCTCATGGAATTTTTTTCATGTTAGCTTCAGTCTCTGCTAGGGGCCATGTCTTCGAGGTTGTGTCCTCATTCTGGAAAGCAGGTTAGAGCAGGCTGCTTCTCTAAAAGCAGGATAGTGGTAGTAGGGCAATGCATGGGCTAATGAGCTCTGCCTCTCAGCAAAGCTAATTAATCTAGAAACACTGTTGTGTTGACATGACTGTTGCTTTGAGTTCTGGCAGAAGATAGTTTGTGGCTGATGTTGCTCAAGTGTCTCTGCTCTGTTGTGGTTTTTTTTGGTGCATGGGTCAGCCGTGCCCTAAGAGAACTTATGTGCTAACAGTCAGATAGGATGGGAGGAAAATACTGCCTCTCAGCCATGTATTAACTATTATAATGCATTTATATTTTACCAATGAACACAGGCTTCCCAGAGATCTAGAAAGTAAATTTCTGGTTTTTTGGAAAGTCAGATTTCCTCTGTGTAATGCTGTGTTAAGGAGTTGGCTGTGGTTAGAATAACAGGAGACTGAATAACTCTGCATTGCTGTAGAAAGCTAGACCCATTGAGTACATACCTAGTATTTCTATTTTTCAAACGTGCTGACTTACAGTACTCTTCAGTACAGCACTTGAGCATGTATGAATGGCTTCCATGGGGTTTAACCATATGTTAAAGTTAAGCATATTCTAAATGCTTTGCTGAATTGAGGCCTGAGTGAGAGCAATATGCAGAACCTTTTGCCAAACATCTGATTTCTCTGAGCTCAAGTGGTCCATTATTGCAGGTTTGAAATCTACAGGGAGGCAGATGATGTGTGTAGAGTAAATTACAGCCTGATCTAATTATTGTAATGTATTCACTGTGAGATGACTCAAAGGTGCCTGTGCAGGATGTGATTTTTGACTAAGTTTTGTGCTAGTGGCAGCAACAAGGAGATGAACTTAGGTATGTTTTAATTGGTATATTTTAAAATATAAATAGCTTTCAGAATGCATATATCCCCGTTTAATACAGTTAAGCCAGAAATAAGCATGGGCTCAATTTGGCAAGTACTCCTAATCTTTGATGAAGTTGGAATCCAGATACCCATTTTCTTCATATCTCTCTCTGGTAGTTATTAGGACGATGTATCTATTTGATGAGCTCTACTTGTTATTAATCCTTTAGGAAACAGTGCATTTTAATGGAGTAGTATGTGAGGGGATGCAAGGCATAGCCTTGGGGTTTTGGGGTGATTGATCTGAGCCTGTGAAGCTGAAAGCTCAAAAGAGATTCTTCATAATTACTGTTAAAATATGAAAGAGCTGAAGCAAACTGCCAAAAGAGTTGTGGTACAACTTGGAGTTAATATGGAACCCCTTGCAGAGAGTGTTCCAGTTCTCCAGAGCTCCAAACCGGAAGGATTTCCTGTCTCATCCAACTGGTTATTCCTCAGTTGAACTTCCCTTTGTTCCTGAATCCTCAGTAATCCCAGGCATATACTGTAATTTTGTGTTCAGTGGGACACTTGGAGCCAGGAAACGCTGGAAATGACTGGTGCTTTGAAGCCTACTGAATGTATAGTGCTATATATAGGACAGACCAAAGCAGCTCCTGAGTAGCTATTGAAATACGTTGACTAGATGATGAGTACAAAGACAAAGTTTTATATTTTATTTTGTTACAAACCTGTAGAACCCAACACAGTTGTGAGGAGCACTCCCAATCGCTCAGGTAAATAAACATGTTAACAGAAGGTATTTCCTTATGCAGTTCAGGTTTTTGGACATTGTAATCTACATTTAAACAATAGACTGAGGCACCCTTTTCAAAAGTATTTCACCCTTTGGTAAATAGAAATTTTTATAAATGGGAGAAAATGTTATTTATTTACTGGACTTCATTCACTGTGGAAGAGCTTTCCTAGATTCTTGTGTGATTCTGTATTTAGCTCCCTGATGAACATACACTTCACTGTTGAGAAAAGTTGTGTTAAACAGTTGTCAGCATGATACTGCATTGGCTTTGCTTAAATTCAAGGACTTCATTGATAAGCCAGCAATAACAGAGGCCGGCCAAGATCACAGGTGTTTTGGGCCACTTTCTTTTGAGTGGGCAACAGCTCTCAGGGCTCTCTGGGCACAGTCTGTGGTTTACACTCTTAGTTGCCAGCACAGCATAAATCATAGGTAACTAGTTGCAAGAGAAAAACCTTGTTCCAGTGGGAGGAACGGTGAGAACAGACAGGGGAGGTAACTTGTCAAAGTGTAGCTAGAAATAGAAGCCAAATTTCCAGGTTCATCCCACACTGTCTGCTGAATGATGTTTTTTGCTGTGTTTTCTCCTGTACTTTATTTTGTGATTTCTTTTTTTTTTCATTAGTGAAGGTCAGCATTTTTAGGACACTGATAATTACAACTGAATGTTGACTCAAATAGTTATGGATTGCATAATTTCTTATAGTGGATTCTTGCTTTCTTTTCCCTCAAGGAATTTGTTGCTGAGCATAATCTTGAATGGCTTTCATGCAGTGAGAGAATTTAACCCCAAATCCCCAAATTATTGGCTTCTCTAGTTTGATAAACAGCTGCAAGGATGGGAACTAGCATTAGAAGTGATGAGTGGGGTTTTCAGAGACATCTGTGGTAGCTGAGGACACCTTCCAACTAAATAAAAGTACTTCCTTGGGCAGAGGTGGGAAGCAGTGAGATACAAAGGTATTTCCCCTCTGCTCTGTCCTTAATTGTGTCCTTTGAATATAGATTTCTGTATATATCAGAAGGAATTTTGCAGCTGCCAGAGCATGCAGCCAGGTCCCCTTCCCTGAAAGGCTTTCTTAGAATGGGCTTGAGCTTTGTGGCTTCATTAATCAGGTTTTTTGATTTTTTTTTCCCCCAGAAGATTGTAATTTCCAGGGAATGGATATTCTGCAATCTATCTGTGCTTAAAGAATGAGTACTTCTGTATTATGGAGGAGTTCTGCAGATAAATAACAAAAATATTATGTTTTAAAGTTACAGTAAGAAGCATTGCCTTAAAAATGGATGCTTCCTGACAAGTCTGACAAATTTTTTAATGTTAAAATACTCTTAGGCATTTAGTGCAGACTATCTGAAGGACCTCAGTAAAGAGAACCCCTCACAACTTGCCTTAGTCTTATAAAGCAGAAACTAGGATTAAAAAAAAAAATGAAGAAATGAATAATTGGACTCTTGAGTATAATGGTGTACTGTCTGTTTCTAAAGGACATTTGCTTGTGTTAAAATCAACCTTTTTTTTTAAAAAAAAAAAAATACACATTTTTGTGGTACTAAAGAAGAAATAATTGCCAAAGTTATTTGTGTCACAATAACTTACTCATCTGAAAGGATGAAGACATTACCCAGAGGTCATGTATGACCTGGTAATGAGACCATCAAGCATCACCATAAATAATTAAACCAAGACACATTACTTGAGACCTTTTTCCTTTCCCCTTCCTCAGGCACCTTGGAGTTGCTTCATTATCTATATAATTTGTATTGTAGGTGGATTACCAACATATAGAGCTGCAATTTTAATCCTTCTCAGAGGAACAGACTGGAAGGGGTCTCCAGAGACTGACCAGTCCCCGGCTCAAAGCAGGATCAACTGTAGAGCAGGTTGCCAAGGACTCTGCCTTCATGAGTTCTGAATATTTTCACAAATGGAGTCTCTGCAACCTTTTTTGGGCAACCTCTTCCAATGTTTGAGCTCCTGTTTTCACAGGAAAAAGCTTTTTCTCATGTTTAAATGCCATTTCAGATGTTTCAGTTTGTGCCCTTTGCCTCCTATTGTGTCTCTGGGCAGCACAAGGAGTCTGGCTGTGTCATCTTTACTCCTTCCCATCAGGTACTTAGGCACATGGATAAGATTCTCCAGAGCCTTCTCTTCCCAAGGCTACATAGTCCCAGCTCTCCCCCTCTTCTGGGCTGACAGGTGCTTCTGATCTTATCTGCTTTAGTTTTCAATTTTCTGATTTCAAGCACAGACCAAAAATACAAATGGACATGGTATGTAGCTAAAACTTGAAAAAGGGTGTACTTGATTTACCCCCCACCCCTCCCTAAGAATGGACAACTCTTAAAAAAAAACATATGAAATCTCCAGGACAGAACAGGACTTGTGAATTGTGTGTGTACGGCTGATGGGGAGCATTTGGTGTACATGGAAAGGGGGTTGAATTGGGCTTTTTAGACTGCTAAGGATGTCATGTCGTCAGGATGAGAAGCAGTTGATTCAGTACCTCATGATTCAGTGCTTCATCTTAGCCAAGATGGGAGTCATCGTGTTTACCTGAAAGGCATAATTAATCCAAAGTTACTTGAGTAATTCTGTATTTAATCTGTTATAACAGAAAATTCAATTGACTTGCTGAACCGATCAATTTTTCTCTCTTTCTCATATTGTTTTTCAGGAAAGATTTGGTCTGTCTTGTTGGTTTTTAAGTGTAGTCCAAATCCACATTGGTTTCATCTGCAGCAGATACAGACATCACCCTCTGTTAGCACTGTGGGCAGGAGAGCATGTTAATTTCTAAAACAGTTCCTAAGGGTTTTTGACAGTGTGTCCCTTATCAGTGTTGGAATTAAAAAAAAGACATGTTGTAAAAGTCCAGCAAATATCTTTTCACTACCACTTAATGTGCTTGGTTCCTAAACAATTGCAATTGATTTTGTTTGCTTTTGCAAACACGAATTATCCTGTAATCATCTTAGCCTTCCAGCCATGCTTACATGGACTTGTTTGTGTTTTAAAGTGAGAAAATGCAAACATTGTCATGAAAATAAGAAAGGTTAGAGGCCAATAAGAAGTGGAGGTTTTTTCCTGGTTGGTAAGATGTGCATCCACTTCGATTAATTGTCAGTCTTATAGCTCATTTAGTGCAATGCAAGGAGAGAGGTAAGTTTGCAAACTAAATAAATTACCTTTATTTTTGCTTTTGCTTGTGGTTTCTGCTAAATGGCTACTTCAGGGTTCATCAGTGACAGTCTCTTAGACTGTGTGATTGCTTGCTTTTACTTGAAACAAGTATACACAGCAGAATACTAAAGGGGACAGTATTTTTCAGCTACAATACATTTCTTTGCAAGCCAGGCTTTGTGGCATAGTGCAGTCTAAGTTCTGGAGGATGAAATTGTACAATTAGCCACCATTTTTGAGTAACACAGCATTTCCTCTGACAACCATGTAGATAACTGGTGAGTGTTGCTGGTACTTTGACTCCCTTTTCTGGCTAGTATGTTTTATGTTTAAAATGGCTTTATCTCAATTTTTTCTAAATTTATTTTAGATTTTTATGTTACTTGAATTTCTGCTATTCAGTGATTAAACAGTTACTTTTGATAATCTGCACTTCTTTACTCTTCTGTCCTACAGTGTTTATCTATGTATGCCCATTTTTTATCCATCTCTTGAAATATATTAGCCTGAAACCAACTTGTCTCATCTGTAGCTAGTTACCTTGCAGGAAGCACAGGGCTCATTCCAGAAGGGGGATGAACCCCTGTGTCTTAGCATGAGTAAGGATAAGGCCAGTGGTAAGTGAACAGGGTCTGCCCTCCACAAGGAGTGCTTCAGGGTTCATCCCAGGGGATTGTGGTGGGGATTTTTGTTGTGCATGGGCCTTCTAACAGAACAGACTTGCAGTAAGGCCCCATGAATTACTGTAGCATTGAACATTATCTTTAGGTTGAAAAAAGGCTACATTAAGTATCTCTCTTATGCGATGTATTCAGTTGTTTATTTCAAGTGTAATCCATGCTTCTACTAGAGGCTGCTTTGGTTGCTGCTCTGAAGAAGTAAGGCTTGATTTTGTGAGGTGCTGAGTGCCCTGATGTCCATTGGTTCTACGGATGCTCAGCCTCTGGAGAGCATGCTCTGGACAAAGCTTTAACCTCACTGATAATAACTGTAATAATGAGAAGTGGCGAGGCAAAGTTTTCCTGTAGGGGCACTTGGTATTTCTTTCAAATTTCATGCCTCCTGTGGGAACTTTCTCAGCTTTTTTTCATGTCCCTGTTCATAATGACTTAAGTGTTTCAACCGTAGTTTTTCATAAGGAAATGTAGGAGCAGCTTTGTCTCTTAGGTCTTGCTTGTCATATAAGGCCCTTAGGTTAAGCTTGTTTATATTTAACTGGCTTATGGTACGGCAGTCTTATTGGTAGAATGTTGAAGCTAGAAATGACAACCTCTGTAGTGTAATGCTCCAGAAGGATTCTAAATGGTATTTTCCCAATGACTAGCACAATGGTCCCATTATTTCTGTATCCTCTTTTTTAACATCCAGTAGTAGTAGCTCCTTTAGGACACGAAGCAATAGATGAAGGACAATTCTGTTTCGTACTTTTCTGTGGTAGGAACAAATTTCTGTTTATATCCACCTCTTTTTAAATTTTGTGTTATTATCTCCCCAAACAATGCTAGTTTTAATCTATCTGCACAGCAACTGGTGCCCTTGTCCATGATGGTGACTTCTAGATGCCATTGTGATGCAAAAAATAAATAACATTGTACTTAAATAACATCATATAAGTAGCAATGTACAGAAAAAGTACTGTTGTACTTTTGATCCTCTGGCTCATGAATCTGCTAAGTAGATAGGAAATTTCCTGTAAACAGGGTTTGAGGAGCATAAGAAGTAGGCTGGCAAGGGGAATAATTTAAGAAAGCCTTTCTGAATTCCTGAAAAAATAAAATCCATAGCGAGAATTAATGCTTATGGCATCCCAGTTTGCATATGTCAGATGAAATAAAGAGTGATTTAGAAATTCCTGTCTTCAGGATGCTTCCTGTTTTGAATAAATTTGCATAGAAATCCAATTATGTATGATATTAAAATCAGCTGGAATATTTCACTTAAATGGGAATTAATTGTTTCCAGTATCTGAAGAGTTCACTCATTGTTTATTTACCCATCTGGTCATTCAGAGTTCTGAAGTAATGAAGCTTACTGAGTGGTGAGCATTTTCTTTTTCCATTTCAGGTTCCAGTTGTGGGTGCTTCACGTTTGAAAACCTGTCCTTTTGTGGGAGAGCATCATGTGAGGAAACTCAGTCCTGATTTACAGAATAGTTAATTGCTGAACATGCTGACTGGTGCCTGTAAGAATTACACAAAATCACTAAGGTATGTATCTAATTCACCCTAAAAATTGTTTAGCTGCTAAGTTCTCTCTTAACTGTATGTATGACACCAAGTGTACAGGTAGGGGAAGAGTATTGTTGCTTGGAAATGCTGCATTAAAGTCAACAATACTTTAATAGTGTAGGAACACATTCAGGAGTCCAGAAGGGGTTTTATTGTGTGCTGATTTTAGTGTACCCACAAAATGGCAGTGGTCACGACTTGTTGACAATTAAACACTTAGCATATAAAGAGTTGAAGATGAGAATTTGGATGTTGACATTTCCATCATTAAGTCATAGGACGTTAGAGCCTCAGCATCAGAAGTTGTACCTCTGCACAGGATGACAGTGTATTCATGATGTTGCTTCTGCCATTACACTCCAACTGCTAGTTTATTCTTAGTGTACTAGCAATGGGGAGAGAGGGGGAAAGGACAACCCAAAGCAAGGTCTGAGTTCAATAACCCTTGAAACACAGATTCAGGCTAGCTTTATTTGCAGCATTTGATTTCTGAGTTGTGTATCTCTTTCAGCCTTGGTGAATGAGACCAGATTATAAGGAAGCAATGGAATACAGCCCAGATAAAGATATGCCAAAATACTGACCTGTTCTGCTAGCTGCTATATAAGCAAAAAAGGAAGACATGATCACTTCTTGTGTGCCTTTATTAACTAGCTTATTCTGGAAAAGTTTTCCTGGTTATGAAACATGGGAGAAGGACATGATTTTATAAATCACTTTAGCTGTGCTAGTAAACCTCTTAAAGAGGATGGTCTGTCATCAAAGAGGCCAGGTCTCATCTTTACAGCATTGTGACAACCCTTCCTAGCAGAAAAACCCAGAAGGTTTAGGAGTCTTTGTGGGTCAGAAACTGCAGAAGCAGATTTTGGATGGATTTGGCTCCTGCTGTCACTCAAGTATGAAGGAGTTTGGTTACTTTGGAGAACTGAAATGCAGGCATGCACAGACCCTCTCTGGCCCTGTCCTCCTGCTCTTGTGCCCACCCCCTGTGCTCAGTTTTCCAGGGGACTCTCCTAAAACAATTGAGGCAGGCAGAGTCTGCTTGCTCTTATGTTCTTAGCTCACACTCATTTGCAGATACATTTTTGAACTCAGTATCAACACCTTAGAAGTCACAAAATTGTGCCCCCTCCCCCCCAAATTATTGTTTTGCTTGTAAATTGTATTGAGGGAAGTCATGTTTTGCAAGGCTTGCCAATTAACTTGATGCAGATGTCTGCAGCCCTCCTCATTTCAGCAGCATTGTGCGAAGTACATGTTAAGCAAAATTTGATGTGCAAGCTAGTTCATGAAATACATATGCTCATTTACATACATAAAGACTCCTGTTTATCTGTGTATGTACATTATTAGTACACATCAAATGTGGACACATCTGTTTCATTAAAATTTCCCAGCTTGGCTTGGAGAATTTATACACATTTTTAGCCTATAGAATTGGCAAGCTCATTTTGAAGGCAGCGACTTGAAGATCTTTACTTGAAAGCTAAACAAGCTAATGGGAGGTGTCAATAACTTCCACCGGGGATAATGCTAAGTAGTTGGAAAGGGTGACTGATGGAGCAGTGTAGCTGAGGGCAGAGAGGGCAGGCCATGTGGCATTGCAGGAGGGGAGACCAAGATAGCTGAGCAAGGCCTTAATGATGGGGCTGTGTGCAGTCGTGTTCTGTCCTGAGGGTGTGAACAAAATCTCCCCTCTGTCCTCAGTGCTGGGAAGCACAAACATTTTAGTGTGTGAAATACTGGAAGCACTGATGCCCCTGTGATAAGATCCTCTGTTCAGCAGTCTCCTTGGACTCCCGGTGGGAGTGGGATTCCCTTTAGTGAGTGGGCAATTGCAACAGCCCCTGCCTGAGAATGGGCACCTCCACACACTGAATCCCGGAGCTGGGAAGAAATTTGGTTAAAGGTCCAGTTCCCAGTAACCTGGACATGACTTGTGCCTCTAACAGTCTCTTAATGAAGTACATAGTCATTCCTGTGCTGAATAATTGTGCAGCTGGAATGGTCTCTTGATTGCTGTTATTTTAATTAAAAATATCTCTGCCTCAGTAGCACTGAGGATTACACTGACACAGCCTTTCACTGGAGGTCACTGGTTTGAGTCCAGGCTGCTCTGATTCCAGCAAGGGTTGGCTAGTGGCAGTCTGATGCTTGGTATGGAACTAATTGGTCATCCTCCTTCAGGGTCTACTGGACAAATCCACATGTTGCAAATCCACCATCACAGATGGCACTACGAAGCCATCTCGTTGACCTTTTTCATTGGCTCAGCCAAGGTTTTAGTTGTGCATTGGAAATAGAGCAGTCTTCCCAGCTCTTAGTTCCTGAAATGAAGCATGATGGTGAGACAACGTGGAAGTTTATACGCAATTTGATAACTGATGCTGGTGGGTGGAGGAAAAAGTTGGGGTTTTTTGTATTTCTTTTTTTTAAACTGGTTAATTTGACATTTTTTTGAATGCTGAAGAGGAAAGACAAAAATAATAGAATCATAGAATGCCAGGTTGAAAGGGACCCACCCTTGTACAATGCAACACTAGCATCTCTAACCTCCAGAATATCACTTGTTTCTGCTCAGATACATGGTGTGGCTCAGAAACTATTTACTACTACTGTACTACTTGTAAGATTCACAGTGGTGTAAGCTTTCTTCCTGCTTTGCAACAGTGCTCTGCTGTAGTTAAGGACTTTCAGTGTATTGTGTATAGAAGAATGGATTGAAAATTACATTTAGAGTGAAGCTGATCATATTTCATATTAGGACTACAGTTATATGTAATTGATGCAGGGCTAACAAATGCTAAATAGCAGTTGCATGCATGGTTTGTAGATGTTGAAGATGATTAAGACATTGTTACAAATCATGTTAGAACTGCAACTGCCAATTGAAAGAGATTAACACGTAGTAACAGCGTACTAACCCTTTAGAAACTATTCTTGAAGTACTGTTCCTATAGGTGATACTCATTTTTGGACTGAGCTTAGAAATAAAGTGCAAAATAAAACCAGAGGAAGGGAAATTTTATTCAGATTGCAATAATTAGTTTTGGTGAGATTTTTTTTCCAGAGATGACAAATCATTTCATTCAAATAGATTTACAAAAAAACACAAAACACCAGCAAACACAAACAAAAAAACCCAGGAAAAATCATTAGGTCATCAGAAGGAAAATTTATCTACTGCATGGAAGTAAAATAAATTGAGACTAGTAATTTAACTGCAAAGGAGCTTTGTTGGGAGTGTGCAGATGGCTTAAAGGCTTTGAACTTGCAGGCTGAAGGTGTTCATCTGTCCCATGTCACCCTGCAGTGGACTGTGTTTGTCCAAGCTGTGAACACAGGAAAATGAGAAACTTGGATTTTCAAAGCGATTGTCATCCTCTGGAACCTGCTCTCCCTCTCCACCCAAACAAGGTTCAAAACAAAAACCTTCTGAAAGGTGATAATCTGAATTACTATTGATTAACATTCCTGGGTTAAGTGTGAAAATACTCCCTCTGTAACATCAGATGGGTTCTGTTACAAAGTTAGGGACTAGTAAGTCTTGTCTTGGTTTAAAAATCCTCACGGCTGCCATTCCTGAATAGGAAAACTCTCATTTTTCACATTGAAACATAAATGACCTTACATTAATGCAGCAACCTAATATTGCAAAGCTTAGATGTTTCTATCTTCAATAACATTAGAGATAAAGGTGAGTGACTTCTTAGCCTCTTGATGGTTCCAAGGATTAACCAAATTGTAGGACTTTAGATTTATTTACAATTGCCAGATTTGAATTAGTTTTATTCATTTAACTAGCTCAAGGATGATTTTCAATGATGACCTTAAACACAATCACGGTGGGAAGGAGAAATGAAATGTGACTAAGTGGCATGTTATGACATGCATGAGCATCCTCTTGAGTTTAACGAGTGAAATTTAAGTGGAGGAGAGAAATGTGTCACTAACAAAAGTTGGGGTTTTTTTCTTGTTACTTGCAGGTAAATACATTAGACAGGGATAGGGTGGTGGCTTCTGCAGTAGCAGCCAGTCCAGCTGTGGTCCAGGTCACCTTCCAAGGATCTGATTCTGTTTAAAAGTTACCAGTTTTTAGAGGGGTTAGAAGGTGAGGGACAAGGATTTGGGGCATTAGTCTCTTTCCCTCCCAGTCCATCTCTGCAGATGGGCAGGGCTGTTTTCAGAATGTATATTCAAGATTGGCAGGTGCCAAATGATGGGGGGTGGGAATGGCGAGGGAATGTAAATGCCAAAGATTATCCATCTGATAGATAAAGCCTGAGGATTTAGCTAAATAGAAATTTACTTTGGTACATAACAGATGTCCAGATGTCCTTTGGGGTGAATTCATTTATTTAAATCCTATCTGTTTTAATGAAACACTTTTAAAAAGCGGGAATGAAACCTGACTTAAATGCCCACTGAAATGTCTGCCAAAACTCAGCTGCTTGGTAAGGGTGGTCTAACAAATGTGGTTCAAAGTGTTACCCAGTGGCTGATCGATCCATTGGTGTTGGCTTTAGCAGACCAGAGCTTAGCAACTGCAGGTTAATCTTAATCTTCAGTGTTACTCAACATGCTGCAGTTACGAGGAGGTGTAGGAAAAGTCTTAAATGTGCTTAACTGTATTGCAGTGCATTATGAAGAAACAAGAAAGAAAAGATGATTAAAAGTTGGTTTTCATGAGTGAAATTATTCCTGTTTTCTTATATCAAAATGACCATAGTGATACAGGAACAATGAGGGTGGTATAGTCAGTTTGCCATCAGTCTCAGCAAGTTAGAGTGGGAGGTATTTAATTTATTTTTTTCTTAAAATGCTCACTGTGTCTTATTGATTGTTTTCAAGAAATATTATGGGTGAAAAAACTGGCTAGCTTAAAAATGTTACTGCTTTTCAGCAAAGAGCTAAAGTGAAATAACTTCTTAGTGTTTGAAACATTTCATGGTTGGCATCTAGGGTTTTGGGTGTTTTCCAGCCACTTTAAGAATTGTTTTTCAAAACTAGTATTTTTGTTGGTGAGTTGTTTGGGTTTTGCTTGTTTGTGTCCTTTGGAAATGCTATAATCATTTTTCTTAGCTGGAGAAAAGGAGTCAGATACACTCTGATCAATCTTTTGCAGCTATCTTTTCCATTCAGTGTGTATTTTTGTTGCACTGGAACAGGGGAGTGGAAGGGAAAACCAGTGTCTCACGCACTCAGCTGGAGGTCACTGTGTGTGACCTTGGCTGTGTGCATTTGTCATCACACAGGTTGGACTCTGAGTGCTGGTGGCACACAGCTTTCACGTGTGACCCAAACTCAAATACTGGCACCCCGTGTAACGAGGAGACAAGTACTGAGGAGTCAGGGCGTTCACATGAAGATCCCAGGCTGCTCTGACAAATGCTGCTCAAAAGCAGAGACTTTGTTTCTTGGCTGTATTTAGAGATTTAATTCTCTCAACAAATAGAGTATTTTTAGAAGCTGTAGGAGTTTTCAACAAAGGCTGCACAGACTCATCACCAAGCAGATACAGTTGAGGGGTGGAGGTATTCAACTTAATTTCTTAGAGTTTACTGAAGAGCAAATGCATCTCTTTATTACCTGATGTACACTTGTCTGTCACTGAAAGAAGACAGAGGAAGACACAAAATGCTATCTTTTCAGAGAGCCCCAGCAGTGTGCATAGCTGGAGATCCCTCACTGCTGCACATTTCCCTTAATATGACCCTCTCCTTGAAGCAGAGAATCCCCCACCCTGGTGTTGAGCCTTCCCTGGGCATGGGAGGTGGCAGGGACCCGGGTTGGGGTCTTGCTGCTGCAGGCTGGGCTTGGGCTGGCAGCTGCCTGTGCTGGAGCATGAGTGCTTGCCTGCAGGGAGTGGGGAGCTGGTTCATCATCTCCACTACTACTAGTCATTCAACTTCTTCCTCTTCTGGACTGGAAATTGTTGGCTCAGCCTTCTAGTCCTAGCTTTTCTTGCTGGATTTCTATTGCATTTCCCAGCACTTGAACAGCCTGAAAAATCCTCCTTCCATCTTTCCAGAACGTCTGGGACTGTTCTTACTGCTGGTGTGTCATGCACTGATGGAGGAACGCCTTGCTGGAGCACACGGGAGGGAATTTCCATTCTGCTCTAAGTACAGCACAGGGCAGGAGTTTCCCATTTTATTGCAGCCAAACACAAAAGCAGAAGTTGTTTGATCTTGAGTTCATCAGCACAGTTTTGTGTTGCAGTCGGTTACTCTGAGTGTTTGTGTGGGTGTGCACGTGTGATCTTTCTGGTAGGCAAGGTTTTTTTTCTTTGTTGACAGTTGGGATGAGGGTTGATACTGTACCTGTGATAACACTCATTGATTTCCTTCTCACTGCTCAATCAATTCCACAGTGTTGTTATTTGGCAAATAACACTGATGTGAATTTAAAAAAAAAAAAAGCTTTTGTAATCTCAGTTGAAAATTATTTAGAGGACTACTATGTGGGCAGAACACTGTTTGCCACAGGATGCACTGATAGGGCACTCCAGTGCCATGAGCATGCTAGGAGGATTTTTATCTAGCTAAAACATAAGTCATTGTGATAATTCCTCAGAAGAGGAAGGATGTGAGCATGTACATGTATTTAATTTCTTTTGCTTTCCTGAAAACAGACCAATTACTAATGGTTCATGTTCTGGTTTCCTACTGTCTGCCAAAGACAGGCTTCAACCTACTCCAGAAGAACATTGTCAGCATTTTGTTTTCCACTTTGTTCACAGCACCACACACCCAGCTAACATGGAGGGTGGCCAAACTGTTGTGGTTGCAACCATCTTTTCATTTCAGTCTCCCAAATGTTGACAGCAGTAAACATCTTAAGAATATTTTGGCTATGTCATGCTGCCCTGCAAATTCTGATACATGATCCTGCAAGCTATTTGTTAGAGGTATAAAGTAAGGAATTGGCATTTGGATAGAAAAGCAAAGATTGCATTTGAGGAGGAGTTATGTTCTAGTTAATCTTGGGATATGAAATGTCTGTATTGTTGAGCTGCCTGTTTTATTTTTTGACTGGGTTTGCTATGGCTGTTTAGATGATTTAAAAGCAATTAGAGCTGAGATTAGACATTTGTCACTAAGCAGATAAATCTAGAAATAAAAATAATTTATAGATATCTGAGGAAAATGTAAATAAAACCTTAATTAAATAAAGAGGAAGGGCATCTTGGCTAAGATCTGCTTGTAGGAATAATGGTTTGGAAAAACACTGGAGAGTATCTAAACCCAGTATTTGGTGTAAAGTCCAGCTTTTCCAGTGGCATTATCTGCCATCTGGGGTGAGATGCAGGGACTGAAGCTGGGATCACCTCAGCTGAGATGATGTGATTCTACAGGGTGAGTTGTATCAAACTTTGTATTTACACTAAAGAGCAAAACTCCTGAAGTCAGAGGCTGTGTCAGGGCTGTGTCTGTGGTTGCACATCAGAGGATCTGTCATACACATTGGCAGGTTACATTAGCACCTGATCAGAAAGGAGATGTTGGGAGCAAAGGCTGATGTGTGGCTGCTGTGGGATTGAGGTTGGTCAAGGGAAGACACTGAAGCAGGACTCGTGCTGATTCCAGGCTCTTCCAAAGAGCTCTGACTGCTAAAACTCTTCCGTAGCATGGATTGTTATCCACAGCAGCAACTTGCACAGGAATTGGGTGGCTCTTCCATCCTTGGTGGATTTCAACTAAAGGCCACTCATCTTTATTAAATGGATGTCATCAGAGAATTTATGGGTCTGTTCTGGAAATATTTGGGGGGGGGATTCTTGTTTCATAATCTGTCTGGGTGACTGTAATTGTTCTTTTTGTGCCTGAACCTCTAAATCTGAGAAGTCTAAATGATTTTGTAAAGCCTTGAAAATGCAACTCAGATACAACCTAATGGCTGAGTAGATCAAGGGGAAATACAAAGTGCTATTTGCTGTCTGAGTTGTGAGCCTTGTGAACATGGATCTGGCAATACTGTGGACAGGCTCAAGCGCCTCTGAAGTTTGCTTATTTCTCTCATGTCTTTCCCACTAAGGAGTTTTTGAATAGACTGTGCAGGAGCAGTACAAACCTTACAGGTCTCCACAGGCAGAAAATAAGAAATTGGCCAACAACCATGAGCTAATTTCCTTACAGCAGGAGTTCTACCACTGATGCTACTAGGAAAAGTTATTCAAGGCTGTAAATCTCCTCTCTTCCTTACAGGCAGGTTGTGAGGGCTGGTTGTACAGTTTGCAAAGTCAGTGTACCAGGTACATATAAGTTATTGGTGTGAAATTTTAAGTGTTTGTGTATGGAAACAAACTGGTAGGCTGAAAGGCTCAAAGACTAAAAGTTCCAGGCTGACTTGACTGTGTGTGTGTGCATATACACACTTGACATGTATACAAACTAATCACAACTCTTAGTATTGATCAAAAACTTAATTAGACACGTACAGTTCCATTGTCCTGGAACAGAAGCTATAGATGCTGTGACACACATAATTATTAGTATGGAAAATTTATGTAGGTAACTCTTGGTCAGATGGCAGGAGACTTTGCCAGTTGGATGAGGATCAGCTGAGCACTTAGAACACGTCAGGTTTCTCAGCTGTTGCAGATCTTGTACCTCTTGCTGCTCTAGAGAAATGGAACAAAACCACAAACAGGCATTTTCATCCTCCCTTCTTCTTTGAAGTTTTTTACCTTTTAGAGTCACTTATTTAGACTGATTAAAACTTTCCCATTTCTTCTGCTTTGCCAAATGTTAAAATATTTTCTTTTTATATTTTATCAGAAAATACATATATTTTTTAAAAAGGATAATGAAGGGCATTTATGGTGAGGAATGGAAGCTTGCTTGATTTAAGCTCAGGTACTGAAGTTTTCTAGTTTGGAATTTGGGGAATTTTCCAGTACAGTATCATGGGATTTTTATGAAAACAAAAAGATTTAAAACATTTTGTAGGAATGTGGAATTTTGATTCTCAATAAGTATCTGGCAGAAGGACAGCTTATGACAATGCTGCTTCAGCTCCTGTAGGATCAAAGGATCCAGGAAAAGACATCCCCTGAAAATCGGTGCAGTTTCTTTAGATGTTTCTCTCCTCAGTTCAGCCTCAGATCTGGCAGAGTTTCAAATGGACTTTTACTGGAGAATTATCAATGCAAGGTATAATAACTGCACACTTTAGCTTTTACCTTTATTAGGAAATTATATCATGAATAAATATGAACACTAGCTAAAGTGATACTGACTAATGCAGATGCAGTTAATAGAGAAATGGGAAAAAGTACTTACAATATCATTTATGGTAATTAAGTTCTGGATCTTGTTTGAGGGAGATGTGTGTATTGCTGGCCAACTGAGAATAAAAGTAATGATTACTTACGTTATTTTTCCTGTGGAAATAAATATCTGACTTACAGATCACGATGAATTCTCCAAACAGGACAAACCAAACCAGGTTATTTAGTCAGAAGGTTTGAGATGATGTAGTCCAGATGCAGACATAGGGATGAAAAGTTGGCTTCTATGAATTGTTCTGTGCTGTTTGTTTTGTTTTTATGGGGTTTTTAGTTTGTTGGGGGTTTTTTGTTGTTGTTTGGGGGTTTTGTTTGTTTTTTTAATGGGGTTGAACTGCTTTGGCTATTCTGTGTCCCAACATTTTTGCTCTGACGGAGATCCTGCAGGGATTGGGACTGGGCAGGGGTGACTTCCTTGGAATGGATTGTCAGGGTAAGCAGTGATCTTTGTATTGGAGCCAGGAATAAGGAACTAAAATAGAAGAGATCAGAATCTGGCCCTGAGTTTCATGTCATTTTCATTATTGTTACAGTAGCAACATAGTATGAGTAGTAGTGCACAGAAACCTCAAGTAACATGGGTTGTCAAATGCTGAGCAGGGTGCTCTTTAGTTGTAAGGGGAAATATTTTAAAAATAAATAACACATAATGCGTTAGCCCGTCACATACTTTATAAAACGTACTTGCACCATTTTGGCATCTAAACTCAAGATTTAGGTGGGCAATTGTTACCAAATTACCTGATGTCTGTCTAGCATAGGAGGAAGATGGAGCAGCTGGACAGACAGCTCAAATTGGTAAGCTTTAGGAACCCAGGTTACAACTGGTAGGGAAGAGGACAGTGCTGCCCTCTGAGAAGCCTGAGTTTGAAACAAAAAATGGTACATTTGTGTTTGTGTGAGGCTCCACTGAGGCTTATATGCTCTGCTGCTCCTGACTAACGGGGCTACCAGAGCTAACTTTGAGGAGCTCCGTGTGGTCCTGCACTTGCTCCAAATCCCTTTGGCATCTTGGCTTGACCTGGGTGAGAATTAATTCAAGTCCTGGTAAGCTAGCCAGAGAAACAGCAGGAGGTGAAACACTGTGGAAGTGTCATGCCCTGGATGGCACCACAGGGTCTGTGGCTTAAGTCTTCTGAAATCCAGAGCAACACCGTGGCAGCAGCAGTCACTGCTTCCTGAGGGGGCAGAGCTGGAGAGACAGGGAGTTTAGAACATTAGAGTTCAGCATTGCTCATCAAACTCAGTATTTTTCTAACTAAAAGACACTTAGATTTAAAAAAAAAGAAAAGAAAAAAAAAAAAACCAAGGTCATTTTAGTATGTTTATGTTTGGATTCGGTGCATGCAATTAAATGCCTTTCGTGTGGCTGATCTGTTTGTATGTTTCCTGTCCCCCCTTCCTCCCTGACCCTTTAACACGACTGTCACTTTTAATCTGCAAACATTGGTTTTCCTGTTCTCACTCTACCACAACTGGAAAATAAAAACAATTTAGAATTTGCCCAGGAAAAATATACAGGTCAGATGGATTAGAAAAAGATCAGGTTCCCAAATACCCAGGGAGCAGGTGTTTAGTGTTTTACACTGGCTGCCAGAAAATTCACAATATAAACATTTAATAATCTAGGGAAGGCAAAGGGGTCCGGGGAGGGATGACGGTGGGCAAGGCAAGGCTGCGTCTTTAATTTTCTTTTCTGAAGGAAGAAAGTCTGCATAGCAATGACAGGATCACTTGTTCATGCCTTTAATGTGTGATCTGTTTTCTCCAGTGGAGGGCACTCAGTGTATCACAAACTAGAACATTAGCACCAACAAGCTCCAAAGCATCATCACTCTCTGGAAAGCCTTCCGAATTAGACAAGAGCTGCCTCTCAGCACAGCTACAAAACACTTTAAACCTGACCAGCTAAATGGATAAACCTATCCTGCATAGCTTTTAAACTGGGGTCTTACACAGCACAGGAGACCTGCCTGCTTCAGGAGCTGGGGAGCTGGAGGATGGATTGCTGTGTCTGGGAATGGCAAAAGGCAGCAGAATGAGAGACGCTAGGTACCGGGAAAGATTTTTTGATTTCTCCCAGAGAAGTTGGTTTACCTGCGTGGTCTGCAAGAGCTGCTACTTCCTGATTGCTGCTTAATGCTGATGGCTCTTTGATGACTTACACAATGGCTCTCAGAGCTTAGAGTCCCTCCCTGCTCCCCCCCCCACACTCCCCCCCCATCCTTCGTCCTGTCTTCCCCACCCCCAACCCTTTCCCTATCCTTTCCCTTCCTCATCCCCAAAATTCTTGCTTGTCCTCTCTAGGGAACTTTGTGTGGGTTTCTGGCATGCACGCTGGATGGCGGTGATGTGAGTGGCAACTGTGCTGTGACATGAAGATTCTGAGGGTTTAAAGAGAAGAGAGCAGTTTTCAAAAGAGAAGGAGAGGAGGCAAAGGGAAAGCAAAAAAGGAAGGAGAGAGAAGAAAACAGCTGGAGAAAGGAAAAGGAGGACGTTTGTTGATGACAAAAGGATGGGTAAGTGAACTTTTCTTGTTTGTTTGTTACCAGGCTGCAGCTGAATGGTATATTTTTCAGTTGATTATTAGCTGTTCAAGAGGGGGAAATGGTCTAAGCAGCAGCAGTGCATTCCTTTGCCAGGTGACTCACTGTACTTGGTATTGTATTTTTAGATCATGTATTCCCCCCACACACATAGGCACATGCACACCTTTCCTCCTGCAGTGGTTTTATATGTAATTAATCTGTAAATGCATGCACTGAGTTAAGGGCTGTAGAGAGTACGTTTGCTGTCTGCACAACCCACCCACACACCTGCACACGTATAGATGTATGCATGAGGCACCCTCACCCAGCATTTCTTCTGGGTTTATGTTCATATTTGATGAGCCTGTGGTGGTATTATTCAGGCTGTCAGAAAGGACTGTTAACACTTCACAGTATGTGGGAAGCAAAGGGAAGGGGGTGATTTTGTTGCATAGGTGGTTTTGAAAAGGCTTGTTTGGTCTTTGAAAAGATACCCCGAATAGTGCTGCTAGATTTCCAGCAGTCATTTCCCAGTCTTATTTTCTCAAGTGTGACAGGTTTATTTCCTTCCCTCCTTCCCCCCAACCCCCAAGTCTGTAACAGCCAGAACATATTTCTAAGCTGGCTGCTGCTGGCACAGATAGTAGCAAAAGATGAGGATTTAAATTAAAAATCTAACCATTAAAGTGAAAGGCAGAGACATCTAGTCAGGGGCATTTTAGATTAGGAATTATTTTGCAGATTGTCCCTTGGTTTAAAATTGGATTTAATAACTGCAGCACAGGCTTGGTTTTGTGTATGTGACAAAGAATAAAGTAATTATTTATTGAGGAGGTACTGGCCCTTAAAATATTCCCTGTTGGAAGAATGTATTTTAATTCTTATCGAGATTGCAACTCTGAATAGGGGCACCAGTCCTAAAATTATTAAAGGCTAAGGAAAGCGTGTGTGTGTATGTTGGATTTTCTGACAACTCCTAGACTCCCTTTCATAGTTATTCAAAGAATGTGGAAAATGTGCCCATCTTCACGTAACAGCATTGCTACTATATGATAAATTTGACATCTCAAGTGCAAAATCTTAAAATCAGTATTGCTGTGGAAGAGAGAGGGGAGTTGAGATACAAACATACCCCTTTAAACTTTTTGTGTTTTGCTGTTCCTAAGGCAGTGTTTATATGTAGAATTTGTGTGGATATTTTCATAGCCTATGTAATGTTTATACAAAATAATAAATGCTTAGATATTCACAGCCACATGTAGGTAACTTCGTTATGTGTTAAGACTATGATTCATTTTAAAGAAATATGTCTTCTACCTTTATCTTGGTACTGAGGTCCCATACTAGCATTATATGGTGTACTACTCCATAGGGTTGTCCATTGTTTCTGTGCATCTATTTATATATTTTAGGTACATAAAAATAATGAGTAAACCTACCTAAACCTAATCCTAAAAACAAACCACTCAATGCAAAATGTAAAGTTTGTACTTACTGTTTAATTTTGTAATAAATACACATTTAAGATGGAATTTGAAAGATTTCTCCCTTTTTGCAGTAATTTTCAGAGGAACTGGACTTGCATTTGCTTTTATTAAAGAACACACTTAACAACACATAAATACCAGAAGCTTTGGCTCGTTTCCTTGCCAGCACTGTGGAGCATTCAGCACAGTGACTTGACAAATATGTTTATTGTTAAAACCTCAGCATCTAGCGATAAGGATATACCAGCTACATTGAGAGATGATGTACAGGAGAAAAGCGAATAGGAACAGGCTCTTGGTCCTTCTTAGGGCTTATAAATCACACACACATAATTGAATAACAAGAGTAGTACTGGTGATGGCGTGGGTAGGAGAGATGGCAAACCAGAAACTCGAAGGAACAGGCATTTACACAACAAAAAGACAGGAGGCAAACAGGTTGTCTTCAAAATCCCCTGCTTCACTAATGCTTTATTAGAAACCCCATTGACATTAGTAATCTGTTGGTGATTTATTTTAAGGGCTTTACAATGCACATTTGTTTTCTTTTTAATATTGTAGGTTTCCATTTAATTAAGCAGCTGAGAGGCATGAGTGTGGTGTTAGTGCTGCTTCCCATGGTGCTGTTTGTTACGCTTGTGGGGGCTCAGCGAGCTTGCCCCAAGAACTGCAGATGTGATGGCAAGATTGTGTACTGCGAGTCTCATGCCTTCAGAGACATCCCTCAGAATATTTCTGGAGGGTCTCAAGGCTTATCATTACGGTACAACAGCATTCAGAAGCTTAAATCAAATCAGTTTGCGGGCCTCAATCAGCTCATATGGCTTTATCTTGACCATAATTACATCAGCTCTGTGGATGAGGATGCATTTCAGGGGATCCGCAGGCTGAAGGAATTAATTCTAAGCTCCAACAAAATTACTCATCTGCACAATAAAACATTTCACCCAGTCCCCAACCTCCGCAATCTGGATCTCTCTTACAACAAGTTGCAGGTGTTGCAGTCTGAGCAGTTCAAGGGACTTCGTAAACTCTTGATCTTGCATTTGCGGTCCAACTCCCTGAAAACCGTGCCCATCCGAGTTTTCCAAGACTGCCGAAACCTGGACTTCCTGGATTTGGGCTACAACCGCCTCCGGAGCTTATCCCGTAACGCTTTTGCTGGCCTTTTGAAGTTGACAGAGCTCCACTTGGAGCACAACCAGTTTTCTAAGATCAATTTTGCCCACTTTCCACGCCTCTTCAACCTTCGCTCCATTTACTTGCAGTGGAATAGGATCCGGTCTATTAGCCAAGGGTTAACGTGGACTTGGAGTTCCTTGCACAACTTGGATTTATCAGGAAATGACATTACAGGGGTAGAGCCTGGGACCTTCCAGTGCCTTCCCAACCTGCAAAAGCTGAACCTGGATTCCAACAAACTCACCAACATCTCTCAGGAGACCATCAATACGTGGATCTCGCTCATCTCCATCACTCTGTCCGGAAATATGTGGGAATGTACTCGAAGCATTTGCCCTCTGTTTACTTGGCTTAAGAATTTCAAAGGAAATAAAGAAAGCACTATGATATGTGCAGGCCCTAAACATATCCAGGGTGAAAAAGTGAGCGATGCCGTGGAAACATATAATATCTGTGCTGAAATCCAAGTAGTGGTTACTGAAAGGTCATACCAGGCACCCAAAACCCCGCCAAGACCTGTCTTCATTCCTAAACCTACCATTTCCAAACTGGAAAGCAATCAGCCAACATCTGTTGTGCCAAGCCCTTCTGCAGACCTCCCAACCCCTGGAGTGGAACCAGAGTACGAGCACGTTTCCTTCCACAAAATCATCGCTGGGAGCGTGGCCCTCTTTCTTTCCGTGGCCATGATTTTGTTGGTTATCTACGTGTCGTGGAAGCGCTATCCAGCCAGCATGAAACAGCTCCAGCAGCACTCTCTCATGAAGAGGCGCAGGAAAAAGGCCCGAGAGTCTGAAAGGCAAATGAACTCCCCTTTACAGGAGTATTACGTGGACTACAAGCCAACAAACTCTGAGACCATGGATGTATCCGTTAATGGATCTGGGCCCTGCACGTATACCATCTCTGGCTCCAGGGAATGTGAGGTATGAACCATGATCCTCCTAAACCCATTTCAGCTGCTGGGAAGGAGAGGTAAATGTTTGAAGCTCTTGAGGTGTCTCTAAACACTAGAAAGATGAATGAAATTTTTTGCTTTTTGGTATGGAAGTTTCTCTCGTTAAGTAACGACAGTCAGGGAAGTGATGGTGGTTATTTGAAATAATTCAGACTTATGAAAAATATAGATTAAGTTGAAGTAAGCAACTATGATAAAGGCATCTGGAGTGTTACTCTCCATTTTACTAGCAGAGGCTACAAGAGTCCCATTTTTAATGTACTGTTAGAAATAGAGGAGTTGAAGAATGTTTACTGTTTTAAAAACAAATATGAAAAGCTCTTCACTCCAGACCCCACATCAAATCTTTAGGAGTTTATGGCCTATTTAAAGATAAGGGACTGCAGCACAACCTTAGAGTTAGGCATTCACTTGTTTTCCTGGAGAAGCAGGAACACACGAGCTGCCTTACTACCTCTTCTGAATTTGAGCCTCATAAAGGCCCCAGATCAAACAGTACATTTGCAAATACCTGGGTTGGTAGAAGGGGGTTCTTGTTTTCCTAAATTGTATTTCATCTTAGTGATCAGTGAAGACAGCTTGAGAGACAACTCTACTGGAGTTTAATAGTTTCATGTGCTTAAAGCTGTGTAATGATTTTGACTCAGCAACATGGAAAATACAAATAGGAAAAGCTCTCAGTGCTTCACTTGTCTGTTGTTCAGCTGTGGCAAGAAAATACCGCATTTTTCATTGCTGTATTATTAGTGATTCTATTAATATGTATGTAAGAAATGTGTTTACCTGAGAATGCCTGTGCTTATTTATTCCTGGTAAGGAGGATTTGTGCAATTACATTTCAGTGCTTGTTACTAAATCCTGCACATGATGTGGTATTAGGAGATCGTGGTTGATTTTGCTTTCTTGGTTGTGAACATCCTCCCTGAGAGTGCTTCATGTGCCTGTTGAAATTTGTTCGTCTCCATTTGTGCAAATTGGGTTTGACTTGGTTAGATTTTGACCAATGCCTTTGACAGCCAGTTGGGATGAAAAGTGTGCTAAAGAAGAGCAGTGCTGAGCAGGCTGCAGTTCTAGGATCCTGGTTTTTTCAAAGTGGTTGTTTTCACTTTCTGACAATATGGCATCTTTAAGATGTTTCATATGTGGCACCTGAAATCCCTAGCTGATTTTGGACCACAGAGATGATGGGAAGGCAAAAATTGTGTATGTTTTGAGGTTGCTTTCTGTGGAGTGGTGTCGCCTTCAAAAAAATAAACCTTCCTGTCATACCTTTATTATTTCTACCAGTATCATGTGAATGGAAGTGTGGGGTTTTTTTCCTGTTAGCAGCACAAGTAGAAAGTGATACGAACAAAGTTATTCTGAATTTTCACTGGCTGTCACAAGGAGCATTTATTCGACCTGAAAGGCTGCCTCCTTTTCATGCTCAAGTTTAACACTACCGAAGTTTCATTAGCTTGAATAAAATGCTGTTTAATTTACATCAGGGTGATATGGAAGACAGCTGAACCTGCACACCATAACTGAAAGTCCACGTAATGAAACCATGATCTGTAACGGAATTTGGATCATGGTCATAGTGCACAGAAGATAGGGAATATGTGATGTTGTTTGAGAGACTGAAATTTGGATAATTTGGATTATAGCAGGTCTAGTACAGAAGGTCAATGTGGCATAATTTCTTCATGTCGATGTCAATAGTTAGCATTAAACACAAGGGGACCTCATTTTTCCTGGTTTCCAGGTATTGTGGCAGTACAGAACAATTTATTCTGCTTCTCTGTTGAGGTGAAGTTAAGCTGGTGCACAGCTCTGCAGAACTCAAGCTGTTTATTGTGTTGTCTTTGGGATTCTTGGTTCTGGTGTAAATCAGTAAGGCTGTACTGAACCATGGCAGTGCTGTCCCAGGCTGTGACTGATAGAAAGTACACTCTGTATTTGCCTGGTGATTCAGGAAGCACTGGCTATTAGTACAGAAGATTTCAGGAGGCAGAAGACAGCACATCCTTGAAGGCACATGTAGCAACCATAAGTCCCCACTGAAATGCTGTCTTCAGCTTGGATTTAACATTCTTCGTCTCCATAGCTACAAGGTTCCACTTGTAAAAGGATAGATATGCACTGTACAGTACTTAAAAATGGTAAGAAAAAAATATACCTTGTAGTGTCTTCAGCAGTGGCAAGGTTTTATGTTGAGGAAAAGAAAGAAAATTGAACATCTGATTATTTACTAATTTACCCAAATGTACATGCTTGTGAGAAAATTTTTATTATGTATAAATGGAACATAGCTGAGGTCCATCATTCTGTAGGTCTGACTTGCTTGTTCAGTGTGCTCAGATTGAGGTTTAAGGACCACTTGGAGGGGAGAAGAGTATCTGGTTATCACAATAGACACAGGCAGGCTTTCAGAATTCATTGCTTACAGTTTTATTGATTTTACTGGTTTTAGTAATTTTTTTCAAATTATTGTCTGTCTTCCCCCCACACACCTGTGAACAGCTATGGTGTCCAAAAATTGTGTCTCAGGAAAGAATTAATAGCTTAGTGCCATTTTAACCTGGGAAAGATGCCTGAGCATACTCTGTTGCTGGTAGTTGGTGATAGTTTGTGGTCTCTAAGAATGGCCTGAGGTTGTGTGAACGTGCCTATTATGTTCCCAGTGATGATTTTTGTTTTAGAAGTATCCAGTTCATCTCATCCATAAAGCACTGGTTTTCCATGGCAGAACGGGCCCTGAAACAACATGCCTGGGGATTTATGCAGGTTCTTTTCCTCACAGGAGCTGCACTGTGAGCAGGGGCAGTGTTGGTTGTTGGTGTAAGATCAGTGAGATTTCTAGCATGTAACAAGGGGGCACAAAAGTACAGGAGCTGCCCTGTACTGACTGGGTCCTTCTCCTGTGAGTTGGGGAGCTGCAGGTATGGTTCAGATGGCTGCTTTTTCAAGGCTGTGCATTATGAATTATTTCATGTGCTACAGAGGAAGAGCCAAAGTCAGGCTTTGCTGTAAATGGGACCAACGCTCTTGGCATCAGTGGGATTATAATCACTGACACCTGGCCTACGATATTCTATTTAGTCTGTTGGCAGGGGCTTCTAAAATAACTGGATGCTTATGATTTTGGCTCTCTCCATCCAGTTAGCAGACTGCTGCTATCTCATTTTGGTATTTGCTTTGCTTTATGTATGTGCATCTTATTCCCTCTCTCTTTTGTATTTATTTGTACATTTGCTGAAGATCTGGGAGCCATAAAAAGCAATTTCATAAGCCAAGCTGTAATATTATGTATTTCATAGGTACCACACACCAAGTGTCTGTATATAGCACAGGAGGAAGGTGTATGGGGAGAAGGAACAAAAGTGTTTCCTCCTTTCTACTGGAAGGTTATTCATCTCCTGTTTCTCAGGCTGGCAGTTACAAAACAAGCAACCAAGTGAACATCTTTTCTGTGTTAGCTGAGCACAGTTGATGGGCAGCCCTGTGAGAGACAGTTGACACAGACCCTGTGAGGTTACTTTTTACACTTTGACTTCTCCATGTCTAACTATATCCCAGTGCTTGACAAACAAGCCCACCTGTTCACATCCAAGTACATCCTTGCCCTGGTGCTCCTGTGTTTTCCATTGGAGTGGAAACCAGGGCAGTTGTCACGTGTATTCATACATGTTAAATCCGTCACACAAAATTATGTTCACTTTGAATTCTGCTTCCTTGTCTCTTGCCAGTGGGAAGAAATAGATTGATAAAGGAATGCAACATATGCAGACTTGGGCTGCTGTTGACCTCCTCCTTTTGAGCCTAATTTAAAAGGAAACGTTGGCAATGCCACTGTTGTTTACTATTTATTTATTAAACACCATCACTGTGTTGTTTTGAGCAAAATCCCAAAAGGAAAAAAACAAAGTAATCTCCATGGCTGGGATAATGTTTAGTCCAAGGTTCCAGTTCTGTGAGGGTGTTGATGATTCTGTACCCCAACTTTGGAAGGGCTGCCCAGGGACTAAGCTTGAGCTTATGGGGTATTGTGACCTCAGGAATGAAATCATTCAGTGATTCAGCAGAATTTATTCTTTTTTAAGAACAATGTATGGTTTTCCCTCGGGTCATCAGCCTTACGTTTTATAAGGAGTACTTAGCAAGGTCTTCATGGCAGAGGTGTGAGTTCATCATAGCTTGGGGGAATGCAAAGGAAGGTGATTGCACAGGTAGCGCATTACAAAGAGAAGAATATGGGAGGTGGTGAGTGAGGAATATGGTAAGCAGTAATTGTTACTCCTGTTATCATTTTAGGGCCAAAGCAGTTAGTGGCATTGCTTTTCCAGTGACCCTGTTTGGAGCAGTGTGTCAGATGGGCATCGTTAAATGAGCTTTCTCATACCCTTCTGTTCTCTGCCTCATCTTCTGCCTCTTTTTCTCCACCGCTCTGTGGTTGTGGATGGACCTTAAGTTCTTGCTTGAGTTGTTAACTGAAGGGTGAGTCAATCTAATGGAACTCTGACATAAGCTGTATTTGTATTGGGAGAGTAAGCAAAGACTAAGCTCATAGTGCCTTTCCTCAGTTCAGTGTATCCGGAAGAAATATGTCAGAAGTGGCTCAGATGTGAAATCTTTCAAGCACAGGGCCAGTGAGAGGTTTGAGGAGAAGGTAAGTTTTAGAAATGTTTTCAGGATTAGGATCAAAGGTAGAAATTTGTTTGTTACCATTCAGAGCTTTCATCAGCAATTGCATACTCATTGTTGCAAGTATAATGTCAATATGCAGAAAGTTGTGCTATAGGAGTGCCAGTGATTTAGCAATAAATGAACAGTGGCAAATTTTCCTGGGCTCAGCACTTGCACAGTGTGAGATTTCCCGAAGATATGACCAACATGACTGGCTTTATTTCCAGAAGAACTAGCCAGCTTTTCCTCAGCAGCAGCTGAGACACTGGTTGTAAATTTGCAAAGGGATCTGCAGAGGATGCTGAGCACTTCTGAACATGTAACTCAGGCCTTGTTTGGGTGCCTGGGTGGGAGATCAGTCTGGCTGAAATTTGGTCTTGCAGCACAGGTGCTGCTGAGGCCTTGAAAGTGATTTGTTCTGAGATAATGCAGATGTTCAGTGGCAAAGGGAGAAATTAAACCCACATCTCCCAGAGTTTCACTTAGGCTTGGGAACTTTCCCAGCCACATTTCAGGCATTATGTTCACTCTGCTGGGTCTCATCCAGAGCCTGACAGTTAACTGACAGAACTCTGAAATTGCACTGAGGATACAGTGTCTTACACACAGTGTCCAGCCTGCCCTCTCATCACCTTTTTCTCCTTCCTCTAATTTTGCCACTTTCTAGTAACTTCATGGTGTGAGTTATGCACAGTGAGGACTGCTGGAGTGGAGAGGATGCTGCATTGTAAAAGCTTTGTACAAGAGAAGAAAATGCTTGTATTCCTTTTAAAATCATTGCTCAGGCCCTGTGAAGCATTCCTGCATTGCTGGAATTGTGACAGATGCAGTTTGCCCTTTTCATCTCTCTTTTCCTTTCTCTCACCCCTTCTTCTGCTTATGCTTAAACTCTGATGTGCTGCCAGTATTTTAAGGAGAAAAAAATCGATTTTAGTCCGTTGTGTAGCTCATGCCAGGAGGGAGAACACTAACAGAAATAGTGAAGAAATCTGTTGAATCTATTAATTTGTTTGGTTTGGTTTTTGTTTTGTTGGTTTTTTTTTATTTTAAACATGCACAAAAAAATATAAAAAATCCCATAATCTAAAAAGGGCAAAAAAATCTTATTAGTAAGCATCCTGCTGCCGGAAATGTTCCTCAAACTCTCCTCCAGAATAATAGAGTTGACCTGATTCTTGATGTTAAGACTGTTACCTAAACTACACAGGCTGTTACAGCCCAGAGCTCTGAGCTGCTCTGGCTGCTGGGAATAACCAAAGCTGTGTACATGCTGCTTTACTCTGCTTCTGGACAGGGATGCTTCTGGGCATCTCCTACTTTTGGACATCTTCTCCTGGTAGAAGTGACCTGTAGGTCTCCAAGCCTTCAAGACTGCAGTTCAGGTCTCAGCAGGGCAGGCGTGGTACTTCCAGTGGGATGATCTACCTGTTCTCTTCAGGAGAGTGGCTGCAGCCCTCGGTCATGCTAGCCATGTCATAAACATTTAGACATGAGAACTTCCAGTGATTTGTGTTTGTAGGACCATGGACATCCTGGCATTTGGTCATTTCAAGCCAGGTGTTTCTGGGCTTGACACAGATGGGCTGCAGCAGTAAACATTTTTGGCACTAATCAGCTTTTATCACATCTGTCTGTTGTGCGGCCAAACAGGCTTAGATTGCCTGTAGATCTCTCCATGTAGACAAAAAGATGAGTGGATCAATTCTGAGGGATTTCCTGGGAGTTGTCATGTCTGTTCCTCGCTGCAAAATTCCAACTTTGTTAGAAACCAGAGTATGAGGCGAAGGGAGATCCTGAGGGAATGGTACCTTATGGGAATACTGGCTTCTTGCCCGAGTGAATTAGTTTTGTCTTTGCCTCTTAAAGTCACAATGAAATAGAGAGCTCTTCCTGGTAGATGGTATCAGTCATACTGTCCTTATGGACACTGGAATGGGAATTCTTCCACCTTCAAGGATGGGGAAGGCAAGAAAGGCCAGAAAATGCTGCTCGTCGGTGGTCTCTCACAGTCTGGGGTATATTGTGGCTGCAGCAAAATCTCCACTGTTGTTTCTTAGTTCAAGTATAGATCAATGCATGCAAACCATTTTTTTAAATACTTTGGGGTTCTTCAGGTACATTTGAATATAACTGGCTACAATATGAGAAGGTCATGGGTGCTAGCAAGCCAGAGAGTCTTTCCTGAAAGCTTTGTGGGCTGTGGCTGTCAGTGGGAAACTTCCTACAGCGAACGACGGGACTTTGTGAGGATGATTGAACATCTCTTGTTTTCTATCCTTTGGGTGACTAAAAAGCAAGGACTTTTTGGCATAGTACTTTTCATCAGAAGTTCTCAAAACTCATGAAGCAAGTAACATTATTGTAATTTTTACTTCTGTGTCACAGATGACAATCTTATGCAACAGCTGTTTGCTATGAGGGTTCCAGTTTTTTCCTGTCACCATTTCATTCTGTTTCCTCTGAAATCCACAGCGGTAGAAAGGAAGATTGTATTTCTGATTTTAGCCTATGGGGAAAACTAGTATGATCAGTTTGTTTATGGTCACAGGTGACCATTGACGTTGTGTGCTTACATGGCTATGTGTTTTGTTGATGTGAAGATCTAAATGGGGAAACTGACCTTAGTCTTGATTTTGCTGCTAAATTTTGTAAGTTCTTTTGCCATATAAAAGTACTTAGTATTTTTTGGTCAAACATTTCAACTGCATTGCGGAAGTGTTACACCAGGAGAAAAATGAGATGGTTGTTAAGTCACTTTGTATCAGGTGTATTGTGGGAATGTGGCATGTCCTTCATCCCAACAGGCAGAGCTCCATCATTGTGTGGTGTACAAAGATCTTTTGAGACATTCAGCATTGGGTGTGTGCACAATGCTCCCAACTGCATACTGGTATAAATATACATTGTACAATAAGCAACCTCGAGCTCCAATGTGTAACAGACAATGTAAGAACCAGTTTTAATGCAGAAGGCTCATTTATTTTTTTTCTATGTAAATTCTGTTCAAGGTTTTTTTTTCTTGTATGGAAGAAGTAGGCTTTTCCTGTATGTTTCTTTTATTTTAATCCAGTTAAGAAGGAGACATTAGAAAGTGAAAGAAGGCAAACTCGATGTGATTGTAGTATTACTACCATGACTACTTGTGTTTGGAAAGCACCTGGTAACTCCCAATTTATCACTGTATAAAAATATTGAAGGAATCTTTTTGTGCCTGGGAGAACAGGGCATAGCAGGTGATCTAAAGAGGGGCACAGAAAGAGGAAAAGGAGACATGAAGAGCTGTGTACTTGCAGATGAGATGAGATGAGCAGTGAGTATTGCAGTCCAGGTTTTAAGCAACCTTTGACAATATTCTGTTTACTGGATGATTCCAGCTCTCGGTCGCAGGCAGCGAAAAGGCCATCCAGTGTTCTGTGCTTGCACTGTGCACAGGATACAGCTCCCTCCTGGGCAGCAGGCCAAGGAAGGACCAGTCTGGTACTGAGTACAAGCTTCAAGGTCTCCATGGGAAGGTCAGGCTCACTCTTCGTGCCTTGCACTCTCGTACACCCTAGCTCATTTTTATTCCGGACTTTTCCACTACATAGAGTGTCTTTGATGAATAGACTTGAGTTGTGTGGTTTTGCTCATTTTCAAACTCAGTTCTCATTAAAAATCAGCTTTTCCTTCTGTATGATGGCCTCTGAAACCCCAGATGATTCTTCACTGCTCTCATCTTTTACTAACACATCCATTTGGATTATCTTTGTGCCATGATGGATGCTTTAAGGGGAACCAACAAGGCCATCAAATTCTTGCCCTGGTTCAATTAGGATTTTGTTTATGTTCTAAATCACCTTGGGCCTGAAATGTGCTGCCTCTTAAATTTAGAACAATGTGATTGCCTGAAGCCTCTGTGTTAATTAAATAATCATAATTGTGGTTTCTTGAGACTGACAGGTTACAAATAGTTTTTCTTCCCCCCGCCCTCAGTAATTTGGTGTGAATGACAGGCAAAACAGCTGTTGTTTGAACTGTGCATCTGATACTGTTCTTCCCATTCAGACTCCATTTCTCTGCTATTATTTGATTGTCCTGAAATAATCGACAGTGTCATTCTTAAAGGCTAGTTGATTACCATGCACTTCTCCCGTTATGTGAAGATGACACATTCATTTTCTGGGTCATCATTATCCATTTAATTTACCAGAATGTGTGTTAAGGAGTACTGAGGGTCAGGGCAGATGGTCACTGTCTGTGAGTGTACACACACTCATCAGAACAGACAGAACAAGTCCTAAAACTAAGACATTTTGGTAATTTTTTTTTTTTCCATATATAATGTCATGTCTCATCCAAGTTTTTTGGAAATAGAAGCCTTAGTGTTCCTAACATAGTTTTCCTCTGTTGCTCCCATGTGGTAGGCAACTTAGTAAGATTCCACATTGTTTGGGAACAAACTCTGATTATGGTTCTTGTCACTCTTAGTACGGAGAAGGAAAAAATGCTGCAGATACTGAAGTTCACCAAGAATTTGTACAAAGCTCTACTTGACTTTTGATCTTGCCTAGCTTCAGAGCAGCTCTGTCCCGTGGGTGTGAGATTGAGGCAGAACTGATGTTAGTGGGAACATCCTCAGGCTTCCATTATGCATAATCCCACCAGGCAATTATGCATTGCTGCCCTTTAATGTAGGTCTGTACGTGTTTACAGCTCTAATTTGTGGAAGAACCTAAGGCCAGATCTTAGTCTGCTCCTCTGGATCCTCCTCACTTATCCAGTAATATGAAGAAACCATACCACTTAGTTTTGAACTCTTGAGTATAGAGATGTGTCATGCTGACTAGCATAATTCAGCATTCTATAAGATTCAAGAGCTTATTCACAGGAAGCAAACTTAACCTTTCTTTCCAAGACTGGAGGATGTCCTTCCTCCTGGTGAATTTGGAAAGCAAGGTGATTCACCACCACAGGATTTGGGTGCTTGTCTAAACTCTCCTGTTAATTTCTGTGTGAGCTGGGGAGACTTCCATTGCAAACTGTCATACTTGAAAAGAAAAAAAGGAAAGCCAGGTCATGTTGGCTTTCATTAGAACTTGAGCATTGAAACCAATCCTTTAAATCTTCAACAGTGTCTCCTGTCTGGTAATGTTTGCTGTCTCACCTGCTTCCACCACGGGCCAGTGGGGGAGGATTGCCTTGCACTCTCTCCCTTCCACAGTGCCTAACAGAACAGGGTTGGGGCTGCAGCTACTGCTTGAGCAGGAAAGAAAAGAAGTATTTTCTGGAGGTTTAAGGGACTCCTACTGGAATGTTTTGTTCCTAGCATAAAAGCCATGCTGAAGTGGTCTGCTTTGACTTGGTGTGGTATTAGCACGTGCCTATTTAGTTCTTCTAAAACATCTATACTGTGTTCAGATGCAACAGAGACTGACTTACAGCTACTCAGGTGCTCCTTTGTCCCCATAGTTTTCTACAGTGCAGTGAAATGGCATGATTTTTATGTAGATTTCTGATCCATTTCTTCCCCCAGCATTATAATTTTCTTTCCCAGAGCCTCTAAATCATATGGTAGGCTTCTGCCTTAAAAGCCACATCAATGGCACATGCAAAGTGAAGTGGGGAAATATGAAGGCAGTTGGTGTTTTGCAGTTGCAGCCCAAATAGTACAAATCAAAAAAGGAAGCAACCCACTGGAGGTTTTGAATTATTAGAAATTTTTATTTGAAAACAAAATCTAGGGGTTTTTTCTTTGCTGCCTTTTCGTTGTTGAATATATTAAGAGTCCCAGTGTACATGGAGATTGAACAGTCTGAGGCATTGATTAACCTCTTTATATTTATGATTAACTCCCTAACATTTATTATATTAGCTTTTGAGAACAAGATCCAGGCTTCTTTGTTTTTCTGTAATAGACAAGAGACTAGAATTAATGTTGCTTCAGTGAGTTTTTATACGTAAGTTACAAGGAAAAGGCAGGCGTAACAGTTTGGATTTCTCCACCTCTCATGTCTAATAAAGATTGGAGGGGGGAATATTTTGCCCTGATAGACATAACAAATTTTAAATGGAGAAGAGGCAGTTAGCCATCTGCTTTGCCTTCTTGTGTTTCAAGGGCCACACAACTTCCCAATGTTCATAAACCCGGTAGTTTCTTCGGACTAAAAAGTGGCTCCAGAGAGTTGCTTGAGGACTCAGAGAGAAAACTGCACTTCTGTGATAATTTGTTGCAAAGGTTAATAATCTTCACAGTGAAAAACAACTTGTCCAGCTGTTAAAATCATTCCGTTCTCCACGATGACATTAAACTAATCTGAGAGGACGACGTGATATTTACTGTGTGACTGAGGAGATGTGTGTGTTACCCAGCTCTGGGACCTGACTATGGCACTAAAAGAATACACACCTCCTAAATGATTTCATACACATTTCCTAATACCTTGTTGTGACGGTCTAAGTTTTTGTCACATGTGAAAACGACTGATGTGTGGTGGTTTATTTGTGTATGTTGGGGTTCTGTCCGTGGAGCTTCCAGTCAAACACTTGACCAACGTGCTGTTCTGGGAAGGCCCTGAGTGTTACCCCTTGGGAGTGCAGAGCATTCTGCTTTGCTTCCAGGCATTTGTGGGAGTGTAAAAGCAGATACAGCAAATATCTGGGCTAGTTTTTTATGTTCAGAACATGCAGCATTGCTTTTCAATATTATTTTCATGCTGTTATCAGCTTTTATTTCCAAAACTAATGCTTTTGTGGAATGTTGTGATAGGAAATAATTTCGGTGATATTTTCAAAGAGCTTTTCATGTGATGTGCACAAATGGTTTATCCCTGTGTTGGAGAGCTGAGGAACAGAGAGAATAAGTGACCCAAACTCACTGGTTTTAAAGTGTGTTCCATTGAAGAACTGAAATCAGTGGGTTTCCTGCCTGCTTCTGCAGCTTCTAAACCACTTTTCTTAGCAGCATAATAGTGATAATGTTCAAATTTTATTGTGTGCTTATTATCAAGGATGGGAAGTTAAATTAGCACATGAATATGTTCTTTCATTGACATACTTGAAATTACACTGCTAAAATTCCTGTTCAGTTACATCAAGGCCACAACTGGAAAAAAAACCCAAACTCTTTTCCCTTTTTTAAAAACACATTGTTATTTTGAATCTGCACTGGGTGGGCAGGGAAGGCAGGGTTTGGGTTAGCCATATCTCAAATTTAACATAGCAGTTACTTAGTCACTATGTGTAGACTTTGTAAGAGGTTTAAGAAGTACTGGTTAATCATTGATGAGTTTTAAAATGGGATAAGCACATAAATAAGAGGTCACATGTGATTAAAGATAGTTTCTTGTAGTGTGTATTTATTATTTATTAATTCTTGGTGAGCTGTTTACAAATGCAGGCCAGATCTGAAACGTACTCATATGAGCTGTAGTCATTGAGCAAATAAAAACCTCAGAAAAATAATGTCTACTTCACAGAAACAGCAGTTCACTGATTCAGGGAAAGTAGTTTGAAACATTCAGTGAACAAAACGTAGTTTGATTGTTCATAATTAATGCTGAGATTAAAGGTAGAGACGGTGGACCCCTCAGTGAGCCAGTTACCGGACTGGAAGACGGTGTTTTAAAAAGCTCCATTCTAGAGGTCTCATTTTAGATATTCTCCATGATTCAGGATTTTATAAACACAGAAGTTGTGTGGTTTTTATAGTTGTAGTCAGAAGGCTCCCTACCCTCACCCCCCTTAGCATGGGAACAGACATGTCTTAGCAGTTTATGAAGTTCCACTACTTTGGGGCACCTTCGTACCTGAGAGACCTTGTTTGCAGCAAAGGTTTCCAAGTCATCCCAGGGGAGACAGAAGGAATGAGAACTCGGGCTGTCCAAAGAGTCACACTAATGTAAACCATACAGAAGTACATGGAGGATGTAGGTGACTTCTGAAATGTCTGCCTACATGTGTTGTGCTTTGCATACCCTCACGGTGGAGGTCCGGGCTCCTGCACAAAGAAGAGTACGGCGGGGTTGTGTGGAAAATGCAATTCCTGCAATGAGACTTGATTTCCCTACAGTTAGGAGAGTTCTGGATGCATTAGAACTTGAAACCACAAAACCAGTGCACCTCCAAGACCAGCATTCCTCTCCAAAACAGAAGAAATGCTATGTGACAGGAATGATTCCAGTCAAGTAGTTACTGTCCCAATGCCCCACTTGTGAGTTGCTGTGTATAGAGAAGAGCAGAGTGCATGGTGTTGTGTGTCACTTACACATGGGTATGGGACTTACAGATAAGGTGCAGTTTGTTCCTTGAATGCCAGAGTCTGTACAGACCTTTCAAAAACAGCAAAACAAAAAGTCAGTTTTCTCTCTGCTTATGTTTACTGAATCAATATTTATATATTGTGATCTCACTGAAAGCTGGTGTTTATGGCTGGTTTTCCCTGTTCATCAGGCTGTGGCTTTGTTTTAGAGCATTGCAATATTCTTTTCCTTTCAGGCAGGCACTTAAATATTTTTTCCTCTCTCCTTGTGTTGATTGCTAATTATGTGCATGCAAGGTTTGCTTTGTTTCCTTTTAAAAGCGTTTGCTGGGGACTATTTCATCATCACCTTTGAATCAGACAACCGCATGAATATCAAACAGAGAGCTGTTAGAAGCTTTGCTTGCCACCTGTCTCCCTTCCAATGAGTCAGTTCTGATTATTATATTTCAGCTTCTTCATCCATTTGATGTTTTATCATCTGAAGCGTTTCTTTCCTCCTTTCCCTTTTTTATTTATTTGGCATGTCTTTTTACCTACCTCTGAGCCTCAGCTGACTTCAAGGAAGAACTTGCCAGATTTCCTTACAGTAAGGATCCTTAGAAAAGGTTGCTGCTGCTCTACTACTGTCCATTTCTGTGGTTTTTAGAGGCAGTTTGAAGTGATATTTCCCTCCTCACGTTTTACAAGGCTATATTAAATTTTCTAGCAGAACACTTTACCCATGAAAAGTTTGATTGTGATTTTCATCCTATTTTTGCTTTCATAGCAATAATTTATGTTATTGTATTGTAGCATCATAGAGGCTCTGCTGAGTTTGACCCCCCCCTTCCAGATGCTGAATACACGTTTAGACTCTCTTCACAGTGAACTGGCTGTCCAAACAGCCTGTACAAATACTTATACTTTGTAATCACATTGTTCCTCAGTTTTATTAAGTGCAGATCTATACAGGCAAGTGGAGACAAAGCTGAGCTCAGTCCATGACGTGGGGCAGTTCTAAACCAATTAAAAATACTGCTCTATTAGTATGACCTTGTGTCTGAGCTCAGGAACAGGGTGCTTTGGGCTCAGCTGCCTTCCCACATCACCAGGATACAATGAAAAGGACTATTCATTCTCACTGCTATTTTCTCCCTCCCTGCTTTCAGCATTGAAGTTCCTGCTCAGTTTGTACACCACGTATGAAGCATTGCTTTGGCAATAGGTGGGTTCATCCCCCTGCTCCCCTGTAGAGACCCTCTGTGCTATGAGCCATGCTGTTTGTCTCAGAGCCAGACAGGTCCCCTTTCTGCAGTCTCTCTCTCTGCTTTGGTTTCTTAGTCTAGTGTCTAGGCTCCAAGGTTGCTATGTCTTTCTACAACTTTTTCCTCTTGTGCTATAACCAGACCTTTGGCCTGTGCATTTGATTGTCATAACCTCCTTGCTGTACAGAATCCTGCTGAAGCCAAAACATCATGTAATGGCTTCAAACGTGTAGATGGACAACAGGATCAGGACTTCCCAGGTTTAAACTAAGTTTTCTCTTTAAGCCATCCACATGCTCAGTAACTCTAATCTCAGTCCTATTTTAGAACTCATATTGTACAAAATATCATAGAATGGTGAAAGTTGGAAGGGACCTTAAAGATCATCAGGTTCCAACCTCCCTGTGTGGCCAGGGACACCTCCCACTAGACCAGGCTGCACAAACCTCATCCAACCTGGCCTTAAACACCTCTGGGGAGGAGGCATCAACAACCGCCCTGGGCAACCTGTTCCATTGCCTTACTGCCCTCATGGTGAAGAATTTCTTCCAGAAAATATACCAGAAAATAACTTTTTTCTCTGGAATGTAGTGACTTTCCAGGACATTTATAGAGGCACACTGGAAAGTATCGCTTTCTTCTGTCAGAAGCATTTGAGAAATTCCGATTTACTGCAGGTGGATTTAGCACCTATTGGTATTCATTCTCCTAACAGGACGGTTACTGCCTTTGCCATGAGAGATCCATTTAGCAGACAGTTGAGATCATGTTTGGGAGTGTTTGGAGCAGACAGTCCAGTGGGCATCTGGGGTAGGTGAGAAACGCCATCACGTCTGCCTGGTTGCCTTTAGGTATTCCATTAATCACAGGGATGACTGAAGGCTTCAGACCACCCGACTCCCTTTAATTAACAGACAGGAATGTGCCCAGGGCTGCACTGGCCCTTGCCTTTGGTGTCAAGCCAGGAGGTCTCTCCTGCCCAGCCGTACCAGTGCAGCAGAGTGTGCAGATCCTGTTATGTGCACACACAGCAGAGAGTGAAACGTGCCAATTAGGAGATAATCTGTATACTCCCCAGATCTGAGGAATGAGCTATTCAGGAAAGACATACTCTCCCCCTTCATTTGAACTGCTTTAGAACAGGCTTATCAGAAAATTGTAGTTTTTCATATGTGGGAAATAGCAGAAATGGGACATAAGAAGTGTTTATGGAAAAAAAGCCTAGAAATGAAAATTGGGGTGTGCCATTCCTCCATTCCAAAATTGAAGAAAGACCTTGAAAACTTCTTCATAATGCTGGTAGGGAGTACTAGTGTGTGCTGACCCATTTTGTCCACTCTGTTCGTGTGGTGGGGAGTGTTGTATGATCAATTCATGAAACAGTGATTGCAGAACAGAAAAATGGCGTAACAAGGGCAAGTATCAGGTAGAGAGGAATGATATCAGTTTTAATTGTTGACGACCTCCTGCAGTATGTTGAGTCACCACTGTTTTCTAGTAAAAACTGTAGGATTTGGGTGAATGCAGAGTCTGGTGGAAAGCACTTGGCCCCTCTCATAGTTGAAGTGTGTGTTGGGGTAGTCCACCCTGCTTCAGATGGCCTGGCAGGCACAACTCACTGTTACTGCACAGGATACGGGATGGGTTGATAAAATGGTTTATTGACAGGACTGTTTGGCCCAGCAATCGGCACCTTGGCTGCTTAGGGTGGCATGGCAGGGCAGGAAGGCTAGGTGCTGAGTACATCTCCATGAATGTAATCTGAAAGACAGGAGACTCTGCCACTGGGCAGTCTGGATCAGATCTTACCTCACATTTGTCAGTTTAAATTCAGCTGCATTAACTACAGATGAAAAGATTCAAAGCTCTTTCACGTTGTGGCCTATGTGAAAAGCACTTGCTAATTCTCAGGTAGTTTCTTAAAGGATGGATGGAAACACTGTTCTGCATTTGTGTCGCACCCAGAGTTCTGGGTTCCTGACCCACAGGGTCAGAGGAGCAGGAAGAAAGAATACTTGTACAAACAGTCCAGTGCAAAACTTGAGCAGCTTTGACAGCTATCACAGCAACTACAGACTCATTTGTTCTTCCACCTCAGGTTTGAAACACTCTGTGGCAGGGATGGCACAGCTGTTGTACCTGTTTGGTGTCTGTGGAGTGGGCTCCTGTCTCCAGAGCTGACCAGCTGGAACACTACATTCCCCCCCCCCAAAAAAAAAGTCCAGTAGTGCTTGTCCCAACCATGTATGCAGTTTATTTTAATCTCTACTAAATTACATGCAAAAGAATACAGCCTGTCCTAAGCTGCTGGTGTTTATTTCAACTTATACAAACAGATCAGAGCTGTTTTCTCTTCCCTCTTATGTCATCAAGAAAGTTGAGAGAAAATTGTGTTCCAAGGTCTGTACTCCCCTCAGTGAAGGTCTCAACTCTTCTTTGAAACCTAAAAGAAAATAAGAGCCTTGTGGACTATCTCCAACAGCAAAGTTTGTCAGTTTTTCCTTTTACACATGGAAAACCACAAAGCTGGGATGCAGCATTGTTCCTTTGGAGAGCACTGTCTTGGGGGCCACGGGAACTGGGGCCAGCTCTTACACCCCTGTTCCTGTCTGAACAAGTGCCTGTCTCCCTTGGAGCTCAGTCTTCTCTTTTGGCTCTTGTCAGTTTGGACAGTGAACTTCTGTGGGATGGGGTTGTGCACAACTTCCTCTTCCTGGGTCTGTGAGCCTGAGTCTCCACTGGGGCCTCTAAAGTCTACTGCAATAAAAATAATAATAAATTTGCCCTTTTCGCAGTAGTCTTTAGCTTTTGGTGCCATTTAGAAAAGCAGGCAGCACATAACCGTACGAAAATGTCATTTGCAAACATTTACCTCTCCAGTGCTCACTGTGGTTTCATGGGATGCTTTTGAGAATCACACAGCTAAGAAATGGGAATCATTTAGCATGCTCGTATGCTGGGACTGCCTGAACAGGATTAGAAAAAGGCACAAGGGAAACCAAACTAACAAGCTCTTGAACAAGGGGGCTATCAAAGTTGTTTAAAGGAAAATTAAGGAGGAAAGAAGAGACACTAAAAAAGACTTGCTCATCAATATTCCTCTCTTTTTTTCTGTCCTCCCATGACTTTTATGGGCCTGAGCTGTTTTTTCTTGCGTGATGGGCTTTGGCCTTTCTTCTTCTAAGTAATGGCAAATATATTTTAATTGAACAAATCTCATTTTCCTCAATGCTTGATAAAAAGATTTAAAGACAATCTAAAAATGAAACTGGTATTCATGTGGATTTTAAATAATTAACAGGAATGTTCCCTTGAGTGTTTTAGGCATTAGAATGCATACCTAGTAGGACGTTGACTCTGGTTTTCAGAATGCTTTGAGACTTCCTTGAAAAATTGGATCTTCCCCAGCTCAGGCCCTGAGCTTGTGTTACTAGGTTGTTCCTGGTCCTTGGATGTGCTGTATGAGCAAGAGAGTGCAAAAAATTGGTCCACCAGTCTGCCAGTTGTTGTCTGAGTTCTGCATGGCTTTTCTTTCCTTTTGTATGCATGTGTTTCTTGCTATGATATCCTGAGTCAGCTGCAGTTGGCAGAAGGTTGGCTGAAGTGAGCTGAAGGAACCATAAAGATGGACATTTGTGATTGCAACTGCGTGTGGGCTTGGATTAGCCTTTGCAGGAATTGTATCCTTCGAGAATATTAGGAATTGGACTTCACAGTCACACCGTGGTTAAGGTAGCCAATGTGTCTCCACCCCTCTCCACTACCCTGTTCTGCTGGTGTTACTGGGGGTTTTATTACTGCTGTGATAGGCAGCACAAGAGCAACTAAGCAAAGGGTATTGTCCATCTATATATAAATTAATTATTTTCATTCTTATTATTATTTATGTAAAATACTAAACTCAATTGCAGATAGAACAAGCCATCTGGTTCCTGTCACAGCTACTGTATATTACATACATATGGGGAAATTGGTTATTGATTTAACCAAGTGTGAACAAGTGCTAGTAGGAAACCACAAAAGTCTTCGTAATGCTAATGGATTCCATCAGAGGTGACATGGCTGCACTTGATTCTTGGCTAGAGGGCATCAACTTTTAACCAAGGATTTTTTAAAAAAAATCTGTTATTTCTGTATCGATGACTGCACTATTAAAGATGTAATGAAAAATTTATTGGAGAAAGAGAGGCAATACACCTACAGACAATCGTGTGTATGTTTGATTAACCTAACTGTACTTTATGTGCTGGAATTAGGCCTGGCTCCTGCAAAGTCTTGAAGTTATTTACGTCAGCTGAATCATCAAGGGAGTATCAGTGTTGTCTGCATACTGTTGTTGTAGCATCTCCATACATATATTTAATATGTAATTTGCATGACCTGAACTTTATTTCTAACCAGTTTGACGGACGAAAACACTGCAAGAAAGTGGTACAGGGCACCCTCAGAATTGGTGTATTCCTGCATCTCAGTTTTCACATTAATTGCTCTTGTAGGACTGAAAGTCGAACAATATTTTTGGGAGTAAAGTTGGAATAGAGCCTAAACTTGAAGAGTCTGATTTGTTCTGAGACCATTTCAGTCAGAGAATGAAAAAAAAGGTACAGTCTTTAAAAACAGCCAGATAACAGAAACCCTTTGATTTTGCCTTGTGGAATTCCTTAGAAATTCAGAGCTCTGACCATAACTTTCTGAAGGAATCTTTTCTTTGGACTTCTGTAGTTGGAGTTTGTTTCTATGTCTATGCTATGACCGTGCTCATCTCACAGATGTTTGTGTTCTCCCTGCATTTATATTTTAGAAACTGTAATCTTGAAGTAATGTTCCTCTCTTTAAACAATAATGGCATTTTGTCATGGTTTCCAAGTGGTATCTATTCAGACTTCTTTGAGTGTGAATGATTATTAGTAGAATTGCTTATATATAAACGTATTTCTACATTTTTAACAAAGTTTGCAAATAAAAAGGCCAAATAAAGATCATAAACATCATTTCATTGGATGCCACAAGGAACAGCTGAAAGGAGGAATTGCTTAGCACAGTGCTAACAGTATTATCATGCAGCCTTTATCACCATTTTTAGAGATTCTTCCAGCTTTGTTCTTTTTTTCTTATTCATTGTCTTGTTTTGCATTGTCTGCTTTTTACTTTAGAATTACCTTCAACCTTGTCACTGTTAATGTCTGGGGGACATTTTCTTGATTGTATTTGAAGATGAGTGCTCCTGGCTTAAGTGTCCAGAGATGTTTTTACAAGGCCAATATAAGAAACCTACTACAGGTGTTCTGGGTTTTTCGTATTTAATATAGGAAGCAGGCAACAGTGGCTCATGGTGGGGATCATCTGACCCGGCTCTTTGCTGAATGAAAACTCTGTTTGTATAAGTAATTAAACAGCTAATTCATTTTGTGTTAGAATCTCTGATAAAGAGAACTGGCAGACAGACTGTACCCAGAGAGTGATAGTAAATATTTCCTCCTCAAACTGGCAACTGGTCACAAGTGCAGTCCCCAGGGATCAATATTGGACCCAATGGTGGTTAACACCTTCATAAGTGACCTGGATGTTGGGATCAAGAGCACCCTGATGAATTTTGCTGACAACACTGATTTGAGTGGAGAGGTTGACTCTCCAGAAGGGAGAGCCACCCTCCAGGATGACCTGGACAAACTGGAGGAGAGGGCTAGCAGGAAGTATGAAGTTCAATGGGGAGAAGTGTAAGGTCTTGCACATGGGAACACGTAACCCAGGGGCACAGTTCAGACTGGGATCCACCTGGCTGGAGAGCAGCCCTGTGGAAAGGGACCTGGGGGTCTTGGTGGGTAACAGGCTCAACATGAGTGCACGGTGCACTGCAGGGCAAAGAAACCAACAGGAGGATGGGCTGCATCAACAGGGGCATCACCAGCAGAGATAAAGAAGTCACTATCCTGCTCTACTCGGTGCTTGTCAGACCACACCTGGAGTGTTGTGTTCAGTTTTGGTCCCTGCTCTACAGAAAGGATGTGGACAGGCTGGAGAGGGTCCAGAGAAGAGCCACAAGGATGATCAGAGGACTGGAGGACCTGCCATGTGAGGAGAGGCTGAGAAAAGTGGGTTTGTTCAGCCTTGATAAAAGAGGGCTCAGAGGAAACCTTATCACCATGTTCCATTACTTCAAGGGGGTCTACCAAAAAGGTGGAGACTTGTTATTTACAAGGAGTCACATGGAAAAGACAAGGGGTGATGGGCACAAGTTCCTCCTGGGGAGATTCCAATTGGACACAAGAGGTACATTTTTCACCATGAGGACAGGCAAACATTGGAACATCTCCCAAGGGAAGTGGTGGATTCCCCCACATTGGACAGTTTGGAGTCTCAGCTTGACAGGGTGCTGAGCCATCTCATATAAACTATGGTTCTACCTAGAAAGGTTGGACCAGATGATCCTTGAGGTCCCTTCCAACCTGGCATTCCATGATCACAGATTACTGATCTTAGCTTAGCTATATGCATGTAGAGAAGAAGGAGGGTGAAGTTTTCAGTGAAATACTTTAGGGTGTTTAGGGTCTGCCTGGTTGAGGTCTCTGGTCTCCCACAGAAGTTCTTTGTGACGTGTGTTTCTCAGTGGGGTGGTAGCTCTGGCTTTCTGCAAAAGGCAGGACTTTTTTCTGGAAGGATAGTGGGGAAGCTAAGGTTGTGTGCTACTCACTGAAGTGATGCAACTTGATGAAAGAAATTACAATAGATTGTGATGCCAATATAGCCACCTATGTATGAACTTATGTATGAATTTGTATGCAGGCACTGTGCAGGGTGTGCTGTCTGCCTGCCCCATTTTTACAAAGTGGAGTTTGCTCACAAATGGACTCAAGTAAGGTAAAGGAATTGTTCAAGATAAAGGAATAATTTTGCCTCCTAAGTTCATAGTGGTGGTCTGTGTCCTAATACCTAAAAGGAACAGGGGTATTTGATGAATGTTTGTTTTGTGAAAGTAAAGGTGACCAAGTGGCTGGGACCCTACTTGCAGTACAAGACAGGAATCAAGAGTAACTCTAGGAAAACTCTAGGAAAAAAAAACTGTGTCCACAATGTCTGGTCTTCTGACTGAGGGGCTGGGGAATAAACAAAATTAGATATGCAAGAGCCTGTTGAGTTGGAGAGGCAAGAGTTTGCCAATAATTATGTCCTGGTGAGAATGTGATGTAACTTGAATCATTAAAATGATGTTGTATGCTCATCGATGAATTTAATCTCAGCTAAGGTGCTACACCACTGAATTAAGCATATAGTGGTTGTGATGCTGTTGAATTAATAGAGGCTGCCTCAGTGGCTATACCTTAATGATGAAAAATCTGTGGGAAAAATGAATGTATTTGCTGCAAAAATACCTGAGTGCAATTTTCTGAATTCTTAATTGGCCTTGAAGATGTGCCAGTTCATCTTTTTCTCCAAGCAGGAGCTCCTCAGTCATTACTCACTGTTTAAAGGGAACAGCTCCACACCAAGAGTGCTGATGCATCCATTAGCTGTCAGTTGGACCAAACTTGCATGTGTTTGCGTTTTGGGATCTAAACTTGGACTCAGAAAGGGAGATGTGAAATAACACAATCTGCCACTCAGTTATCGCTGTTTCACATACATTTAAGAAAAACACACTGGGATAAGATTGTGGAGTTCGACTCCCAGAAGAATCCAGATACTGATTAATAGCAATGACTCATCTAAACATAAAATATTTGATTTTCATTTTCACACTGTACTTGATTTAGGAGACATTCATTTTAGCATCTGTCAAGAGTAATGTATGTACACAAATAGACTGTCAGGAACTGGATGTGATTGTGTCACGGTTTGACTGAGGATCACCAATTAAACCATGAACAACAATGCTCTTGATCCCCTCCCCCTCCCATCCAGGTAGGGAAGGAGAGAGAGAATTAGGAGAGAGATTTTGCTGGATTGAAAACTAAATTAGACAGCTTTAATGATATGTACAATTATATACAAGTATGTTCAGGAATGTGTAAAAGCCTCTTGCCTCCCCCCAGCCCCAGCAACTCCCCGGCATCTCCTGAGCTGTGAGCAGTCCTGAAATGTCTCAGCCCACAGGCAGGAGATAAGGCAGAGCAGACAGGGGCTGGGGTATGAGGGGTATGAGGTCAGAGCCTGGGGCAACAGTGATGGATGGATGGATGGATGGATGGATGGAGTCCTCCCTGGACGCCAGCCATGGACAGAAGAGAGGGGAAGAAGAAGCAGGAAGGAAGTTGTCTTCTGTGATCTCTGACCTTCCTCGGAGCTTACGTAGATCTATGGAATGGAATCCCTTTGGTCAGTTCTGCTGTCTGTCTAGTCCAGCTCCCCTACGGGGGGGTCACAGATACAATTCTCCTGCCCTGGCAGCCTCTGGAGCAGCAGAGCTAAGAAGCGACCTTGGAGTCTCAGCAGAAACATCAACATTCCAGTGTTATCAGCCCACTAGCTGGAACACTTTTTGCTAGTTAAAAGAGAGCTCACTGAAGGAAAAAAAAAAAAAAAGAGTAAAAGGAAAATTAGCTTCATCCTGGCTCAAACCAGGACAGATTGCAAGTTGTGTAATGAGTCTCCTCTCTGACTTCATAAATGGAGAACAAAACCCTGTGTGGAACTGCGCTAGATAGTTCTAACAAACAAGCTAAATATAACAACTGTCTTTATTAAGTGTTTCCTGGAGCCATGAATAGTAGCTCATATGTGGTAAGGCACCTGTGAGATCCAGACTCCTCTGTCCCAAAGATTTCTACTGTGGGATGCTCCTGGAGAAGTTCCAGAGGCAAAAGCTGGAGAGCTTGGCCTCTGCAGAGGAAAACTGACATGCATTTCCTGTGGATCTTGCATAAAATGGATGTGCACTATATTCTGTTTCGTGGATCATTTACCTAGGGCCTAGAACTATTAAAAAATGCAAATGTGGAAAGTTTTGAAAGAAAGGTAGATGATTTTTCATTAAACTCTTCATGAAAAATAATTCTATGTTCTTTTAGCATGAAATGTGGGGACTCGTGCTTGCAATAGTGTCCCTTGGACTGAGCTTGGCAGCTATAAATACCAATATTTTGTCTTCCAAATGATAGTGGGCTACTCTGACATTGACAATTTCCACTAGCTTTGCTTCTTGGCTCTGCAACTGGGGGAAAAATAAAAGCAATGCACTATCTGGCATGGTGCTTTGGAGCATATTAACATGGGATGTTTATGGATAAGTTAAATTTGTCTTGTGTATAGTGGAGATTTTAATAAATTTAAAAGCCCTTCTTAATGATAATCCTGCACTTCCTCAGAGTTCTTTCTTTCTGAGTCTCAGGAGCAGATACTAAACCTTTTTTTGGCTTATTTTTCTTCTTTCTGCAGTAGTTGAGCAGTAAGTTGATCAGGCTTGGCCAAGTACAGATCTGTCTAGTGGCTTTTGACTTTTCTAACCTCAGTAATTTTCAATATAAGGATGGCTTTGTTACTTTATCAGAGGTACTGAACATCTATTCCAATGTTCTAAAGCCTGTGGAAGCTTCTGGTATTCTGTAAAATCAAGAGTCCATCTGATCTTACTTGATAAGCTTTAGCTGGATTGATCTTGTATGTGTCAGAGGAAGTCACACCTCTGTTTCAAAGAAGGATCCTTTAAAATGGCAATAAATGATCTCTTTTAATTTGCCCAGCAACAAGGGAGCTGTTAATACTTCCTCCTAGTACCTAATTTGTACTGTGAATTTTACTTCATGACAAAGGATCAGTAGATACCATGTTCAACGGATCACAGCTCTTTCAAAGAGTGTAGGTGATATTGCTCTGAGTTATGATAAAAATAATTTAAAACTGAATGCTCCACATAGTTAATAATAATGCTTAAGCACATTACATCTTCAAGAAGCTGTACAAACATTAACTAATTAGTACCCCCAACTAATACATAATACTCCATCATGGCATGTAATTATGTATTACTATTAGAGCTGGAGGAATTATTCGTTGTGAATAAATTATCCAGCAAATTTTGCTTTTTTCCCTTGCTGTTACGAATTTGTTTGCAAAATATTCCCAGGTGTTGTGGTTGTTGTTGATCTCACCTTTGCCATAATGACAGTAAAAGGTATCCTTTCTGTTCTGTGTCATCGGTTCCTTTAGTCTGTTGATGGTGGTTTGTGACTTGTTTTGTAGCAGCACTTCCAGGCCCAGCTGAATGCAAGGCCTCGCTGTGCAAGGTGCTGTACATTTATACTCATTGACCTGACAATGGCTTTGAAGAGAAGGAACAAAATAGTGAGTGGGGAGGTGGACATGGTGGGAAGGAGTAAGTGATCAGCCCATGATCGTGGAGCGTGTTGAGTAAATCCATTTGGTGCGATTATGTTAGAATGAAATGCAGGTTTCTTGAAACCCATTCCCTTAGACAATGCCTTTTCTCTTAATTAGGTCATAAAAATTTATTGCAATGTCACAGTAGCTGCTTAAGTCTTCAGAATCTCAGTTTTCTTACCTCTGAAGTAGGTCAATGTTTATAGTCTTGACAGGGGGGTGTTATGAGGCGAGAAGATGGTGGCATTCCCAGGGAAGGCACATTGCTTTGTAGCAGGGAGAACTGTTCAGACAGGGCCCTGCCTCTCCCAGGCCCTGTTGCTGTTCTGTGCTGAGATGCCTTCCCTCTGCTTCTGCAAGCTGTTTGCAACTAGCCCGTGTGGCAGTGAGCCTGGGTGTCTCAAAGCAGTGCTGCTCTCCAAGGTTGGAAGTGCTGCCTTGAGAAGCCTCACCGCTGAGCAGGATGCAGTGACTCACACACAACCAGGAGTGAAGTCTGTCAGTACTGTCAGTGCTTCCTTTGCAAATGTCTCTGCATTCATGTTTGCAATTTAATTGTTGTTGCTTTCCCAGCATTTTCTGGAGCATGAGTGAGATTGGAAGTTTTTAATCTTAGAAAAGAGATGACTAAGATGAAGCATGATTTAAGTATTCTCAATAATGACTGATTTGGAGAGTAGTTACTGGGAGCTTCTCTTCTGTCTTGTTACTCAAAAACTAGAAGATAGTGAAACTAAAAGATAGGAAACTAAAAAAAAAAAAAATCAGAAAAAAAATACCATTTTTCACTGAAAGAAAGAAATCTCTGGAAGTCATTGTCACAGGGTGTCAATAGATTGAGATTTCCTTGCTTTAAAGAGGACTGAACAGAAAAATTGAAAGTGTTTCAGGTAGTGTTTTAAAACTGTGCATAGATAAAAAATTATTCATGTTTGAGCCATTCTGAGATAATGAGGGAAAAGCTGACTTTCTTGTTTGGTAAATAATTTTTCATCTTCTTGCTGTAGAGTTTCTTGTGGCCTTAGCTGATCTATCTCCATTTGTATGATGGAGCTGTAAGCACTGGCTGTTTCATACTGTGGTAGTTGTTTTTGTGTCAAACAAGGTTGTCCCTTTATGGAAAATGCCACCACAGATGAATTTCTTAGGGGACCTCCTCTCCTGTCTGCCATATTCACACTTTCTGTTAACAGTTGCTCTGATTTTGGTCTGCTGTTCAAAGCCATACACTAAAAATTACCACTTTAATTTTCTGTGTTAAATGCAGATGGAACAGAAGGCTAAGGGTGATAGATCTGCAAGGAAAGTCTCTTGTCATTTTTTCTACTCTATTTTAAAGAAGAGGAGGTGAAAATATAAATATGGTCTAAATACAGAATGTTAGTCTCTGAAAGCTCCAGGGATTATGATGGTGGGCATGGCATCATTAGGGTAACCACAGCAACTAGGTGCTTTGTGCATTCTTTGCAGTGAGTATCAGAAAATGCCACTTTCTTGTCAAATGCAGTGAATTTATCTGCCTAGAATGTCGTATTTTCCAGAATTGTTCTTCGTATTTTGACACTGGCTGATTTTAATGGTGTTCCATTAAAAAAAGTATAAAAAGATTTATTGAGAAAATAAAAGGAAGGGCATTCCTGGCTTCGAAATAAATGTATCTGATCTGGTTTGCAGGATTCACAGTCAGTCCATACAAGTGCAGTTAGCTGTCTGATCTTCAGAGAATTTAAAAGAAAAAGGCATGAGTTAATTCTCAGTGTAGCTTTCATGTCAAGAAGTAACCTTCTTGTCCAGAAGTAACCTACTCTGTTAAGTGACGCTGGCTCAGACGTCTCTGTGCCAGGTAGTTTCCTTTCCCAAGTTAAAGCACTGACATCTGGACTCACATCATCAGAAGCCAGGGCATCTTTTGGCCAACACCTCTTCCTCTGAGGTTGGGGGTGGAAAACGTGCTGTTAGTGGCCAAAGAGCAGGATTTGACTGCAGTGAAAGAGCACTCAGGGATACCGACTCACAAGCCTTTAGGGAGCAAGAGTTGCTGTCCTAAAGGCCCCAGTTGAAACCAGTGTGTCTCGTTGGGAGGGGACTGGGCTCTGTAGAGGGAGAAGCCCTTCAAACCCTGAGTGGTGCCCAGTGGGTGCTGCCCTGGGTAGCAACAGAAGTCATTGTGTCACTGCTCTGCCCTCAAGTGTAAGCCAGGCAGAGGAGGAAAGGCCTGGCTGGCTGCTCTCCTGCATTTCAGTTACAGTTGTTTGGGCATGGTGTGTCTGAAAAAGATGTTCATAAATGCCTGTTGCCTTGACAACCAAAGACTAACAGATGATCGGTCAACTCATAAATATTTTTAGGATCAAGCACAATTTATAGCCTGTTGCCAAATTTCCCAGGGAATAGAGGGTATTCGAGAAGATCCAAGACCTGTGCCTAGTTTTGCATAGACTATCTAGACATGTCTCAATCTAAATTTGTTTTATCTTGTACTCCTTACTGCTTGTTGTAGCTATCAAATCCAAGTGCCTTCTAATTAATGACAAGAAAAAACCTCCACGTATCCTCATGCACACATGTATGCGTAGGCACGCCTTGTTTCTTCCACTTACAGAAGTAGTTGCAAAATGATCATGGGAATATTACAAAGGGCTTATTCTGACAAAGTTAAATTAAAGATTGGGATGCTTTTTCATTTCCCTGGCCATGAGATGAGAACAATTGGGTACATATGGAAAATCACTACTATAAGCATCTGTCATGGATACTAATGAGGTCTACTTAAAAACTTTTTTATGAAAATTTATGGTAACAGTCTGAATTTCATGGAAAAAAGGGCCAAAGGTAATTTGTGAATTTTGTTCTATCCTGTCCTACTCAAATTTTAAGTATATACCTCTAAAATAGACTAAGATTTGGGATGCCTGCAATTCCTGGACTTAGGGAGTCCCTTGAATCTAGTTCTCTTCTAATTATTTAACTCCTAATGTTAAAAAAATTAAGCTAGCAATAACAAAATCCAGGCTGACTTCTCCTCATATCCTCATATCCTTTCCCATCCTTGTTTTGATTATTTAGCTTGTAAGTTACTTGGGACCAGAACAAGTCTTACTTTGTGAGTGGCACATAGGGAAGTCCTCGTCTTGTTCAGTGATTTAAATCTGCCTTCGTTAAAATGGTGTTTGAATAATCTTTGCCTGTTGTGCTTTTTTCTTTTTTAGTTTGTTTGCATGGCTCTGATCAACTGAAGTACAGGAAAAGCAAGGGCTGAGTCTGGAGCAGTTCTCAGTATCTCAGCTGTGATTGGTTTCAGTAGGATGATATGGGCCACCTACAGGAGAGTTATTTGCCCAAAGCTGCAGGCAGTTCTGGGGCACAGCACAGAACTGAACAGCAATCTTTGAGGTCAAGGCTTGCTCTCAAATGAGTGGGCCATGCTTCTTTTCAAGGCACCCATGCAATAAAGAATTTTTAAAAACTTTATACAGTAGAAGGTGAAGGAATAGGCAGCTGAAAGCAGGGAGATTTGTGACTTTACGTTCTGTTTAACAGGTACATAATTTTTTGTAAAAGAATGCTTTGGCATAAGGAGATACTGTATTCTCTTTCCTAAGAGCACGGTGCTATTGATGTTACTGTTACATGTCATACACTGGGTCAATGTGCTTTAACACCTGGCTCGATGTTCAGTGTTGTTTAAAGAATACAGTCACCTTAGTTTCTTGCATGAGTCAACAAGTAGATTTCACTAAGTAGGCTGGAGAGATGTACAAGAAATTCCCACTAGAAGGTGAAGGAAGGCAAGCTTTAATGGTCTTCTGTGCTTTGAAGGGCGAATTTAATCAAGTCTCTCTTCTTCTAGCATTTAAACTTTTATTTGATGTGTTTTGGTTTATTTAACTATCCTAAAGACCTTAGCTGATCAAAAGTTCATAAAAGTCATTTGTGTTGGCCGAGTGGAAATGTAGCTGAACAGCAGCATTGAAAGGTCATATTAATTAAGGGCTGGAAGTCAGCAAAGATATCTTAAATCGTTTCAAACTACAGAGTCATTGTCATAACAAATTAAGGCATAGCTCTTGTTTTTGTTACCAAGCTATCATTTGTGAAAGGTTCAGTGTCAACAGGCAGTTGTGAAAATAAGATTCCTTTATTTGCTTTGTCAACTTATTGCTGATCATGATTGGGGGAATTATTAAGGAGAGGTTTATGATTTCTGTGTTGAGCACTGAGAAAACTGTGTTAGTTTTCTAGTAATTTTTTTTTAGCTGATGCTAGGAGCCAAGCACTTGGAATTCAAGCTTCAAGACTGGATTTAATTGACTTTTGTAATGTAATTTTATAATAGTTTAAAATCACTGAGTCCCTGTTTTGATTTAATATTTTATTTTTACATTGAAAAATGAGTCTACCTAGGGAGAAATCTATACTGGGTCTCGTCTTGCTTCTTCCAATTAGTCTGTAACTCGCTGCCCTTAAATAGTTTTTTGGGTTTGTCTTTTTTTCTTCCCTCTTGCTTTTTTACACCATGGAATTGATGCCAGAGTTATAGAGAGGGATACTTCAGGTCCCTATTAACTGTACCACAGACCTTGCTGCCCTGTGTTTGAGTGGATGGCTGAATCAGGATCTTGGTGCCAGATGAAAGGGCAGTTCCTGCAGATTATCCTCCATGCCATAAGCAGCACTTCTAAAGCTGTTTTATTCCCTTCTCCTCTTAGAGAGGCTTGGATAATAAAATGCAAGTGCACAAAACCTAATATAAAGGCAAAAGCAAGTCCAAGAAGATGGTGTGAGAAAAATCTGCCTTGGATGAGCACCATGTGTTGCTGCCCAGTATGGGAGCCCTACCCTGCCTTGCCACTCTGCAATAGGAAATGTTGAGGGTTATCAAGCACTGAAGCATCACAGTGCATGAGCACAAAGTTATTTAGCTCAGGTCTTCGGGTAATTGGGATGCATTTAGAATAAGCACAATACTCAGTGGCCCTCACATTTCTGCCAGTATCTGTGCTGTGGTCTCACCCTAACACAGTTGCCTGGCAGTGTAAAACATCCTGCAGGAGAACACAGGGTAGCTAAAGGCAGAAAGAAAAGGTGTATTTGTTATTACTGACCCACTTGGTTAGTACAGAATATGAACTATGAGAACAAGGACTGGTGAAAAAAGTTGAGATGAAACACACAAAGATTTTTTGTTTTTTCCTGCTGAGGTAAATGAAAGTTTTGAGGTTCTGAAGAATGAATAAACCGTTTCATTTCAAAATGAGCCATGAGACTTGCTGCCTGGCAAGGCAGAGTAATTTGTCAGAGTCTACTGGGATTATGGAGGTCAGTAGGGTGGCCATGGTCATAGTTGGGATAAAGTCCAGCTGCAGAATGGGACCCTCAGAAAAAGTGGAGATGTGGGGTTTCCTGACCTACAGACTCTAAGGGACTGACTTGAACTGAAATACTTGCAGCATTTTTCAATAGATTTTGCTCAGCTTCTTGTTCTATCACGTTTTCTTTCTTTGGTTTGGATCAATAACAAATGCAAAACAAATTTGAATTCTCTACACAGCAAAAATTCTATTTTTCAATCAGCCATAATTACAATAGATTTTCATTTTAGCTGGTGCTTCAGGAGATAGTTTGATGTTTTACTGATACAGGTTGACTACTGTGATGGGGAGAGACAGGAAGCAAAGCAGGAGTTTCATTCTGTTTAAAACTGCAGAGCAGTAACACTGTTGTATCTGGTGAGATTGCTTTCTCTTGAATTTCACAACCTGAAACCTGCATTTTACATTATCTTTTCCTTCAGTAAATATTTTTTAAAGATACTGAGATGTTCAAAAGAAGCACTCCTTTTACATCACTACAACCTAACAATAATGGCTGAGTTAGTATAGTTCCATGTGACTGGATTTACCTCAGCAAAGCCATGGCCAGTCACACTAGCTGTGGACTGGACCTGGGAGTTTTTGGAAGCTCTGGCTGGCACTGTGTTCATTCTGGTGTTTGTGTTGGCTCCATTCACTAGTATTTCACCTGGTGAAGACAGCATATCCTCCTGCTTATCATGATAGTGTCACACAACACTGATATTCTGAGATCAGAAATTATTGCCTTATTGCCAGCTAAGCTTAAGGTGTTGGTTTTGACCTCTAAGTCTCGAATGGCTTGAAATTTGCCTGAGGGAGCACCTTCCTCCCACAGTTGCAATCAATAGAGGAACTCAAGCTTGAACCTCCTGAGGTAGAGAGGAGGGAGCTGCTGGCAAGAGGACATCATCTCAGAGGCACAGGGATTGTTAGAATCCAGTCTGTTTTCATCTAAGGCAGGCAGAGTTTAACAGCAATTGGAACACACAACAAGATCTATTTATTTAGCTTGTGCAGAAAGAGGAGCAGGAGTGAGGCTAAATGCATGTGTTGCTTAAATTGGTTTTGATGGTCTTAATTCTGGATAATTATTTCCTGGATATAATGGAACAGATATTTTCCCTATATAGCTGAGGGAATATATATCCCTGTATATAGACTCTGACTGACCCTGCTTGAGCAGGGGGGTTGGTTTAGGTGATCTCAAGATGACCCTTCCAAGCCAAATGATTTTGTGATCCTGTGATGTCATCCCTGTCCTAGATCTACTGTTATTTTGAGAATCAGTTGGAATGAACGTGGTTCATTCTGTTATCTCAGCACTTTGGGATACCTGTATGCCCATGTGCATTTGTTTTTGGCTACTGATTCATTCATGTATTTTTGGCTTTATGTTTGCTGATGCGAGGCAGCTGATTTCCCTGGGTGGATGTCTGCAATGTTCCTACCCTTGTTAGAGGAAAGTTAGACCTTTGTGCAGGGCAGGCTGAGGAGGAGGTGGTGCTAAATGAGCACCTGGGTACCTTGCCTTCCTGGCTGCCTCTCACTGTGCTGTAGCTGAGATTTTTCCTTTTCAGGGCACCTGCTGCTTTTTGGCAGTGGTTGTTTGCCTCCCTCATCATACTTTTCTTCCTTCTTTTTGTGTCACGTTACTGAAGAGAAGCTTCTTTTCCTTTGGAAGTATTATCCACCTGTGTTCCCTGGGTGTGTAGAAGATGAGAATGAAATCGTGTGTCTATCAGTTTTGTTGTTGGTCCTAACAGAACCAATATTCCATTTGAAGTGAGTAGAGGAACAATAATAGTCCAGTAGGGAATTCCGTGAAAGGAATTAATGTGGAAAGGAATTGATTACCTGCCTCTCCTTGCTTCAGAGAGAGTGCTTGATTATTTTGAAGCTGGAGCGAGTACCTGTTGGACGTTTTCAGCTACATTTGCCTCCTTTGATGAAGACATGCAAAACTTTATTTCCTTAGCTGCTCTTAAACTGGTGTTTCAATGTTAGAGGAACTCGGCTCCGCTGAGTATAAATCATCATTTGCATGTGGTGTGTCAGTGAGAGAAGCAAGTTAACATGTTTAAGAGCTAAAATGGGTTACTGCTGTAATCCTTCATTGCTGACTCTAGATATTGGTTAGACCCATCATTTTTACACCTACCTGCATTTCTTGTAGCTCATATTCTATTAACTTCATTGCATATTTTTTTTGCTCTGTCACTCTGTTTCCAGGAAAATATCACTAAAGGATGAGCATTTACAAAGTCAGAGTACAAAACAACACAACAGCATCTATCTTATGTAGAAGATAGGGGAATAATATGTATAACAACAACAAAAGATATTTATTTTACTGAAGCCTGGGCTGGGTATCATTTACTGGGGGTACGTGTGTGGAATTATTGCTTGTGTTACATTAGCATTTCAGGGTTCTACTTCAGGTTGAATCAAATAACATAAAAATAACCCTGAAATTGCTTACTGACAGCAAAAATGAGAGGAATTGAGCATAAAGGCAGTGCCCAGGCAAGATTTTTAATGCTATTTGAGTGGGAACTGGGGGAGCTGGTAGTTGGTGCTAAAAAGAAAGTAGTGCTTGGCTTCTGAGCAGCAACTGTAGCCAGGTAGTCGGTGAGATAGGAGTGTTCCTCCTTCACAGCAGTTTCATTATTTATCTATGTACCAGCTTGATTTTAATTATAATTAAGACTAGCTTTTGACTCAGATTTCTCTTTAATCTTTATTGAAAACTGAACACAATTCAAAACTCGGTTCGAAGTGATTTATTTAGATTTAACAAGAATGTGGGGCTACATAACAAAAATTTTTTAGCAGTTAGGGCCTCGTTCCTTTTTTGTCCCTTTTACTGCCTTTTCCCTTCTCCTGTCTTTTGTTACTGTTCATTAGCCTCATTTTGTCATCCATCTTACAGTGCTCTGTGGTGCAGGAACTGACTCCAGGGTCCTGTCACTGCTCTGTCCATAAAGGCCACCTTTTAGTCAAAGCCACTTCAACTCAACTGGTAAAGGACACTCTTTGGTTTTCCCTTGCTTAATGTGAAGTACTTTATAGAGGGCAAAAAAAGTGTGAAATTTGTGTTCTGTCACAAAGATAATGATTAACATCGTGTTTCCACAGCTCTAAAACAGAGCTCAAAGTGTAAGGGCAATGAATAACATGAATAAAATAAATAAGATACTATCTCAGAGGCTGCTGTTCTGTGGCAGAAGTGCCTACAGCCAATGCATTACCTTACAGTGAAGTACAGAGGCCAAATCCTCCCGTATGTGGTGAGAAAGGCTGGAGGATTTTGGTCTCTCAGGTAATTTAAAAATAAACCTTCAGCACTTATTTGGTGGACATATGTAGCAATGAATGATGAGGATTCCTTTATATCCTTCGTGGTTACATCTTTTTTTCCCCATGTTGGAGTTCTGTGTGTGCTGTCTTGGTAACTGGCTTAGTGTTACAGGTAGTTTGGGTCTAAGCTAGATCTGCATTATACCAGCCACCTTCAAAACACAAAACAACAAAGCAAAAAAACCCTCCAATCCACAAAAAACAACAAACCCCAAACCAACCATAGCACTTATAGGTGAGCCAGAAACAGACCAAGTCAGATGGTCAGCTTTCATTCAAATCTCAGAATCCTTTATGCCTCTGAGAACCTTGCGTAGGTCCCCTGTGCCTCGGTGCTCTATCTTTAAAATAGAAAAAATCAACACATAATGGTCCAAAAATGGGTGCTATTGATATTGCAAGACTCTTAATTGATGGAGACTGTAAGAGTAATGTCTTTACAAGCGGGCAAGTACAATGCAATTAAATGAAGGAAAATGCAAAAGGTGTTTGAAAGTTTGCATGTGTAAATTCATACTCTTTTTGGAATTAGTTACTTTTCCAAGGCTGGGGGAGGATAGCTGTTCAAAGCATATGAATTGTAAATTCCTTTAAAGAACACTTAAGAGTTGTTTTTCCTCTTTAAGAAACAGGAACAGAAAGGGGCCCTCTGTAAATCTGATATAATGGGCAAGATGCATTCCAGAAAATGCAGACATACTGTTCCATGCCTCAGGATGGCATTAAAAACACTGTAATAACTACCAGTGTTTTTACGTTTTTGTACTTAGTGTTCTGTTGTAGTAGTGATAGGAAAAAAGACAACCCTCAGGTTTTTGAAAAAATCTGTTAAGTACCATCCTCCAGTTACAGGGGCTGGATTTTCCATATGTTCTGACTCAGGCAGGCTTTGGAAATGGGAAGAGACTGTTAGAGGGGATTTATCACAGTTAATTAAGAATATCAGACATTATTGCAAACCACTGGAAATTCTGAATATTGCTTCTGAATCTTCTTCAGGTTCACAACATAACTTGGAACTTTTTGCAATAGATTGCATCTTTAGTGTCAGAGAATGTTTAGAAAGAGGCATCACTGTTTTAATGTGATTTATATAGTGATATTTAATGCTGCTAGGATTGCAAATAAACTATTTTTTCCATGGAGTCTTCAGGTACTTTTGAAACATTAAGTATATTAGATGAGCTTTCAAAAACACCTTTTCCTCTTCACCCTGAGAGAAATGAATCTGAATAGTAGAAAAACAGGTTTCTATTCTGACATACAGCTGACTTCTGTCTCACAGGAAGAGAAAGATCTGATGTTCAGACACGTTCCCTAGCAAGATCTGCAAAACTGGTATCCCAGGGTGCTGATGTACCAGAGGATCAAAGAAATTACCAACGTGTATCAAAGTAGAAGGGAGTCTTGACCATACAGTATAGATTCTGATTTTAAGCCATCTTTAACTAATGACTGAGATAAAACAAAAGTTGGGAGATCCAGTTAAGCAAGAGGAAGCAATTAAGGCAAAGCCAGAGACAAAAAGGTTGCTGCAGCTTGAGGTCTGGTTTACAGAGAATATTGCTCTGTCTACATCAGTTGAAAAGCAAGTTCGTGAAGAACATTTGGAATGTCAGTGAACATTTGGAATTAAATGTGGTGATTCAGAGATTGTCTTCCAGCTCTGAGACAGCACTCCAAGACATCTAGTGGGTCGGCAGTAAAGATACAAGTCTTAGTAACAGAAGCAGGGGCAGCCAGTGTATTGGGTACTACTGATGCTGGGTGCAGATGAGACCTTGTGTTCTCCCTGTTGCAGTAGCCTGGGGACAGGCTCCATATGTCCTGAAAAAGTTGAAGTTGGTTGAAAGTTTTGCTGAGCTCATTGTACTGTCAGCTTACACTGATTATGTGTTGTTCTTTCTGGTGTTGGGAATGAGTTGTTGGGTATTCTGAATGTGGAGGACTTGTCCCATCCCTACCCCTGCAAGTCAGAATTCACCTTTTCAAGACTGAGTGGAGGAATTAGGCAGGTGACAAAAGAATGGCTAAAGTGTCACTGTTGGCTGTACAAAAACCTTCCATACAGAGAATGTGAGGTTTACAAATAGAGTGAAGAAGTTTCTGGTCTCTGAAGCAGTAAGCTGTACTGTTAGTCATCAGTCCTTTTCTGATCAATGCCATGATTTGGCTTTATTTCTAACCCTGGAAAGGAAGTGTGTAATGGGGTATTACAGACTCAGTCCTCAGAAAATAAAAAAGTAACCTAGAATTTTCCAGATACTAATTCTTTGACCACATCTGCTCTTGTCTTATGAGCTCCTGTCATTTTGTGTTCTCTTCTTTAAGCTGTTAAGAATCTCTTTAGCAGAAATCCTGTGATCAAAATGTATGGGTTTTTTGCAAGTAGTTGCACTGTTGCAGTGCAAGCATGAAAATAGATCTGCTGAACAATGAATTCACACACTATTCATAAAGGAAAGCATTTTTCAGTCATCCATCTTTTCTTGTCACTACTTTTCAATACTAAGGTGGTTGTTCTTTTTGTAAAAAATACTGTATTTATCATTTTTATGTAGGTATTAAACAATAGTGCCTGTTAAATGTAAGGTGATAAATCTATTAGCTTTGCAGTTACTGGAGTACTGAGCATCCAGCTTCACAGACTTAGCAGGCAGTGACCACAACAAAATGCTGTCAATAAAGGCCTGGGTATAGAATGACATCAGACTAGCTAATTGGGAAGCCTCTCATGGAAGTGAGTATTTTCGGAGGTCCTGGCTGTTTATCATGAATTTTGCAGCCGTGGCTTGGAAGTCCAGAAGAGTTAGAGGACAGTATGAGAAAAATATTCTTCACAAATAAATGACATTGCTGAGAATGTTTGGTTTCACTGTGTGAAGAACAGGGACTGTGATGGTACAGGAGAGATGGAGAAATCCCCTTCCTGAGGAGGAAGCTGCACTCTGCTGAGCATAAAAATCGTAGGCATTAAATAAGGAGGATGCAATCTGTTGATCTGTACCAAAATCACCTAGCTGGGAAGCTCCCAAAGGAGTTATGTATTCCCCACAGAGACAAGGGCAAGCATTTCTCCTCTACATGTTTTGCACAGCTGCCGTGGTGTGTGTGGGAGGAATGTGTCAGTCGTAGGGCCAGTAATGGAACAGGGACCTTTGCAGGGAAAACAGTCAACCAGGAGCAGACTTTCAGTCTCTCCTAGGAGAGGTAGGGAAGATCTTCTGCAATTTTTTCTCTTACTGCAAAACTCGGGTTTTGTTCCAGTAGTAGTGTGTTGCCTGTGGCATCTGTAGGAGTGTGAAATGGTTGTGACATTTTGTCTGGTGCAGATTTCTGTTGGGTGATTTGCCTCAGTGTATAAGGGACAGGACTTCTCACCCCCAGTCTCATATTCCTGGGATGAGCATCCCTGCCATTAGTGATCCTAGGGATTCAGGCCTTTATTGAAGTCAGGTTTATGAATGCTATAATGAATCAAATAAAAACATTAATGAACCTATGTATATATGCCATTGGGCTTCCAGAACTAGATAACTTTTCAGTTACTTGTGTGCACAGACATGGCTTCTGTGTTTATGGTCCTACACATGCCCCTGGAGTCATGTCAGCAATACCAGGTCTGGGCCTGCCTGCACCCCAGCCATGGTTAATGTTAATAGTTGAAAAATAAAAACAGATAGTGAATAAGGTAAAGCTGCCATTTTCTGTAGCCCTGTTACAGCAACACATGCAATGTCTTGTGAAAGAAAAGTGATCCCAGCGGTTCTGTTTAATTTGTTTTGTTTCATAACTGCATTCATGTTCCCCACTTCAATAAAAAAACATTTGCCGGCAGCACAGAAAAGTGAGGGGAGGAGGGAAGAGAGGAAGCAAAGTGGCTCCATAGAGTTAGAATTAGCATAATCAGGCAAAGGATAATAAAATGCTTTGCAGTGACAGCTCTTTTGCATAATGCTGTCTCATTGAGGTGTTACTGAGGCTGTATTGTGGGGGAAGGGGAGGAGAGGACCTGCTGAAATGGAGAAGTTCACCATTTTAACTAAGTCTGTGGCATTCTGTTCTCAGCCCTGTTTTCAGAAGTATAACATTGCAGGGCACATCAGCAATGAGATGAAATTTGGTGTGAAATGTCTTGGGACAGGATTGGAAGAGGTGGTTTTGTTTTTTAACAGTTTGTGTGTATATGTGAGAAGGAAAGAAAAAGCTGTTTTGAAGTGTAGTAGCCTTCACAATAATTGAAGTGATTAGGTCTTACAGACCAAACTGGATGCAAAGCTGAGTAATCTCACGGTCTGAAAAGTTCAGGACTTTTAGGTGAAAGAGAAATTGATTAGATGACATACAGTCTGTTGGTGCAAATCTAATACTGTTTTTTAGAAAATAGACAAACGAGACAATTTCAATGCTCATCACTTCCAAGGCTGCATTTTCAGCAAGTCTTTGCTTCCCTCCTGCATGCATTTGTGCACTTTACCCCAGCAGGTGTAATATTCATTTAGCATCTTGGAGGCAACACTTCAGGTTTGCTCTAAGCTTCTGATTAGCCTTTGCCCTCTGGACAGTGCTCTGGGTACTGCCTTCCAGTGTTTTAGCTCTCGGGTGACCAAAGAGTATCTTAGTCAATCCATGATTTAATCAGCAGCTTCATTTACCAATATACTTGAACCAGATTGGTGATTAATGGGAGCCATTAACTCCCTTGCAAAGCCATTGGCCTAATATGGTGGGTGTGCAGATGGCTGAATAAGCTGATTGAAACCGAACATTTCTTCTCACAAAACCCTCAGTGTCATCCAGCATTTCTCTTGTGCATCCTTCACAACTTGCCTGCTCATAGACACAGTTACTAAAAAAACATATCCTTTCTCTCGTGGATGGCTATTTGTGTCTGATCCTGTGTAAAAGCTCAAAAGAACTAGAGACTGTTGCTGTATTTAGTTTTTGGAAACATCCCCTGGATTTGAAAATCTTAGTGAAACTGAAAGAGGACTTGAAAAAAACTGAACGAGCAATTTGGTTTTGACAGGAAAAAAAAAAAAAATTGTCATAAGCAAAGATTTCTGTTACAGAATACTGTATTTAAGTTATAAACTGATAACCAGGCAATCACAACAAAGAAAAAATGTCCCATTTTTTAATCTGCACTTCATAATATTTTTCCACTTGAAAGGATGTATATTATTTTTCATCAAAATTTTTGTTTTAAAAAAATGAGCTCAGCATTTACAGCTTAAAGATTTTTTTACTTCATGAAATTTTACAGTTGCTATTCTAATATTGGAACAGAGAATAATTATGAAAAATCAATTCCCATAAAGAACAAAATTCCCCAGAGAATTCTACTTAGAATCAAGAAATTCAGGCTTAATTTTGTATCTACACCTGTTTTTTCTAATAAGCACATGTTCACCGTGGTACCTACTGCTTGGTGGGATGAGGGGTTAGATTCATTTGCTAGTTAATAGTATTTGGCACTATTAAAGACAGTATTTAAAAATCAGGCCATTATCTTACTACCTTTTTCTAATGACTGCTTCTAAAGATAACAGCATCAATTACTACAGAATTAACAGGTACATTTTGCACTTACCAAAGTTGTGAGGCTGACAGGTGTCAAACAATTCCATGCAGTTCTTTTTCTTCTCTGGTTCTGCACTCCATGGGGCAGGTTGCATTCTGATCTTCCCTGTGTGAACAAAAAGAAAAACAAAGAAACAACCACTGTTTGAATGTTTCTCAGTAATCTGAGGTGGGGTCAAATGATTTGATTAAAGTTCCTTAAGAGAGTGGTGCTGTGTGGTTAGAGCACAGATATTTCTTTACTACCAGGTGGCCCACAGCCTGACCATGTTCATCTGGTTATTCACACCGCTGTACATGATTAACAGCACCATGGCTTGTGACGCTTGAATGAAATCTATTCCATGCACATTACCATAATTAGGTCAGCTACAATGCACAGGCAGAACACAGCTGTTTTACAAATTAATCATGGTTGAAAAGAGGCTTTCTTGTAAAAAGTGTTGCGTACTGCATATTTTAATAGCAGAGATTTTAATATATATAATCTCAGGTTCACAAATGTTGTGTTCAGGGCCGTGTCCCACTGGTGCAATTCGGAAGCCGTGCAGTCGGGGAACTCCGGGTGGAATGAGGCTGCTCTTCCCGTCCCTCTCAGCCCATCACTGGCTCCAGTTCTATCCTGACAAATCCAGCTTTAGGAAAGGAGGACTGGGATGTGATGTAAGGACATGTGTTGTGCCTTTACAGTGTTTTTCAGCTGATAATGACTTAGCTGGAAATAGTCAACCACATCTGAATATCGTGGATAGACAGTGTTCTGAGTAGAGCAAACTGCAGCTAATGGCACTGGGCTCAGCTGAGACAAATGTAGTGTGTGTGTGTCCAGGAAATATTTTCAGTGATGAAAACAAATAAATAAAGCCAATTGTTTTCAGAGGTTAAGCACCAGTAAATGTCAATGGAAGTTAGGCTCCTAACCCATGTAAATACATGATTTTTTAACCAAAGTAGAAGTCATTTGATACAATCATAGAATGGTTTGGGGTGGAAGGGACCTTAAAGATCATCTACATCCAACCCCCCCTGCATGGGCAGGGACACCTCCCACCACACCAGGTTGCTCCAAGCCCCATCCAACCTGCCCTTCAACACTTCCAGGGATGGGGCAGCCACAGCTTCCCTGGGCAACCTGGGCCAGGGTCTCACCACCCTCACAGGGAATAATTTCTTCCTAACGTCCAACCTAAATCTCCCCTCTTCCAGTTTTAATCCATTCCCCCTTGGTCCTCTCACTACAAGTCCTTGTAAAGGGCAAGGCACTTCCCCACTGTCATGCCTGGGGTGTCTGCCAGCCACCAGGTACCTTCAGACCCACCACTAGGCATCTCAGATGTTTGTAGGCTGAAGAAAATAGATGAACACGAGAGCAGAAAAAGGTTGTTTAGTCACTGTGCAAATCTAGTAATTAATTATAATTTTACCAGTAACAACAACTCTTGGACCTGGTAAGAGAGCCATGCTCTAGGAAACTTCACTGCATATTGTCAACAAGCATGTTTAAGTCAGCACATTCATTCCCGATTAGATCCATTGCTTAATAAAAGCACAGTACTTAACTGTTACATAAGTTATCCATTAATTTACCACAGGGAGTATTTTGACTTGCGTCTTTTACAATCAGTGATGTAATCTCTAAAGAACATTGTGTTGTAGATGAATGTTTTAAGTTACAATGAATACAGCACTGTTAAGTGAAATGAATGGGAAATGCGGAAGCAGACCTGAAACCATCTCCGATCTGGAGACTCTGAATGTGGACTGGAATGACAAGAGCCAGTCTGAGCTGCAGGTATGAACATAGCATGTGTAGTCCCTGCCACTCATGGGAAAGACCGAAGACAAGTATGATTGATCCCAAAATGCAGAGTTTGTATTTAAATATATTCTGTAAAATCCCAAAGATAGCTTAAATCGACAGAACTCAGAGGAGTGCAGTCACCATTTGCTTTCATGTTTTGAACATTTGGAGGACTCACCATTTGTATTCTCAGAATTTTCTCCATATCTGTAAAAGTTAGACCCAGAGTAGAGTATGTTATGGATGGAGTAAGAGTTGGAGGTTTTTTTGAAGCGACATTAATCTTTTGTATAGGTCTCACTTGTAAAGAATAAATGAGGGCACAGGTTCATTGCTGTTTAATTGCATGTTCTGAACATGCAAATTCCAGGCTGAGCCAAAAAAACCCACAAGACCCACTATAATTTCATTTGTAAGGGATATTGCCACCATGACTTTTAAATTAGATTGGTTAAGCAGAAATGAGATGAATTTCAGTATATAGCAGGTGTAAACTTGATTTATATTATTCTCATAATGAATATAAAAGCTCTGTTATAAACACTCATTCCACAGATGTTAGAGTTGAAAGCTTAGATTTATCAACCTCAAACTAATTAAACCCAAATTAATACAATTTACTTTTTATATGGAAAAAGAAAAGAGAATTGAAATAAAAGACAGGGTTGACATCATTTTAACAGGACAGCTTAAATAGTGTCAGGCCATTTCTAGAAGCGAATGGATCCCAAGCCAGTGTGTGGTAGATCATCCACTGCCATTGCACTGAGATCTCATCTGTTGACTTCAGTAGACAAACAGATAATTTTTATTAGGGTCTCTTGATTGCCTTCACTGGTGAGCAGATTAGATTAATAAATTCCAAGATGTAGCCATAAGCTGTCTGTGCTGCCAGTATCACAGCACAGCGAAACTGGCACTTCACTGGTCAGTTCTCCAGGAAGGCCCACAGAGCACAGCTACAGCAAGGCTGTGCAGAGGTGACTGGGGTTCAGTCAGTTCTGGGCTCAAATGCAGAAGAAAAAACAAACAAACAAGAAAAATATCTTGTCTTTCGTCCTATTTGAAATATAATGTAATGCATTTATGAAAATCTAATTTATAGAGACATAAAATTTAAAATGCTTTGAGGTAGATTGTTTCTAATTTATATTTATGGGAATACAGCAAGACATTCTTGTCCAAATTGGAATATTGCTGTTTGGTCCTTACTTGAATCTGGTGTAATCCTAAGTACTTTTGTATAAAATGATGCAGCAAAAAAGATTGTTTCCCAGGCTATGTTTGGGTGAGTATTTGTCAATGTCAGCCATTGCATTTTTTAAGGGCAAATAAGTTGCTTGTATTTGAAAGGAAAATATTTTTAGAAATAATGTTTTTATCCATTCTCAGATGTTCCTGATGAGCCCATGGTTTCCCATTTGATCACAATGGTACTTATTTCTGAAGAATCAGTAGAAAATTCTTGAGTTGGACCAGTTCCCTGATCCAGTTCCCCCTGCAGCTGCACAATCAGCTGTGCCAGCACAATGAGAGGGCTAGCACAGAGGTGGGACAAGTGTGCAGGGAGGAGGAGCACGTTACACCAGCACCACTGGGTGTCAGCTTCACATGTGACTTCCAGGTTTCTGTCTGATCTGCTCCATTACCCGGGCTTTTGGAAAGTTAGTACTGCATCAGCCCTGGCTTTGTTTGCCTTAGTTTTTCTCTTCATGTGCTGTATGTTCTAATGTATGACTGGCTAGGAAACAGCAGGTTCCAGGTGCAGGATCACATGTCTGACTGTGAAGACATCTCGTGGTAGTCTTGTTACACCAAATTAATGCGAGGCATTGAGAGTTAAAATTCAGAAGTGTGGAATTTAGCAGCTGTTCAGGGCAGTAATACCAGGTTGAAAAACCTTAGAGTAAGTTTTCCTATAGGATTTCTGCCCCGCCTGCTTTTGTCCCCAAACAGAAATACCTTCAGAGCCCTTCATTTGATTTTGTCATTTTTTTACCTTCATTTCCAGCTGCAGTGATGGAGCCTTTAGCAAAACGAGAATTTTTTAAAAAGCCCTGTATAAACTTTTAAGAGTTTGAAGGGAGGGGGAGTGAACCAAAACCAACTTCATTTTATCTTTGCCTCTTAAAGTGAAAGAAGATTGAGGGTATTTCTTGTGACAGAAATTTTGTTACACACCTCCCTGATGGTGTTACCCAGAGATCCTTCTGAGACAAAATACCCCGGGAGGTGAATGGGAATGGTTGCCCTCATAGGACAGACTGCACTCAACCACTTATTTGCATTATCACTTACAGTGTTGATATGTGAGCTGGCTGTTGAAGCTGCACATTTACATAGGTTATGAATACAGCAGTACTTTCTGTGGGGAGGAAAAGCAGCTGTTAAACTGCTTATCCAGGGACCTGCACTTCAGACAGATTCTGTTGCATTCGACAGGTGGTTAAGTGAGCTCTATACAACAAGAACTTGAAATCTGAAGGGTCTTTCTGCTGCTTTGGTGCAGCACAGTGAAAGTCTGAGCTATCAACTGCTTGCAATAGTGCTAACTTCTCAGAGGCAGCTAAAGAAGTAGAGGATGTAATACCCCATGAATGATCATAGAATTCAAGTGCATAAAATATTTTTCACTACTTAAAAGTCCTTAATCAAAGAGATTTTTTTTCTATTAAATTATTTAAATGAACTATTTCTTACCTTTTTGCTCAGTTCACTTCTTGGGTGCACTGTGACCAAAGTTTAGTCTGGTTTAAAAGAGAGGTAGACTCTCCGCTATGCCTGGGGTCAAATAATCTGATTATAGAACTCCATTCCTTCTACTCCATTGATCAGTTTATTTTCAGTTCTATCAGTGCTGAATGGGTTGAATCCATTAGTCACTTCAGGGAAGGCTGTAAATGATCTGTTATTATCTATATGGAACTGCAGGATTGGGTATTGTACACAAAAATCGGAAGGCAAGGAGTAGAAAATGTCCGTAGGTACCAATCAGCCATTATTTGGGAAAAAAAATGGGAGCTGTTCTATGTGACTTGAGTTCAGAGGTGTGTTTGAATTTACCTAATTTGATCGCTTACAGTTCAGCACACAAATTCATTCCTATTCAGCAATAAATAAAACATGAGGGCTTGCTGTACCTTCCTCTGTCATGTAGGCCTATGCATGTGAAAAGATCCTGCGTTTGGTCTGCGTGAGACTTTACAGATACTGTGTGTTAATGATGAGAAATCATTTATAAAATAACAGAGTGTTTAAAATCCAGATGGGTCATGCAAGACCTTTATACAGCCTGTTTTTCTTTAAAAGAACCCAGGACAAACATGCTAGATCTTGTATGAAAATGTACATCAGCTCTTCATCTGACATAATTTGTGATGCTCTGGATTAAGGGTAAGTCTCTGCTCATCAAGGGGGTCAGTTAAAGCATTGTGCAGTACTTGAGTTTCACTTAAAAGGCTGAAGAATAATGGAACCTTTTGAGAAGCTGACAAGGAGCATTTAAAATAAAAGCTTTTTAGTGTGTTTTTTTCATGTTATGTAACATAAAGTAATTCTTTGGAATTCATATGACTGTGAGATGGTTTTGAAATCACGAGAGCACCAAGGTGTAAAAATAGTGTATTTTCAAAAAAAGTGTATGTGAGTAATGAGGATATTCAGGATTAAAATTATTATTCAAAGAAGTAATGATTTTTGGTAGGGATGCCAAGACTAACGTTCAAGGACATAAAGTAAATAACAAGAGCTGTTTGGAGCAAGTAGAAATTGCTTTGTTTGATTAACTCTTAAGCTCCTCACTCCTCTGTGAGCTGGGTAAGTATTTTTTTTCACAGTATAAACAGAAGTAAACACTGGGTTGCAATGACTATAGATTTAATGCTGAGCTGCTCCCAGATGAACACAAAAAGTAAGTGTGAAACAAGGCTCATGTGAATACATGAGCTCCCAAACAGCAAGGTCACGAGAATGAGCATTCAAATAATTGTCTTATCCATGACATAAGTTTTGCTTAGTTCTTGTCTTCCTCATAAACACTTGTGGCTGCTTTGTTACGATCTGCCAAACTGAGCTGATCTTCTATCAATCTTTGTGCAATGCTGACTTTGTTCATGAAAGAGGAAGGCCTGAAATACTCCTGGTTCTCTTTGAAGCTGCAGTAGCATTAGACTTTTGTCCTGGGTTGAGCAAATTTTTGTCACAGGTTTGACTTAGAATCGAAAAATAAACCAGAGACAACTTTCTAGAACAAATTGTGTCAAAGGGTAGGTGGGCAAGCCAGATACTTCAAAAAAATAATAATAAAAAAAGAGCATTTGGCTGTGACTGAGCCCAATCTCCCTCTTCTCTGCCATTAAATCGAAGAGCTTTTGACAATAATTGTGCAGTATTGTGTGTGGAAAAATTAGTACATTTTTTGCAGTTTCAGTTGTTTATGACAATGCTGTCATAAAGAAAAGGCTTAATTTGGATACCGCAAGAGGTTAAAAAAAAATGCTGCTGAAGTGAACACATCATCTTTACTTTGGGTTGCAGAACAAGGCCGAGTAGTAATGTGACTCTACTTGTAATAAAATAGTTTCCAACCTGAGAACATGTGAATAGGAATCAGGGAGTAGAAGACAGATCCTCTTCCACAGAACTTAAAACCAACGGGGGCAAGATAGAGGTCCATTTTATATGTTTTTATGTCCATTTTATAGGTTAAGTAGTGAGAAACATAAATGAAAAGATCATGATCTGTGGCAGGTCCCTGATGCATTTTATCAAGCCTCAAACAGTCCTTTTCCTTTCCTCCATGTAGCTGTTTTGTCTCTATACTCAAGCACGGAGTCTCCTATGGAACCAGGTACAAAACCTGCTTACAGGCATTCTGTCAACATCAGTCCCCAAAACACCTCCTTGCTAGAAATTCTATAGCTTCCATCACAGTACCACAAATAATTCTGCTGACTAAACTATTCCACTATTATGACAAGTGAAATACTATGCTTCTCCCAGAAATACTGACTTCTAATCAGTCTACTTTAATTATTAGATTATTCCATCTTGAAATCAGAAATAGCCCAACAATCCTGTCTCCCTAGGATATGTTCTGAGCAGTAAGTGGTGCTTCATTCAATCAGGAAGTTTGGCCTGAGAACTAGAGCCTGGTCTCCCGTGTTCCAGTGCTGAATCCTCTAAGCTCCAGCCTTGCTTACACTCACTTTTGTTTAGTGGGTCCACAAAAACTTGTTTTTCTAGGGTGGGAGGGGAGATGTTGTGACCTCTGTTCTTCTCTGTGCCATTAAATCATACACAATTTGCAAGCATTGTGAAGAGAACCCAGGACTCCTGGTTTTGTAGTCGCACAGACTCTTTACTACACACTTGGCTATAATTTGGAAAGATGTAGAATTCTAGTTTGCTGGTTTTAACCTCTAATCCTTACTTTCTAGGCTTGATTTGTAATTGAGTCCCTTACAGACTAATCTTGTCTGTGTAATGCTTCTCCATATAAAAGGCCTTAAAATAATGAGGTAGTTTAAAATACGAATAGAACTATCTCTGTCCTTCAAGGTACTAGCACTTTTTAATAGGTGTTTCATGCTTGCTGGCAGACAGATAATGTGTCAAACATTTCAGGGAGCTGTGCTTCTGCGGCTCCACTCACTGCCTGCTGGTATCTGTATGCTGTTAAACCAGGCAAAAAGCCTCAGACTGAAGCTGATGAATGGTGGAAATAATGAGGAGCTAGTTTTGCTCTTCTTTACTGTGCTTCCTCCACTGAACCATTTAGTGGTGGATGCAGCCAGGAAGCAGGTAGTGCACAGGATAAACTTATGGGTTCTGGTATTCCTGTTACCCTATTTACTGCTATTTTTCAAACATAACATGAGGTTTTCACTAAAATTTTAATCAAAATGTATCTCAGAGACAATCACAGGGTTGGATTTTTAATCACTATTCAGGAGAGATCAAGCCTTTTTGAACAGGGGCCAGTATTTAAACTGTTTTTTGGCATTTACCTTGTATTTAGTACGAGCGGACGGGAGGCTTAGACTGACAGAAAATTTACAGCCAAGAAAAATGACTGAGCACTGGCTTCTTCTGTGTCATTTGAATGTTTCAGGTATGATACTGTTTGTATGCTTTTAGTTCTTGGCCAGAAGGCTCAATTGATGGTTCTGGGAACAGCAGCCAGTCCTTCCCTTCCGAGCAAGTAGCTTTCAGCCTTGGGAGCAGAGCTTTTATCTGCTACCAGGCTCGTTGTTCAGAGTGCCAATTAGTACTAATCCTGAGGTGGCTACTTACTTAGTATGAATGGGCTAGCTAGCCCTTCTCCCATTTTCTTCCCAAGCTAAGTTCAAATCAGATGCTTGGAAGGCATCAGTTTTCTATTCTGTGAAATCACTTTCCAATTCACAGTGACTCACTTCATTCCCAGAGCCAGCCCTTTCCATTCTGTTGTCCCTCCCCCTGTGTTTTTGCTTGTCCTACAACACACTAACGAGTACCTTGGCTTCCCTCTGTTCTTTATTTCACTCGGACTGCTTGCTTCTGCAGAAACAGCTGAAGTCTGTTTTGGATTGCTGTATGTAGCATGCCACTCTTCAGAGAGACCTGTGTCAGTTGGATCTATTATTTAATTTCTGCAGGGTAAGTGGTGCATGCCAACCTTGCAGCAGAATTGTTTGGGGTCTTTTTTTAAGTTCTGCTGTGAACCAGTGAAAATACTGGCATGACAATTCCACTGCATCCTAAGGGCTGCCGAGACTGTGTCACACAATGCCTCACTCTGTACTCTCTATTCATATTAATTTGCACTGAGACTAATTGGCTATGAAGACTTGATCCTTGCAAAGCACTGAGGACTCTTCTCTCAATACTAAAAATGCTTCTGTATATAGTTCATCAATACTAAGGCAAACGTGTTCTGAGGGCCAGTCCCACCATGTCGTACATAAATTCCTCTGGGGAAATGAGTAACTGTCACAAATCTGGCCATTTTCCTGTCAAGATGGCAGAGACCATTCTTTATTTTTTCTTCTTTTTTCCTTTTTCCCCTCTTCTTTTATGCACTGTAGTAGGTGTTTTATGCAGATGGAAACGCAGCTTCCCAGAACATACTTTAAAAATATATTACCAAGGCGATAGATTCTAATAAGAATGTAAGTCAGAGCATTTGTGTTACTGGTATTAGAGGGAGACAGAGCTACCCATCTTGGCTACTGTTAGAACAGTTAAATATCTGCTATCAAATATTAATATGATGAGAAATACAAGAACCTGTATATACTTAAGCATGTGAGTATTCTGATGCTCTGCCCAATTTGAGAAGGTTTATGCTGGAAAATACAATAGTGGTGAGCATATCACCTTGAAACAGACCATAAAAAGAAAAACAAGTTTTCTTTCTAATTAACCATGAATCTGAAGACAATTACTGCAAAATGTACAGTTTTTCTTGAAATACTTTAATATAAAAGCAGCCTGCATTTCACTTTGATGGTAATGAGGATGTGTTGTCAGGGAGTGTGTCCTGTATGGAAGGAAACAGGTGCCTGACCTCATCTGGGAAGTCATGAAGGTGATAGAAAGAGAAATAAATTTTAAAAGCTCAACGTGGTTAGGTTATTCATCATTAGTTTTATATGTGGCAATATGGGGTGTTTCCAGAAGAATTTAGAACCTTAATACATAGGATACAATAAAATGAAGATGTTGTTTTCCATCATGTTCCTATGTGCTGTCTCTTTTTGGGGAGGGTTTGAACTGAGATGGAAAGGCCTTCCTGGGTCTACGAACAACAAAAACATTCCTCCTTATGTAAGGAAAACAAATGGTACTGCTTGCAACTGGTTTATCTACAGGTTTCAAAGCACTTGATCAGAATAATGATTAGTGATGGTTAGTCTCAGACCACTTCGTAAAGAAGAATTAGATATTTTTCTTGTTTTATGAGGAAGAGTCCAAGACAGCACAACTGGAAGCACAACCAGAATAGTTAAATAGTTAGCTTCTGCTTATTGCCCTTAAAGAAAAGACTGGACATGTAGTTAAAAAAAAAAATAAAACAGGGTTACTTTCAGGAGCTCTTTTTAAAATCTAACCATTGTATGCAGGTATTTAGATAGGGATCAGTAACTGATTTTGCATATTGAATATTGAAAATACTGTTCTTCAGGCTGCCAGGAAGCTGTCCCAGATACTTTAAGAGATGATAAAACATATGTGGGGTTTGGTTGTTAAGACCAATTCTACCCTTAGGATAAATGTGTGAAGATAAAGGATGAATACAAACAGGAATCAGCCCATGGGGTATTCTGTTCATACCATAGCTGAGTTATTCTCCTTCCATCTTCATCTAGGGCACGGCAGTACCTTCAAGTGCATCAGTAGTGATGTGGTTGGTCAGAAAGATGGATGATTGCTAGCTTAATTACAAAGGCTATTGGAAAATGATTGTTGTTTTAAACTTAAATGGAAAACTTGTAAACTTCTTGGATAGTCACTGAGGAGACATAAGTGCTCAGATGGTACTGACTGGAAATCTTAGTGCTCTTGCTAACTCCTGTCTTAATAATACTGATCCTTTGTGATTTATACCTGTACTGCTTTGGTGTTCCTGTGTTCTTACACTGTCTGTTGTGTTCAGTGCTCACTTTTATGGATCCGATCCAAGACAGTGAAGTAATGGTCTCAGTGCCTGAAGCCAGCCCTCTACTGGATTTGTTTGGCCAAAAATTGACTCCAGGTAATGCTAGGCATGTAGTGGAGGCATCTTAGTACCACTCCCATAAATATGCTCTATCATCAGAAGAGATTCCCACACATCTAGTGGAAATACACTAAACTGTCCTCAGGAGATCAAGAGCCTGGTGTAACTCCTGGTGAGTGTGCCTTTGGTTCTTTGAACTCCCACAGCATGGACCTGGGGTCGCATCCAGGCTTAAGTTCTGTTGATCAAATTCATTAGTTGAGTCAAGACTGTTTGATGTATATGTGGTGATATAATGATGATTTGTAGTATTAGTCGTTCTAGTAATGAAAAGGTAGTAATGAAAAGACCTAAACCAAAACAAGGTACTTGAGAGACAAATGAATAATCAGCATTGGCTTATCAACTGCAATGCTGGTTGCATAAAATCTGCTAACAAAAATAACAGTCAAATGTACGGTGAAGCTAAGCAGTAAGCTGCTCACTTATAGAACCATTAGTCATTTCATCACACCTCCAACCTCTCTTTTTTGTTCTTTTAATTTCTTCTGCATAGACTTATTTTTAGAGGAACTTGCTGCACTTGGATTCATGCACAGCAACACAGCCTAAAATATCATCCTTTGAATTAATTCTTTTTTTTTTCTTTCTACATCAAAACAACTAAAATTATACTGCATGGCATATCCCAAGCATTACTTCTACCCACCCTCTGCTTTTTATGTATGAAAAATATACGCAGTCAATGTGCAATGGCTTGACTGGACTAATTCTAGTTAATGGTGTTGAAAAACACTTCGTAGCTCTCATTTATACTGCACTTTCAAGTTTTAGAATAATTCATCTGGATGAACTGCTGAAGACGTGAGGAGGATCTCAAGTGGTTTTGTTCTCTGAAAAGGCAGAACATGAAGTCTGAGACTGGCAGGGATCTCTTCTGGTGGCTCCAGCAGTCAGGCCGGTGGACTCTGCAGGGAACTCTGAGCAAATGTTTGCATATCAACATCTGTGGGCTTTGGGAGACCTAGGAGTATTCTTGCTTATGCAGTTCTTTGGGAACTATCTTGAGTTCCTTAAAGTGGAAATACATTATTCAATTTGATGCTAAATCAGTTATTAGTCAACAAATCACGGTTAAATTTTATCCTACCAAACTTAAAGAACACAGCCAATAGGACAAGATTAGCAGCATATGGTTTTCAGCAGCTGAGATATCAATACAGCTCTTAATATTAATTTTTATTACAGTACCGTTCAGATTCCAACTGATATGACTGCAATCTCTTGAGCAGTATGCAACTATGAAGGGACACTTATTTTTTCTGAAGTAACTTGTATGCTGAAAACACTTCACGCTCCCAACCTGGTAACAACAAAACAAAGTACTTAACTTGAACATTTCTGAAAGAATGTGTTTAGAAGAGACACTGATTATCCTGGGAGCATTTTGTTAGATACATCGTCTCACCTTTGCACTTTCATATTAAGCTATAACAACTCTTTTGTCCAATGTATTTCTAGCTGTGCCTGTAATATAAACCATGTACTTGGAGGCAGGCAGGTGCACCGTGTAGCAACAGCAGGATTCTCAGGTTTGGAAAGCATCTGGATAGTCACCAAATGTGGATTAATGGTTATCTGTCACAGAAGGCTCTAGAAAGGTCCTGCAGCCTGTAGTGTGTCGCTGTCTGTGTCTAATAATAGGCTAAAACTAGTTTCCTGCTCAGATCACAGGCTCTCACTTTTAGAAATAGTCCAAGTAAACTTATGGGCTGATCTCAGGAAATTCTCTTTGTTGGCTCCTCACATGCACCTTCCTCTTCCCAAATCTATGCAGGATAATTTATTCTTTATCATATTCCATCATGCCATATTAAGTTTTTCCCCTACGGTTACTTTGAAGGTTCAGTAGCACCCCACTATCCATAATTTCCTTTTCTCAGAGTTTTATCGTTGATCATTTCATACCTTACTTTGCTAACTGTCACTATCCTGTTTTTCCATCCTTCACCCTTGATTGATTTGATTGACCTTGATAAGCAGCATGCATTTGAGATAGATAATAACAAGGAAAGTGGCATCAAGGACATTTGCACTGAAAGATATGTTGGGCACTCAGATCTGTCTGAGAATCACTCGGACATTCTGAGATAAGATCTTAAGGAGAGTTCTGCTGAGGAAAACCTCAAGTTGGTAAGCAGTCATGTCTTTTCATTTTAAGAAGTAACCACAAGCCAACTTTGAAAAGCCAGCATCTCTTCCACCTCTCCTGTTTCTCTAGGATGTTCAGTTAACAGTTGACAATTCTGATGAGCTTGCTTCTGCCATTCCCTCCTCCATGTCATATGTACCAACCCCATGTATTTAATCTGAGCATTTATGTCCCTGTGTGCATCCACTCTCAAGAAATTAATTCCTGCAGAAAAAAATTACTGGGGTATCCATCTAAATGCTAATTGTTGCCGTTTTCAAGAGCATATCCTTGCCAGTGTGCAGTGTACGCCTGAACCAGTTCTACCTGTTGATTATTCTGAATAGCTACTCACTAAGAGGTTTGCAAATATTGACAACTCTGGGCACAGTGGACTGATGAGGATACATCTTGAAACAGTGAATGCCTTCCCTGGGGCAGCATGGTTTACTGCTTAGACTGGTGGTCTGAGGCACAATTTATGTCCCCCACTTCCTCCTGTCCTTTGTTTTTCTCTGAATGTGTGGGAGTGGATTCTGTGTGTGTTGGTATATTAGGATGTCTGTGGTGGTTTGCTTATGGAGTCCTCTGGTATTAGGTGATGTCTGTCACTGTATGTGTTTACTCAAGAGAAGTTGATTTATATCCTTTATTTAGCTCTTTATCTTCCTTCTTCTGCTACATAATAAACAGGTACTGTACAGTGCAATCAATTAACACCTGTGAAAACAGGAGATACCCAAATGGAGAGATTCTTTGGAGGGGCTGGGAGTGGTTGCTTTTAATTTCCTACTGCAGTGTCTCAATGCTGTAGGATTCTATATGAACATGGAATGCTGTGCAAGACTCTGGCACCAGTTTGTTAACCAGTTAAAAGTAGGTCACTGCATAGGAGCCAAAGACTAATTTGAAAAGCTTTTGGGTGTTGGAAGGAGCAAACAGGCTCAGTACAGTATTTATGAAAGTGGTAGAGTATTTGCTTAACTGCCACTGTGATCTCCCTATGCTACTGCAGGCACGGGCTTAAGGTTCTGTGAGTCCTATCTGAAGCAGACCACAGCCAAGTGATAAAAACCTGAGGCTTCAAGTAAAGCCAGTTTGCTTATGTTCAGTATGAAAGTAAGTCAGGTCCAATTTGCAGCAGCTGGGAGCTGAATCTTGCAGGCAGAACTTACTTGGTGGATTACATGACTGCTAGGTAGTGGAGCATGACCATACTTTTCACAATGATACTTCTCCAACGACCAGCCCTGCTTATCCTGCTGTTTCTGATGAAATAGCTAGGAAAGAGCCATTAATCACAAAGTGTTCGTACAACCTGTGTATGCCCACTGCTAAAGAGAGGCAGGAGTCCCCTGTTCCACTACACGCTTTAGCTGTCAACAGAAAACATGTGTCACAAATCAGGACTCTGTCTTCTGGTTTGGAGGGAGAGGCAAAACTGCTAAATCTCATCAAGAGTTTCTCAGACTGTTGTCTCTAGAGTTCACTCATGAATGGACTTTTCTTTCATCCCAAGATCCTGAATGTTTCATGTGCCCACATTATTCTAGTAGGGAAATGAGCCTGAATTGGCATTAAAAGCAGCACAGTTTTGCAGAATCTTTACGAAGTCAGTGGTTTATTTTCTTTATAAATCTGTGGGCTAAAAAGTGGAACTGCACCCAACACCGAGTGCTTCCTGTGTTGTGGCTTGGGGCTAAAAAACTTGAGGGAGATGCACCCCAACTTGTAAGCACCTTTAACTCGATGTAGGGGAAAAGGCCACCTGTGAAGACCTGTTCTCTGCATTAAGGAATCATGTGGAGAGGTAAGTAGAGCCATCTAGCTGTGCTCCTCCTCTGGCACAACTGAGGCACGATCTAGAGAGTTCCTGGGCTCCATATGCATTCCTGCTTGCCAGAATTAGACTGGAGAGGAATTTACTTCTGGTATAAACTAACAAAGAATTACACAAAGCTATCAGTGAAAGAAAGTGCTTCTGAATTTCTCTGTTTCTGACATAATGCACCTTGCACATAATAGCTTTTTTTTCCTTTCCTCTCTGACTCTCAGAGGCAAAACTTGGTTCTCCAAGGAAGTAGAGTATAGCTTTATTGACAGTTATGACAGATGCAGTGTTTCCTGGAACCAATGGTAAATGCAATCAGTAGTGACTTGAGGATGTGCACTGTGTATCATAGTCTTTTTTGATGTTGCATCATCAGGAAGTCCTGATGAATGAATGACAGGAATTCAAGAATCCTATGTTTCGTGTCTGTCTCTGCCACCAGTCCACTGACCTTCAGCGAGTAATTACATTCCTCCAGATATCCATTTGCCCACTTGTAAAGTGGGGATAATAATAATGATTTTCACTGTGAAATGCTCAAGACCTGCTAACACAGACTCTGTCTGACAGTGATGTGTTGTCCTTAAGACTTGGAGCCTGAAAAAAACTGCCACCAATCTCATCAAGGGCAGTGTGTGGGTTCCTCTGCAGCAGGCAGAGCACAAGCATAGCAGCAGCTGAACTTTGAGAAAAGAGACATTTCCTCACCACACATGTCAGCTGATGGCAGATGCAGGTGGTCAATTAGCTGGATGTGCCAGGGATCAGGAAATCAGACAGATCTGAGGACACAAGAAGATATAATTGTAGTGCAGAGGAAAAAGAGCACACAATTACAAGTGGATTCTCAAATTAAAGCACAGCATGTGATGTGAAATCCTGTTCATACTCTAAAAGAATGTCATATGCCAGTGGGCTATAGCATGTGTTCTTTTTTTTTTCCCCTCTTTCTCTTTTTTCCCCCTCTTTCCTAAACTCTGCTGCTTGGTAACGGCAGTATTTTTGGGACTGATTCTTTTGCTAATTGCTAACCAGAAATAGCACCTAAGTTTGGCAGAGCTTTCAGGAGAAGAATGAGGGCTTTTGGGGGGAGAAGATTCAGAAATGCATAAAACTTGCAGAAAAAATTGTTTTATTCGTCTCTCTGAAAATTCATCACTCAGGCATATGCAGAATGAATATGATTATGACAAGTGGGAGAAGGTCCAAAAAACTGGATTGCTTTAAGGAGGTTAAAGTTCCATCCCTAAAACCAAGATGTACCTGGTGCCAGAGCCTCTGCATGAGCTTATGGCCATACTACGGTCAATGTGTCTCAGACCTGTGTTGCTTGCAAGGTCACAAGGCTAGTTTGCTCTCCTGCTGGGAGAAATGAGGGTGCAAGAGAGGATGGGAGTCTTGGAATCTATCCCTCTCTGCTATGCAGTGGGACTTGTGATAAATGAGACTGAAGACTGCTTGGCCTGTACAAGCATGCGCGTTGTACCCAGCAGCCAGAACGGGTGACTCAGAACAAGGAAATCTGTTATGTGTGTAGTTTCTGGATGTGCTAGAATGCTGCAGGTCCCTCAGCTTTTACTGGATATTGGGATGTTTCTGGCCTCTAAGTCGTGGCTTACAGCATGTCATGTTTTGTGATGAAATAATGAAAGCTGGAGAGCAGAGGCCCCTTTATAAATTGTTGGCCTGCATCTGTTTGTTTCTGTTTGTGTGTGAAAAACAAAAGCAATAACTATTTAGGGACCAAATTATAAACATTTTACTGGTACTGGTGAGCATCTACTCATGTGAGTAGCCTCATTGACTTCAGTGGTTAAATGAGCTGCATTGTTAAGTTTTTGATGCTTATATCCCTTATTATATGACACAAACCAGCAGTATCCTCCCAGGCCCCAGAAGGCATGGCAGTGTGGGTGCAGAGTTCCTTGGCATGCTGAAGTTGGACACAGCTCCTCACCTGTTGTTTGAAAGCTGATAGAAATGGATGTGATTAGATACACAGGCTGTGAGGCTTTCATCTGAGCCCATCACTCAGTAGGGAATGCTATAATTATTTTGTACTGTAGGGTGATATAATATATATCCATTTTTATTTTTTCTGAGTCATATTTTTTATGGCAACTGCGGAAAAAGAAACCAAATAATGTGCATAAAGGGGAAGCTGGAAAGGAACCAGCTTTGAGCTGTAGCATCTGAAGATCTACATTTAAAGTAGAAGAAGGGAAGAAAAAGAATAAATGGAGTTATTTTTGTATAATGTTATATCAGAGAACAAATCAAAATACCACAGACCTTTCTTCTCTAGGGGTCTCCTAATTAACGTCAGACCAGGAAACACAATTGATTTCTGCAAACTTTTCTCATGTTAATTTTTTCTTAATATATTTTTTTCATTTCTGGATGGATTATTGCAAGGAAACTGGGATTATATTGAGTATGTCTCTTAGTTTACTTACCTATTGGCAACTGTCCTAATGGTGCTATTCCACCTCAAGTGATGCTATATTATTTCACACTGCTTAGAGAGTTAATTTTTCTCAGTCATCTATTATTAGTAGCTGGACACTTTAGGTCTCCAACTAGAGAATGAAAACTCCTAGAAGTGTATGAGTAGTATCAGGCCCTGATGAGGCCAAAGGGGCAGTAAAACATTCTTGGGAGTGGGGATTTTGTGTTTAAGATCGTTGAAAACAAGCCCTCAAGTGCTTCAAGAAATGTCCATATCTGAGGCTCTATAGTGGTGACCTGCACAAATGGGAAAATCGTAACTCTGCTGCCACAAATGCTGCATGAGAACTCTACAATTGATAATTGTAATACTGTCTCCTGTGCACATTTTCTGTGCAGAGCAGACTAACTGTTACTAGCTTGATTTAAAATATGCTGTAGATTAGCCTTTGAAACTTCTGTGGCTTTTCAGAAGATGAAGGGTCCCTCCAATCATCGGGTTTGTAATGTTCTCATTATATGCTTATTGTCCAGCAAATGAGTGATTTGCAAATACGTGTATAACTGGGATGAAAAATCTTTGAACTTGATTCTTGTTTATGGAAAAGCCCCTCTCTATTACTGCAGCTTGTAAAAGGGCCATCATGTGGATAGAGCATTCATTTAAGACAGTCTTCAGTTAAGGGGATTTAGAACTAGGTTATATACTTGTCCATCTTCTAATAATTTGTGTAAGCTTGACTCTTAAGTCTAATTTTTCTTTAAGGATTGAATATAATTGAAAGCCTTGTTATATCCACATATAATAAATCAATTTCTCGAAGCAGTGTTAGAATTCTGATAATTTTGATTCTGTGGAGTTGCACTGACTTGTAGAGTCTGCTAGGAGTTCATACAGAGAGAAAGGGACTTTTTCTTGGATCAATGCATGGACTTCAGTGGCTAAGACTTACCTTAAAAATGTATTTAGAAGCCTGATTGCTCAGGCTTCTAAATACTCAGATCAGTTGCTTGATGGAATTTCTAAAAGTACCTGAGTGTCCCAAATGTATAATGTAGAGGGGTTCATATGTGTCAGAAGAGATGTGTCGGATGACATGGTACATATACCAAAGGAAGGATAAAAAGAGCCCATTGTACTTGGATCTCCTTTGAAGCTTTGGCTATAACTGGGCAGAGAGCTGTCCACATAGTATGTTTAGTAAAAATTCCAGAGCATTCAGTGTTACTGTCTACTGGATAGCAAGGGGTAAACATTGTATATTATGCTCAGCTGCTGCTGAGGTCTGTGCATAAGGGATGCAATTGTTTATGGTAAATTTGCCCCTTTTTAATGAGGACACACTCTTAATGAGACAGTGTTTTGGAGAAGGATCATTAGTCATTTCCTATTCTTGTCACAGCTCAGAGTTAAGCTGGAATGGCTTGGCTTGGCATAAATGCACACTATTGTGCCTCAGTGTTAGAACGTCTAGGGGTACGTTGTGACACAGGACAGATAGGTGTTTTGGCTGGGAAGAGAAAATGAAAACTAATTTCACAATGCTGTGGATATTTCTGCACAGCAAATTAATCTATGATTGGAATGCAGGTAGTCATACATGCATTCATCTTTCATCCAGGTAGTTATGAATTGCAGTTTTAACAGAGGATTCTCCTGCACTGGACTTTGGTCTAGATTGGAGGAGTTTGCTGGGGTTTCTTGGTATCTGCCCCAGTTACTGACTTCAGAGCAAAAGGGAAAAATCTATGTATAGGAGCCATATGCCTGCTGGTTTTAATCTAGTTAGCATGGAGGACAATAGTAGTGAATACATAGTGACAGGATTTGGAATTTAACGAGTAATCTGAGGATCTACCCACAGAATTATTGTGCTTCCATATCTTGCAGCTGTGTTGTGAGGACAAGTACAGTGAAGACTGTGACATTCAGTTACCATGGTAATGGAGGCTGTATAAGTAAACTAGACAGGTTCATTGAAGATTGAAAACATGGAAGAAATAGACTGTTACTGATCAAAACCACCACCCTTTGTACAGCAGCTCCTGGCTTATTGTTTGGAAAAGCATTGGTATAGTGTTCAGTTTTTATTATGACTATGGTGGCACTCAAAGGTAACATCTCATCATAAGCCCACTGTGGAAGAAGCTGTACAACCAGATCAGAGTTGACCCTGGCCTGAAAAGCTCGACATACTTTGTGTATCTCTACATAAAAACCTACTTGACTTAAATTATTCTGTCTGGTTACCATGGCCATCCAAGAGGAGTATGAACAAGCACACTTACAGAGGAACAAGCTAAGGATAAACCAGTGGCTACCTCAGATATATGTGGAAACAAATCATGGGGGATTTTCTCATCACTTTTCTAGCAGGTCCCACAAGGGAGGGGGAGGAGGTGTTACAGCTGGGGGAGCCCACCATGTTCTCAGTTCTGAGGCAGATAGTGCAGAAGATAATTATGGTGACCTGGGAGACAGTGAAGGAGGACAAGCTTAACAGATTTTTATGCAAACAGAGAATGCCAGACTTGGAAAGAGAAGAAGAAGATACTATTCATTGACATGGTTTATACAATTTAAGGTGCCACACTGAGTAATGAACTTAGACCTCCTAAGTTGCTCTGGTGGGGCAGATGCAACAGTTTTTACCATAGCTCCCACTAAAGGAAATAAATTGCAATGGACTGATCCTTTCCATGTATGTAGTAGCTTGCTGGAATGGCCTTTAAATTCACTGGAGCTTTCTAGGGTTTGAAAATAATGTCTTCATTCATTTGTTTTGGGAGCTGTCAGGGCAGTGGAGGCATTCTAGAAAAAACTTGCCCTTTGCTTCACTAAATTTCATTAAAACCAAAGCCAATACCCTCTAGATTTTTGTCTGTTGACATAATGTGCTATTAGAAATCAGCCATCTCCCACTGAAAAGTAGCACAACATTTTCAGAAAGCCTGAGCATTTTATATGCATCCTGCAGTGTTCATCACTTGCATAACAACTTTATAATTTTCATAGTCCTTTGTTAATTTCCTTATTTTAAAGTGCAGATTCTAGTTTTGTTGTTACTTTATACCTAATAATGAAAATACTTTTTCATCTTGAAGGTGTTTTAATGAAAGAACCTATGACTTAGTGTTCTGCTAAAAGCAATACTGTGTTCACTGATGTTGCAACAGAATAGCAACTTCCACAGCCATGAAATAGGTTTCTATTAAGATATCTGCATTGTATAGATTGGTGAAATGAGAAAGCTCAACTAGCAAAGAGCTGATTTGAGATGCAAAATTAGAAGCTATTTGCTGGTTCACAGTTTGTGATTGTATCACTCCAGCTAATGTGGGCTCACATGGGAAGGCTTAAAGATTACCATGTGAATGGGGTTGTGCCTGTGTCCATGCACATATTGGGAAAAATGTTTACCTCTAATATAAAGGCATTTCTGTGGAGCCCCATGTTCCTCTTGATTTCCTTTTCTTTTGTCTCATAGAAGTAGAATCTAGAAGAAAAAGAAATGGCACCAAATTAGAGTTAAGAATATCTTCTCTTGTAGAGGACTACTGACTCCTCTGGCTGTAAACCACTGAAGTGGCAAGTTGAGAGCAGAACAGATGAAGTATTCACTAGAAATCTGTTTCCTTAACGATTGAATGACCTTTGAATGTCTAATTAATAGGTTAGATGTTGTTTTTGTTGCTTGAAGATATTTTCTATTTGAATCAGTTGGATAAAGCAAATGTTTGTGAACTGAAATAAGAATACTGATAACAGCAGTTGAGAACTTAACTTGCATGCTTTTACCAATAGAAATACAGTATTGTTACCTGTGATTTGTATTGCAGTATTTCAAAGGGTGTTTATTGCTGTGGACTCTACAAGCCTGTAGTAAATAGTATTCCATGTACCAAGCTTACACACGTTAGTAATGAAAACAAACTTCCAAAAGGAGGAGCAGCAAAGAGAGGGAGAGGTGAATTTCCCAAATCACAAAGATGATCAGCACTAAAGAGAAGAGACCTTTGAAATCTCAGTCTAGTGACCTGTGGACTAGGCACACTGCCTCAGAAAGGCAAGGTGCTTTACAAACCCCAGTGCTATGGTAACCTTAAGGCAAGTTTTACTGCTGTGATAGAAAAATCTAACATACGGATGTGGCCCTGAGGAAACCGTTTTCCATTCTTTCTCTCTCTTCCTAATATTATTGCAGTCATTATATTTTTATTGACAGAAGCTTCCCAAAAAGTCTTGTTTAGCAGATGCTGGTGAAACAGCAACATAAAGCTGAAAGGAGCAGTGGGGTCTTAGAACCCCATCCCCTGTAATCATAAATGAGCATGCAACAGAATGATTCACAGGGCCATCTGCTCCTTCCCTAGGAGCCTGAACCATAGGTACTAGTATTATTAAACTAGTTTATTGTTTTAATAATATTACAAGTTAGATAAATACAAGAACATCAATAATGTCAACGTGATGTAATACGATTATGAGCTCAGGTGGCAGTGTCAGCCCTGAAAGAAGCAGCTGTTTAGGGCAATTGTTTGGCTGTGTGTAAGAACAGAAAGTGTCCTGACCTCACTCATCCAAGCCTCTTAAGTGGACTTTCTAAGTTCTGGCCTTTGCTCTGTGCCTACCATATCTTGTTATCTTTGTTAAGTGCAAACACTTGGACTTGCCATTGCTTGGGAAATCACAGAATCATAGAATGGTGAAGGTTGGAAGGGACCTTAAAGATCATCAGGTTCCAACCTCCTCTCTGTGAGCAGGGACACCTCCCACTAGACCAGGCTGCACAAACCTCATCCAACCTGGCCTTGAACACCTCCAGGGAGGGGGCTTCCACAACCTCCCTGGGCAACCTGTTCCAGTACCTTACTACCCTCATGGTGAAGAATTTCTTCTGATGTCTAACTTAAATCTACCCTCTTGCAGTTTAAAACCATTCCCCCTTGTCCTATCACTGCCCTCCCTGGTGAAAAGCCCCTCCCCAGCTTTCCTGGAGCCCCTTCAGGCACTGGAAGGTGCTCTAAGGTCTCCCTGGAACCTTCTCTTCTCCAGGCTGAATAGCCCCAACTTCACCAAATTACTGAACACAACAACGCGCATTGTAAATTAGGTGGGGTCATGCAGAAAACTAATTGCATTTCCACTGGTTTTACAAAATGTTGTAGGGGTGACAGAGATCATACAGTAATTGCCACAGTAATCTCTCTCCTCTATGTTAGGTCATTGAGGGAAATCTTAAAATTACTCTTCATTGCAGTCAAATATTGGAACTATCTGGCATCCCCCAGCCATCTGGCATGCTATAAATCTAGCCAGTAACATGGCTCTCCATCATGAAACTCTTAATTATAATTCAAACCTCTGTGATGAGGCCTGAACAAATAGCTTAAAGCAGGTGCAAGTCTCAAGGGAAGGTTAGCTACAGTATCAAAAAGACACCAGATCCAATCCTTTGAAAGATAAACAGAACAAAGATATTTTACCCAGCAATAATTTAATCTTCCTTGATTGCTGATTGATTCAATGGACGTCACTAAAAATATGACACATTTACAGCACCTTAGCATCTCATCAGTCATTTTAATTTGCACACTCATATACTTCAAATATGTTCTCAAGGTGACTCTATCTTACTTTTTTTTCTTGTCCTCTTCACAAATTATAACAAGAAGAATGATGGGAGGTCTGAAATTCAGGAAGTGTTAAACAGATTGGGATTTGATTTTTAAGCCTTCGCAGAGATGTTAGTAGCATAAAAACGAAATGCTTTAACTTTGCAGTTTCTGCTAGCATAGGAAGAAAGCTGCTTGTGGGGAGTGAACATCTTTGCAAGGTCTTAGTGTCATATAATTGGCTTCTCCAGAGTGACATGAATATAATAATATTCATAGGACCTCTCCTAGGGAGCTCAAACTGCTTTTCACACAAAAAGGTTTGCAAAGTCTTACAAAATACGAAGTTGTGGTTTTGTTTTGTTTTGTTTTGATCTTGAGCTTGTAGGTATGAGCTACAGGAAGTCTTCCTCTTCAAAACAGTATTTCAGGTTATGCTAAATTTTAGGCATGTACTGAAGGCCAGTTGAAGTATAATGGGCTTTTTGCTGAAGTGTTTGCAACTGAGTGCTTCCTTGTGGTGGGATTTCAATAAAATGTAATATAGGGAATCCTATTTTAGATGGTCATCCTGAGAAATAGGGTTGAAATTAAGGTTCCAGGTCTGTGAAGTGTAGCAACAATGAACATAACCACAGCTGCCTGTATCAACCTGGAAAGTAGAACACAGTATCATTGGATCATATTAAGGGACTTAATGAATCACAATGAATCACACCCCCTCTGGAAAGGAGCAGTAGCTCTTTAAACAGAACAGGAAAACAGCATGGGATGAAACTGCAGAAAGAATTTGGACAGGAAAGCCCACTTTGATCAGGATTTGGGTTTAGTGCTTGAGCTAGAAGATAAGTCCTTCCCAAAATATAGAGAAAATAGAGAAACAGTCAGCTCAAGGCAAAGAACTTTACAAAAGACAGTAAAAATAGTGATTTTGGGAGCAGATTGAAGTCTGTGTGTCTTGAGTGAGGATCATGACACTCAAGTAAAGAAGTACATAATCAACAGTGCTTTAGTGTTGCAAGCAAGGCCAGATCTAGGGACTGCAGCATAAAATGTAACAGAAAACAACAATTTTACTAAGCCATAATCCTGATTATTGTTACAGACATGGCTGTAGCATGTGAGGTGTCAGTAGGCAGTGCTAAAAATGTAGCAAGGTTTTTGCATTTTGCAGGACTTTCATAACTTGTAGCATATGGTTTCCTCAGACAGCTACTATTGGCTCCTGACTGGAATATTGTAGCTCAGGGAGGCTGGAAAGTCATTTTCATTATTTTCTGACTGATGTTTCTTTGCTAGATTAATTTTTTTTGCACAGTTGTGGAAAATTACAGCCAGACAGAATTGGTATGAAATGCAGATATCTATAAAACATTCAAAATTGTAGTGTTTGAGCACCTTATAGATGATACGAAAATAATAAGACATTTTATAGAGAAAGTAATTTGATTTGCTCTGAGGATACATGTCTGGCTGGACTAGGAACTGAACACAGCAGAGGCCTACACTAGGCTAGTCTTGGTTTCTATCTTCAGCTTATCAGTGTGATGAGCAAGCTTGATCAGCTTCTTGCAATGTCTCTATTTCCCCATTTGTAAATGGTGATAATGTTACAGAGCCCCTTCGTACAGTGCTCGGAGACAGACTGATTGAAATGTAAAAATGTCACTACTACAGTTTATTTTCTGAGTTACAAGCTAGTGTTTCAGTCACTTGCTAGCACCCTTCCTCCTAGAAAGACATACAGAAAGAAGTTTTAGTTCTAATTCTAACAAATTTCTTTATGGGAAAGGCCTTTAGTATTTGCTTCTTCTTACTAAAAGAACAAGATAAATAAAAATTAGGTAACTTCTGACATTGAAAAGGGAACGTTTTCTTCACTTCCTTGGTAGGTATGATGTATTCATTATGCTGGGAAGAGGTCATTTACCATTGAGCAGCTAGCCTAGTGCATTGCCAGGTGCTGCTGGGAAGCTTTAAAGTGATCAGCAGGTGGTTTTAGTGCCTGAAAGATGTTCTTTTTCTTTCCTTTTTCTGCTGTTTCTCAGACATAGGTATTTTTTAAGCTTTGAAATTCTGAAATCCGTGCAGCCAGACAGACTTTCAAGTTCTGACATAAACTAGAAAAGAATTTGGTGGAAGATGCAGGATTTCACCACCTTGCATCTTCTAAGAATCAATTTCTGAATGGTTTCATCAGAGGCTCTTTAATTATTAAAAAAAATAGTATTTTTTTCTTGCCTCTTTTAATGAATAATAGATCTAGATCATCCATGGTGGGCATAAACTGGCTGGAGCTAGGTTTGGAAATGGGGTTTATTCTGCCTTTTGGGCCAGGACAGAGAAAATAGCAATTATGTGTCAGGTAGGTTCAGGGCACTTCTCTTTGAGTGCACCCTTCTATTTTCTAGCACAGCCTCTTTAAGAGAGGTATCTTGCTTACCCAGTTCAAATGATTGTTAACTACACAGTTACTTGTTTCATGATGTAAAGCTATGTCTTAAAATGACTGCTTCACTGTAACATACACACTGGATGAAGAAACGGGGTCATCTTTTACGTTGCTTAGAACTCTAAACTCTGAAGTTTCTCTCTCATTCTCACAAACACTTAACTCCAAGTCGCTAATGAGAAACAAGGGCATCTCTCCCTGCTGTAAAAAGGAAAACAAAGAACTGGGATTATAGTCTTTGGCCCTGATTCAGGAATACATTTCTGGTTATGCATGCCTTAGAACTTCAGTAAACGTGCTTGTAAGTATTCATGTGCAGAACAGCCTGTGAGAATTTGAAGTAGTCTTGGTGGGCAACTTACATTATCTTCAAGCCATTTTTTTTTTTTTTTTCATGCTTCAATAGACATGGGAAGTCATACCAGAACTTTTTAAAATAAAAAAAACTTCAGAATCAAGAAAGTCCGGACTAGTTGAAGAGTAAAAGACAGATGTTCTGAAACTTCAGAAGTGCGATTTATCAAGCTTATGATCACTGTTGTATTATAATAATACTTTGAATATTCCCTTTATCTAGCAATGCGTGAAGGAAGTCAAGTAAATTCCAACTTTTTGCTTTCCAGAGCCACTCTGTAGTTCTGCAGTCATTTATACTCAATCTGTGCATTACCAGTAAGCACGGATGTAATCTTGATCATTTGTGAGTATAGGATCACATTTATTTCAAGCTAGAGAAAAAGATAATGAACTTAATTCAGCTTTGCCAGTTGATATATACTGCTGGCTGTGGAAGCACAGGCAGTACCCAACCTGGCCTAAATTTGGAGTGGCTCAGCTAGGAAAGACAAATAGTCTAGCATAAAGCCTCTAAGACTCACATGGTTAAAACATCTGGTTTTCTGTAATCGAATTATACTCACAAGACCAAGTTTCTACCAAATCACCTCTTTGCATCGGGTGGCCACCGTGGTTTTCATCTGCTTCTAGAAGCCCTTAAAGCTCGATTTGCTGGATCATTGAACTGTGGCCTCAGTGTCAGCCCTTGTTTCTCTACCAAACCACAGATTATCTCCTACAGGTCCTCTAAGACTATTTATGCTGCCTGAGAGAAAACAGATATGATTTTAACTGTCTGGAAGAGAAGCAGGGAAGATGGGAAGGAGATGTTTGAGGGACATAAGTTTTAGAACAGTAAAAAAAAATCCAGGAAAACAGCTAATAATGTTAGAATTTCAGCATTGCAGCCATTATCAAGTCCTTATAAACTGCCTCTCTTTAGTTCATTCAAATTAATGGCTACAGCCTTGTAAAAGATCATTCACACATATTCAGATCAGCACTTGTAATAACATAAGTATACACTCAAACCTTGGCTCACTTGTGTTTGAACTTTGCTTCTGCCAGGCACTGAGCTTACCCACTTTTTGTTTCTTTCAATTTTTGCTACCCCTTTCAGAATAATGGCTGGTCCTTGTTATAGCCTTAGAAGTTCTAGGCACAATTTTCCAAAATCTGGTTTTAATTGGATTATTATTTGTTATTTGTGTGGCAGAAGCATTCAGTAATTCTAAACAGATTTTGGAAACCTGTTGTATTTTATGCTGGTCAAACAAATATATATGCTTTCAGGACTTAAATACAAGCACTAAGGAAATCTAATGGATGGTGTAAGAAAAGTGGGAGGTTTGTACCCAGCTCTCCTGCTGATCTGTCATATGTGCCTGGAAAAAGCCTTTCACAAATGTCTTAACCTGATCGGTTTTAGGTTACAAACTCTCTGGAGAAAAAATTCTTCTCATGATATACAGGCTTTTGCTCTTTAGATATTAGTGTTATTTTTAAATAATAAATGAAAATGATATTTTCTACAGTTTGTGTTTGTTTCAGTGAATGTTACTTTTCCTCTTTGTATCACAAGAACAACTAAATAATAATATCTGATTTATATGTCTTCTGTGTAATGATACATCTGACAGCTCTCTCCAGCGATCGTATGCAGAGCCTTGATTTCCCAGCACTGTAAATGAATAATGCCATTCTTTATTAATTGTTCTTAAAATGCAGTTGATTTTCAAGATGCCTCATTGGCTTCTGGTATTATCTTCCTTTGCTGATTTTTCCACTGAAATTTTAACAGTGTTGATCATTCATTGACAGCCTTGTGAAACTCACTGGGAAGCAGAAAAATGGTTAGAGTTGTGTTAATGGAGCTTTGAAAGCCAGCACAGTAGTGTTTTAGAAGAAAGAATGTTGACTAATATGGATTGAGTGGATTGATCAGGCAGGATTTTTAGTTTTTAACTCTGTCCCTGGCTCCTTGTCTGACCTTGAATAAATAATCTGGCATGTTCATGTCTCAGTAGCAGCATCTTTAAAATAAGTGTAAATGGAAGTCCAAAAAGGAGTGACAGTTTAATTACTGCTGGTAAAATGCATGATAGTATTGCAGAGAAAGGTGCTGAAGAAACACAAAATACTCATAAATGTTCCATCAGTCAAAGTGAGAGGTTGAAAGTAGTTGTGAAGTGTCCTCCGAGGTGGATTAGGAGAGACAATGAGAGAGATCTGCAGTGATTGATCTGTAGGTGACTTCTATATTGTGTAGCACAAGTGCTTGGTCCGTATATTCCCTAGGCCTAAGCTGTACCCATGAAGCTGTGTTAAAATGGTTCATAAAGCAGTACAAGACAACACAGTCTTGAGAATCTTCCACAGAATTCCACAGAACACAATTTTTAGCCTGAATCGCCACATGAGGTCACTACCAAAACCCAAACATGAGCAAAGAAGAAAACAGAGGACTTAGGATGTTTTTTACAGTCACCTGAGAAATGCTGTTCTGAGTAGTAATAATTTATTAAATCGAATTATTTCCTGGGAAAAAACACAGTATGTAAGTAGTCACTCCACACACAAAACACTTTTCCCTCCTTCTGCTTTACCTATGTCTCTTTTTTCACCCTGTGAACGCTGTAGTGCATTAATACATTCAGTGGCTAATTAATATATAGAAAATAAGCAAAGCTAGTCAGCAATTATCATGATGAAAAGGCAGTAAGAGACCTGAATAGTGAATAGTAAGTGAAGTAGTCAACACTGGATTTAAGTGTTTTGCTTCAAAATTCCAAGTAACTTGGAAACTTAGGTAGGACACTGAGTTTCTGTCTGGTGTGTTCTGTGTCACTGGTGGTATAAAGCCATCTATGCCCTTGGAGGGTTGTCTCTGTAGTTTGGAATTTAAACAGGAGTTTATATTCTGTGCATTTCTCTGGTAGAGAAACAGCTATGAAAATAATCTTACAGTCTTGAAAATTTACTTTTCTTTCTAAATGTTGTCAGAAGGCATGTATGTGAAATTCACAACTCACTCAAGTTTTCCCTCATGATTTACAAACTCCATACAAGACGTTTTACCAACTGAGAGTAGCCTACAGGAGTTTGGGGACACACTGAGGAAAGTCTGAATTAAGGGAACAAGAATTAAATGAGGTCCCAACATCATTTATGAACTGCTGACAAGATGGATATGGATGTTTCTGTGTTAGTACTCATTCATAACCAGTAGATGGAGCTTTTAGTAATAGAGTTTCTAGGTGTTCCTCAACTATGAGGACTTCTTGAAGCACACTGCAAATAGACAAAAGCGTAATTAAAGTATATCCAGCCACAGAAAAGAGAAGATTACTCGTGTAACAGGCCTCACTATTTGTTTGTGCTGGGTCTGTCTTATTTTGAGAAGAAACTCGGAACTTCCATACAGACGTGTTGACAGAAATATTCAAAAGCATTATGCCTAAGTTTGTAGGTGGGAATTACATACAGGGAGTCTGAAAGAGCTGAGCTTTACCAGGAGCTGTTAAGCCAAAGATTGTAACAACGGCCCAATTTTCAGAGAGCATTCAGATAGTTTAAAAAATTGCCTTGTAAATAAACAATGAGAAGGTACAAATGAGTCAGCAACTACTCATAGAAAAAACAGACACAGTGATTACATTGTATCACTTTGTTTAAATATGAAAACAGGAACTGACTACTTTTAAAACTGTACCTACGGTTTTGTATTTTGAAGTCTTTAATGTGAAGTATTAAATAAAAAGGAAGTTTTCACTAAGTTAAATTTCTTACCAGTATAATTTTGTTAGTATCATTAGATTTAGGTTGGTAAATCCAAGCTGTTGCTTCTATATAGAAGAAATAATTTTTTTTACCCAGCATACATAATCTGGCATGGGAGAATTATTTCAGTGTTCCAGTACAGTATCCAATGTCCAGACATTTCTAGCAGTGATCATATTCTGCTTTGCCATGATTTTTATGATTGTAGAACTTAATTGCTTCCTCACAGTGAAATATTCTGGTGACTGCCCTGTCATCTTCTTCGTAAGGAAGTGCTGAAGACTGACTACAAGCACATACTTCAGTGGAAAGATTTTTAAGAGTGAGTGTTATAGATTCTGCACTTTCTGTTTAAAACAAAACAAAAATCCCCATAACAAAACCAGATTTAAACTCAATGACCTCGAAATATAAGTCCTGATTGCCTTTTCTCATGGTTTGATCTATTTATTCTCCATCCTCTTGAAGTTGTGAAGAGGCTTCCCCATTGTTCTGCTTATATAATTGCTTTTTGATTGAATGAACAGTGGATTCTGCTGTTTATAGTGCTTTATAGATAGAAATGTGTGATCCAGCACATATAAATTTTCTAGATTGAATATAGGTTTTTTGTATGTGATTCGACAAATGTGATTACTGTGACTAGCTAAATACTGAAGGATAATGCCATGATTTGTGCTGTGCATCCTTTTGAAGGGGACTAATTTATTACAGGTGAATGATACTGATATACCTCTTGATTTCATGCTATACTTCTTTAGGCTTCAGTACAGATTATTCAGCTCATGCAATGGCAGAAGTTCCCAATGGGAACTGGTGTGTCTTGTTTCTGTTTCAGCCGAAGCCAGTGCCAATTTTGGCACTGATTCAGAGTTAGTACTTGGCTCCTGTGGCTCGGATCTGTGCTGCGGATATCAAAGAGGTGTTGCCTTCACAACCAACGCTCCGTGCTAGAAGAACTAGTAGTTCATTTTAAGGAGCAATGAGCAAATCTGGGAAACACTGGTTCCTTTTTATGAATACAAAAGTTCTGTGTACGTTCTGGTGTAGGGAACCAAAAGTGTCAGGGGAGAGTAGTATAAAATAGATGCAATTTTGTGGAGTCTTGAAAGGGAGAAGAGAGAAGGATAGAAAAACCTGAGGATCAAAGAGCCAAACAGCAGAAAGGGAAGATAATTTTTAGTCATTATGTGCCAGATTTTCCAATGAGAAAAGTATCTTCTGGATGAAGATTACTGAAAGCAAAAGGGACTTGAGTACGTTGAATCACATAATTCCATTTTGGATTTTCAAAAGACTTTAGTATGTGGGATGCTGATGAGAGCCTATCAGAAAACGAAAAAGAAAATTATTTTCCTCTGTTGAAAGTTTTTATGAAAATCAAAAGCATTTTGCTTTCAGATTTGATTTGCTTAAATTCAGGAAATGCAGGAAGGAACAGGTTTTTTTAGGAAGAGCAATAATGATGTGTAAGCAATATAAAATGCAGCAGCCATGAGAAGGAGTACATTTTTTGAAAAGCTGAGAAAGTTGGTCCAATTGAGTAGACTCCTCCCCCACCCCTCCTGGTAATCAGATAACAACATGGTGCAGATGTTTGACCTTGGACCACCTTTGCCTTGAAGCTACACAGGGCTGCATAAGGACTTTTTCAGAGAGTGCTCTTCATTTAGAAAAATGCTGAAATACATAATACCTGAAATTTCTAGGTCTAGGATCAATGTTTCACATACTGTATAGTATCTGTGTTTTATTTTCTTCTTTGGGAGTCAGTAGTAATAATGTGAGAAGCTAAGTGTTAAAACATTATTAACATACTCTTTAATTTCTGTGTCATTTCACAGCCTGTCTGCCAGCAGCCAATGACAAGGGATGGGCAACTCTGGACTGTGGTATAGAACTTCCACAGACTGTGCAATTTATAGATCTGCAAAGATTTGTAGTACCACTGGCTCAAATCCTCTCTCCTGGGAACATTTTCCAGAGCTAGGTAATGACCTGAGTTCTGAAAGCAATGTCCCATCATCAAATACATCTTGATGTTCTCCTTCCCCTTACTCTTTTTACTCTATCTCTAATTTGAAAGCCAGTTTTTTTGTTTTGTGTTTGTCTTGGGTTGTGAAAAAATTCCAAATGCTAGCAAAGAGCATTGCTAACAAGGATTTCCCTCTATGATTCAATGACCAGAACCATCCTACAACTATATGATGATGTAATTACTGCTGTCATATATTACAAAATATGAGCATGAAACACCAAGTGTTCATTTCTGACTGGAATTTCTTGATCCATGTAAGCAGTTCCAAGGGCAGCCGAATCAAGGGACGTGTGGCTTGCAGTCTAGCAGACCAGCTGTGTACTTGGCAGGCAGAAAAAGCCAATTATTGTCAAGTTGTTTTGGTGGACCTTTTTCATTCTTTGCAGAATGTTCACATTGTTACTTGAGTGTTGTGAAGTGTGGCCTTGAAATTTGTTGGGTTAGTCTTTGTACATGCTTTTATACTCAAGGACATTCTCAGGACTCCGACATGTCCCGTTTTGCTTCCTAGAAAAATGACCACATGTAGTAGGGTAGAACACCACTTGGCACAGTTTGTATTCAAAGGCATGTTCTCTGTAAGCTAAAAAAGCAGGTCCAATTATTAAAAGCATCTATTAGCAAACTGGCAAAGAAGGTATATAATGCACGTGTTATGTCAGTATGTCTTTTGCTGTATATGCGCAATGGTCTTTATGTTGTCACTGGAGTGAAGTGTCCAAGAAAGTATGGAGGTACTTTTTCCATAGTCCATGCCATCCTTTTATGCTTCTAAAGCAAGCATTTAGACAGATTAGAAAGATCATGAGATAATTTTATTGAAGTTTCCCCAGTAGCGAGTTACCATGTATGTTCATGGTGAAATTTCACCAAGTGAAAAATTCTCAAAATCTACTTTGGAGTAGAAATTCCATTTTCCAAGAGGACTTCAATGCAAATGACCCATATTCACAATTTTTTATGTTTTTAACCTGCAAATGAAATCAATGGGAAATCAGGTGTCTCTATTGAATCCAGCCCAGAGGAGCCAGAGACTGACCAGGAGTAACCTGCATGGATACAGTCATTAGAAGAAGAGAATGACAAACTGTGAATGTGCAAGAATTCCCCAAATGGGGAAACCTCTGTCATCCATTTATAGTCTTTCTGAGCCATCCACTCACCGTGGCTGTACTAATCTGACCCCTTGGTCTTTGCTCCTGTCTTTATTTCCACTGCAGCCATTAGGCAAGCTAATAGAAATAAAACTTGTCCTTTTTGCCCTCTGTTTAACATCATGCCTCGAGCACAAGAGTCATTGAGCCTAATGTTCATCCAGTAAATACAAGTGAAAAGGATACTACTCATTTGCAGTTCTATTAGTGGAAGCTACAGTTAACAATTCAAATCTAGGGAGAAAGATAATTGCAGGAGCTGATTGCCAACCATCCTCCTGTGTTGACTCACAGGGCAAAACGAGTGAGAGCGAGAAAGAGAAGCTAAAATTATAGTACAACTCTCTGAGGAATATTAATGTAATAGTTTTAACATGATCCTGCTCACATTTTATCAAGTAATGTTAATAAAAAGGATGGCTCTGCTAATTTTTGCAGTATTACATTTTCCTTGGAATAATTGTGACTCGACACTCACTTTGCAAACTAATGAAACTTTTACATTCCTGAACGTTTTTATATTTTTTGTTATTTAGGTGGAGATTATACCTTTGGGCTGAGAAAGTGCATTTTGGAATTTTAATCTTGTTTGCTAAAATATTTATGTGTAATACTCTAATGAGAGTGTACAGTGAAGGATCTTTCTTTGTGGGAACATGTTATGAAATCTCTGGGATTGCTTTGAGAAGCTCATTAGCTATGCAAAGTAGGTTCATTTTGGGTTAATGCAAATATAAAATTTTCATTATAGCCCCAGTCAAGAATCTTGGCCCCAGTGTGCCTGGCATTGCCCTTGCTTTGTAACAAACATATAGCCACTTCTCTAGAGAACTAACCGTCTGCTCAGTAGATAGATTGCTGCAAGCAGATGAAACACATGAGGAGGTAACAACAGAACCAGCAGAGCTTGGCTAAAAGGCAGAATTAACAGTTCACTGCCTGCACGGCCAATTGTTGAACGGTTTGTAGACACTGAACTGAAGATAAGTTTTAGCTTACTGTTAGCCACAATCTGCGTGCCCTGTGCAGTGTTAATATTCAGCTGGTGCCCTGACAGGAACAGAGCGAAGATACAGATACCGTGAGCTTTAGCAGGAGACTGATTTTAGGGACCTGAGCTACTTCCTCAGCTGCCTTAGAGGTGGATCATGTAGTGACTCGGTTAGAGCCTACAAGACTCCTAAAGAAATAAGAACCATCTGTAAGTCTGATCTGAGAAAAAGCCACTGAATAACAAAGGACAGTGTTCCAGCTATGTTCAACTTGATTGATTACTTTTGTAGCTTGGCTCTGCTCAGCCCGCACTCTGTAAGCCTCTCTAGTTCCTCTCTTGTGGTATTTCATGTTGGCTGTGTTTTATTCCTTCAGCTGGAGGGCCTGCTTGTAGGTGTAATATTGGTGGCCAGGCATCTGGCACTTGAGCTGAAGTACCACCATCCAGCAAGCAACTAGCAATAAGGTACTGTTTTCTTAGCTGACTTACCTACATACACCCTATATGTCTAAGACAGACATATATTGGGACAAAATGGGCACTTTTATTCTGCATTACTAAGCAGACTGTAATTTTTTCCATGCCCATTGCATTTCTAGGTGAGCTCATTTTTAGCTCTCCTGCTTTTCCCCATATCTTAAACCCAGCCTATTTATTTGCTACTATTTGCTAATGCTTTCCCCTACACAAAACACACAAAACAGAACTAAAAATTTTTGTTAGGTTTACTCTTTTCTCCTATGCTAGGCAGCTTAATGAGGCCAGTCCAGGACAGAAAATATTAGCATCTGCTGTATGGAGCAGCACAGAAAGCTAGTGCAATGCATTCAGGTAGGTCTTATGTATTCTGCCAAAAGGAAGTACCTCCTGGGTGTTCATTCCTGCAAATGAGATATAAAATAGTTTCACATTTCCCTGGGGTATCAGCACTGTTCACTCCATCAGACTGCAGTGGACAGAGATCCATTAAAAGTTTTAAAACTAATCATCTGCTCAGTTATGATAGCCTCACCCTGCTTGGCAAGGTATTGTCAGCCTTCCATCACTCTGTCAACAGTGCTGGTTTGCCGTGGTTAGAAGTGTAGCTATTTTTTGCAGCTATTAACAATCTAATTCTTCCAGTCTTGGTTCCTACTTGCCACCTTCTGAGCATGTGTTAGATTCAGTTTTGTAACATGTACAGTAACCAGAAGGAAAAGGTCAAGAAAGGATTTTATTTTTCTTTTCCCCAACCTGTATCTTCAATATAAGTAAATAAAGATAGATAGAGATAGCAGCCTAGCTAGCTTGAATTGTTTTCATTCTCCAGCATGGCTGCAATGGTACCTGCTGAAAAGCTGATGTGGTAGTACATTCTATGTTGTAAATTATACACAGCTCATTAGACTGCCCTAAAGAGATCTGAAGTCTTTTCACAGGGTACTGAATGCCTTCCAACTCTCACTGAAGTAATTAGACATTATATATTGTAGGATCTCTGTTACTGGGATTTACTGTGTCTGTTGCTGACGCCTGTGCAAGATGCTGTATGACACAAGTCCAAGTGCAGAAAAATCAAGTGACTGAAGATCAGATCATAAGATAGGCATGCAAGATATGTATTTTGAAGATGTGTTTTCTGAGTGTACCTTTTTGCCTAGCCACATGATCTAGAAAGTATCTTTTTTTACAAATATAAAGGCTTAAATTCTCATTTCCTAGCATGACCCTCAGTTTAGACCTGTGTTTTCCTCTTCTCATTTCTGCTCTAATTTGACTAACTTTGAAAGCTGACTGATAATTTTAAACAGCTGATATTTTACCATATAGGAGCATCTCTTTGACACCTTTAAGGTGTGAAAGATATTCTGCATCTACTTTTACTTTCTCTAAGAAATTATTTTGTCCTGTCATGAAATCAGCTCAGCTGAGTTTCAGCTTTAAAAGTCTGCACATTGTATGCTAAAAACTGTACAGAACACAAGTGACATTACTGTACCTAGGAGTCTGCAACTTCCAGTGAGACCTTTTTTTAAGAAATGAGATCCTTATTTAAAACAAAGCAAAAAGATGCCTCAATACAGCATGTATTTCAAATGTTGCATTCCACATTAGCAGTCTTTGAAGGGAAGGTACTGATTCCAATCAGGACAGCAAAACATCTTTTAAAGAGGAGTTTGTTCAGCTGTTAGAGGAAGGGATATTTTTAGTTCGTAAGGTAACTTGTTTTCTCAGTGTGTGCATGTGCATGCACAGGGAAAGGAGGGTAGGAGTCCTTTTCTTCGGATTCACAGTGAAAGTAATCTTCCTGGTTGGGATCCAGTAATAGAATCCAAGGTACTGTTCAGACAGAATCATTGCAAAGATGTTGGAAAGACAGGTGCAGTCTTACCATACACGTACTATATATACATATATGTCTATACAATAAGTGTTTGTATCCCAGCCATTTAAAATTTCCTTGGACTGCAGTTTTTAAAACATCTGATACCAAGTGTATTTCAGAGTCACGATACTCTGCAGATTACCAAAGGAAACCATTATTACAATAACCAGCAGTAGTTCTCACCACAAAACAATCCTAGTGATTTACATCTGTATTTCATCAATTGTATCATAGTTGAGCTTTTTTCAGTACAAAGGCTGTATCCAGAAGTAGGAGCTAAAATGAATTTGGAATTGTTCATTAACATGCACAAAGGGAGAGAAAAGCACAATATATTGTTAACATGTCTGACACTGGGCACTCAAAACATTCTAAGGCCAGAGGCAGCATTAGAACATCCAGTCCCACTTTCTGAGTGTCCAGACGGTATATTTCACCTGGGGTTACTGAGCCAAATAACTTATGTTGAGTTAGTGTGTATGGCCCTGGCAGTCATTTGGTCTTGAGCTGAATGCTCCAAAAGACAGAGATGCCTCAGCTTCCCTTGGCAGTTTGTTCTGATGCTTAACCACCTTCACTGTACAAGTAACTGAATAAATCCTGACTTGTAGCTCGGATGAGTTTGGCATTTCACGTCTAGCTCCTGTTTTTTTTAATATCTTTCTACACTCAATTAAAAAAAACTCTTTGGTACTGTCTATTTGCTTTCTCAAAAGGTATGTATATGCAATAAGCTAGTCACTCTTCTTTTTTAATGGGATAAATAGATTGAGGTCTTAAGGTCTCTTGCTGAAGGACATCTTCTCAAGCCTATGAGTCATTTTTGCCTATCTGGCTGTACATTTCCTATTTTTTGAAATTCTGTGCAAATTGCGGTACCAAAGTGGACATCACTGCCACATAATTCTCCTGCATTCAGTACATGCTTTTCCTCCCCATTCCAGGATCGTCCTTGTGTGCAGGCCAAGCATTCAAGCCCAGGGTAGAAGACAATGAATAAGGAAGAGGATGTCTAACTTCATGTTTTCCAGAGGAATCTGCTTTCCAATCAGTGAGAGCCAAGTTTAACGAGCTTAACTGGCTGAAACATGTAGGCCAAATAGTGAAGGCTCTGCAGCTGGAGTTGTGCCTCTGTTGTGTGGGTCTCTGAACAGGTGTAAAGAGAGAGGGGGAACTTGAGGTGTACATTTCACAAATACATTTCTGCTCAGATAAACCCATTCACTGTTTCTGCTCACATTCTGCCTGCTTTTTCAGAAAGCTAGCATGTGATTACTGATGGAATAGCCTCATACAAACCTGTCTTGTTCACTGCTTTGACTGGTCTTTGTAAAGGATGTCTGTTTCCTGTGCAGGACCTTACAAGGTCTCAGGAATCTGTATTGCTTACGGAGCCAGTTTGTCTCTAAGAAGAGTTGCCTTTCAGTTTAGTAACAACCACAAATGAGCCAAAAGATCTGGATATTTGCAGCAGTGAATCAAGAAAGACATTGATTTCACATATACTCTCATCATTCAGGAATGTTTATTTTTGTAAGGGGATGAGTCAATACAATCATCTGATATGCAATAGGATTAAGAAGGGGAAGAAAGGGAGGGGAGGGAAAGGGAAAGGAAGAGTGGGCCAAATGTCTGAATAGATGATGGACTTTCTGCTTCAGTGATAATGATTTTAAACCAGCCCCACCCCAAGTGGCTAGAATTTATTCTCAGCAGCAGCCAGCAAAAGGACTGTTTTCTAAGGAAGGTAAACAATATTCATTCCAAACTCTTGCAGGTTTGTGTCAGCAACATGCAAGTCCAGTTTTAGGCTCTAATCTAAACTTTACCCATGGGCCTGAAGACCCAATAAATCCTCTTAACCTTCCCTTTCCTAGTGTCTTTTGTTCCTTCCACACTCTATGGTGAAATTCAGTCATCCAGCTGAAGCTTTATAGACTTTGTTTGGAATGGAGAATTACACTGTGGTAAGAATGATGGTCAAGGAGTAAGTTACTTAGCCTGCAAAAATAGCCCCAAAGGGTTTGTTTAGAGTAAGGTATATGCTTAAATACCTTACTAAATGAGGCAAATAGGTCAAGTAGGTGGTGGAAAAAGGCACCTTTTTTGAATCTTTGTATTCATTCGGGCCGAAAGAAATGTTTTGCAGGACAAGAAAGTTTATCCATGTTGTTTTGTTTTCTAATAAAGGTTGTTACTTTTACCTTTGATTGCTCTCATCTACAGGCTTTCAGCCAGAGAAGTGAAAATGAAGGTGGATAGAGTCAGTGGAGATGGATGGATGCTTCCGTTAGGGACAGATATCAAAGAAGATAGTCAGGAAAGGCTCTACTCGGTGCATTATGATGTCCCAGTACAGGGGTGGTTTCTCAGTGTTCCGTATTTTCCAACCTTCTCTATCAGCTATTAACAGTTAAGCAAAGGACTTTTTTCTGCCTGATCCCTGATGATTTCATCTCTCTTCATCTTGTCACGGAAATAGTGACATCAGGGACATTCAGCAACATTGAGGAATGTTACAATATTCTTACTTTTGTAAGGTGAGATGCTTATAAAACATAATGTCCCTATGGTATAAGAATGAGTTTTTTATCTAGCACTTTTCAGAAACCAAAATAGACCAAATTTTGCACAGGTGATCTCAAGAGTTTTGGAACCTGGTTTTCAGCTCAAACTGCTTTTGTCTTGGCATCTAGGTGGAATGAGTGCTTGGAGCTCTTAGTGATGATTTGACAATCTGAGTGCTTTGCATTTGAAATACTGAATTTGCACCGAAGTTGGACACCCCAGAACTTCGGAAAATTTCAAAAAGAATGGCAATTTGTTTCAAGGAATGTGGAATCCTTCCTGAAATTCAAAAAGCAAGTGTCCAGCAGTTGAGCATCTCCTTGTTTTGATGTGCTTCCAACTCTGAGGACTTTGTAGCCAGGAAAAGAAACCTTAGGAACAGTTGCACCTGCCTGTTCATGAAGACTGAGAATAAAAGGGAAAAACGGGTTATGATCAAAAAGTTTGCAGAAGATACTTTGAAAATAACCAATTCAGCTATAAGAAAAAATTTAGGAATATGGGGGAGGGGGTAAAACCCCTACAAAGCAAGCTGCTTTATGCATTCAGAGGCAAGAAGGTGTCTTCATGCTCAAGAGCTTAGGCTAAAAAGAGCTTAATCAAAGTCAATGGACAATTATAATGTTGGAACAAATGATAAAATACTGGATCTTGAAATTGGTCCAAGGGAAGACAGAGGAGCCTAATGTTTTCCATAATTGATTTCAAGGCTCAGATGGGGAATACTGTGTATTATAGAAACATCAATTGTTCCGTTTTCTTAATAATTTAGACTGGCTGTGTTTCTTTGATAATGATGTTCTCGGCAGCTGTGAAAAGTAACATTCTGGGTAAACACAGGATAAAGGCAAATGTAAGTACTTGACATCAGAAGCAGTTAAGAAAGGTTGCACTTTTTGCAGCAGTGTTAGGAGTAAATAAAAGAAAATATCAGCATTTGGAGTCCATTATTGGGTAATTTGTATGCGCACAGTTTCTCAATTACTTTATGACTGCCTGGGACTGCAGGAGACACACTTAGGGATTTCATGTTCAAACTGGATATTGCAAATAATATCTAACCTTTTTTGATAGATCTCAAGGTATTTTACAAAGGAGACCAGAACTGTTATCCTTATTTTACAAAAGGGAAAACTGAGGTACAGAGGCATATATTGATTTGTTGACTGACTTTAGCCATGTATTGCCTATGAACATAGAATGTCACTCCTTTGGTCAATAACTATATACTAGTAATTTGTGGAGGTTGCTTTAATTTGTCTTTTAAATTTAGCACACGAATAACTGTTTTTCCCTGTAAAGTGATAAATTAAGATGACAACATCCTAAGAAAGTGTAAGCAGGTGATACAATGGATGCTGCTAATTGAGACACATTGGTGCCAGAAGTTGACTATTTCAAATATTTCACAAAAAAAAGACATATTTTAGAGCTGTATTTATTGAAGACACAGGCTTAAGGCCTAGATCTTTACCCCCATCTTTGCTGTAATTCAGGAATGGCTACTTCCGTGTCACAAAGGTGTCCCACGGTCAAAACAATGTAATGGTAATAGAAATCCCCAAAGTTCAGAATAATTACAAAATCAGGTGTCACATTTCTGGAAGAGCTGGAACCTTTAAGGCCAATTGTGAAATCACAGATGTTCACAAAAGATCAGAATTTGAAGTTCAGGGTGTGTCAATTGGGGCTTTTTGTTTTGCTTTTTTTTAGTAAAACAAAACATCTCTGAGAAACAAAAGAAAAAATCTTCAGTTTTTTCTAGAAAACATTGCAGAATATGAAACTCATCCATATTGAATAAATACATGGACAGCAGTTTAATTGCCCCAGATTTTCCAATAAATTATTTCAGAAGTTAACAAAAAAATCCTTTGTATATTACACTCTGTAACCCAGCTCAATATTGGGTTGCTTGTTGCCATAGCTGCAGCTCAGGAAAATGCATTTTTCTCAAAGATTTATAAACAGAGATTGCAATGTTTTAGCTCTGTGTAGCAACACACAATATCCAGTGTCCCCAAGTTGCATATGAATTCAAACACCAGGGAGCCATTCAGATCACATTTGAGCCTCAATACACATGTAGCACAAGAGTAGCATCTCACTGGTTGTCCATTAATGTATCTCATACTGTCCACTCAGAAGATGCAGTTCAGCAAGGTAGATTCTGAAAGCAGAGGAACCAGTTTCATCATTTGAAACTTTATTTTGCTGGGGAGGAGGCAGGACACACCAAGCTGGCTGACTTTTATTTTTTTTCTCCTCCCCTGCTCAGCAGCCCTGCACTTCATTTTAGAAATTCCCAGATACACTAGTGAAGATCATGGTTAGGGAGGCTTGATTCAGTAATGCCACTAACATGCTTTGAGGCGCAGGGTGGTGCAGTTTCAAAAGGCAAAGCACATTAGTTCCATTGTTTGTATAAATATATGCATTTTCTAGTACGTCTCCGAATATATGTGAAGGAATGTTTTCACTCATTTGGGATGCACATGAATGTAAGAAGCACTGATAACTCACCGGTGTTGGCCCCAACTTCTCTAGAAGGCTGAAGCCTTGATCATCGGTGTCTGTGGTAGAGGCTGAGCCATTCTGATATTCCCACTGGGAAGTGCACCAACTTCTTTTGAAATTCTGGCCATTGAGGGTGAATTTCCAGAAGCTCTGCTGTTGTATTAGCTTTGTTCCTATAGTAGTAAATGGGTAGAATACTGTTTAGTTAATGGAAGTGGACTTTAAATGTTTGAAATCTCTTAAAAATCTTGAAGCGTTTTGTTCTGGAGTTATCTCAGGAGAAGTGAGACAGGTATTTTAAAGGCAGCTTGAAGGAGCTAACCTCAGTGAAAGTGCATGCAAGTTGGGGGCACATTGTTCTCACATTTGCAAATGCAAATTTCATTCCTGTTCTCATACTTCATTTTTAATACTGTTAGCCCTTTGTTTAAACACAAAATTCTCCTAGAGAAATGTTTCTTTGAAAAAGGAATTCAGCTTAGTTGAATCACAGTTTCTAGCTTTTGTCTTGTTAGATGAGTCTGAAGCCCTACCATGAGATGGGAATAATGCAGAGGTTGGAGTATGAAAGACAAAGCAGAGACACCGAACAGGAGGAACCATTGTTTACTGTAACATACATCAGACCCTGCTGTTGTGTCTGAAGTGTTTTCTCCATCTCTTTCCCCCCTTTTTAAAAAGTTAATGACCCAAAAGGAAAAGGCCGATAATGACATGTTTATTGTCAGGATAATGGGTTGAGGGTATAGTCTGCTGATGTGTTGTTAGAGAGAAACACTTATGTTCTGGAGTATCATAAAATGTTGGTTTTGAACACCTTTTGGTATGGTCAGGGACAGATTTATTAACAGGCTGTACACTTAGATCTTATACGTATCTTCTTAACAACAGGTTGATTTATGTAGGCTTAGACTGAGTAAATTTTCAGTCTTTTTGATTTGTTTTTTGAAAAGCTCAGAAAAAAAATTACGCAGTTTTCCCAGGAGCTGGGAATTTTTTATTTAACTCTTCACTGGCTTCTGATTTTATTTGTTCAGGATTAGTTTCTGTTCATAATAAATGTGTTAACATATTAAGTGCATGAAACAGTTACTTCTGGTATTAAGCTCCAGGAATTGAGGCGGTGGGAGTAACCTCAATCAAGCACAGAAATGATAAATAAAACCAGTATTAGCAAACATAACTCTTAATGTATGCACAGTAACTTTTATCTAAATTCTGGTGCAAATCTGGTGTTAGAATCCCCTATCATGTTATTTATGTAAAGAAACAGAGCTTTATTTCATATATCTGCAGTTGCACGGGAATGTTAGATTTTGTGTTTTTAGGCTGGGAGGACTCCTTCTGTGGCTTTTGGGCAGCTATTAGTTCTGTCCACAGAACAATGAGGGTTTTTGAGCCATATCCTCAGAGTTTGATAACCATTTTCCAAAAGCGTATTTGCACAAAATCATAGTGTGCCTTCCAATATATTAATATCAGGCCAGACCTTGTCATTTCTCCCCTTTTGCCTGTTAAGTGAAAGCTGTTTATATTATCTGGTGGATACTATAATGGCTATAGAGACGAAGGGTGAGGCAGCAATCTTTAGTATCAGTTCTAGTGTCTCAGTTTTAACTATAAACCTGCAATAAAGTAGAGATTACACAGAGAGGAGCTACTCTCATTAGTCTATCATATTTTCAAGAACTAAGTGTTGATTCAAAAGCATAATTATCTTGTTCTTTCAGTCTTTTTATGTAAGGGAGAAAACAGAAAGCAGATACACTCTTAGGAAATGCTTGAAATAACCTCCATGCTCCTTGTGCTTCAAGGGTTGCTTAGGGGTTGCTCTAAATTTGTCTGCCTGTCCCTTGAAGAGAAACTAGCACCTCCAGATACTCACAGAGCACAGCATGTGCTGGCTGCATACCATCTCACACACAGGATAAATATTCCTTCCCTACAGCATGAATCTCAGTCACTTCTCTCATTTCAAAAGGAGCAAAGCATGGCCTGGTTCGTATCAGTAGCAGATTGTCATCTTTTCCAAGGCAGCATAGACAAGGTCATTCAGAACCAACGATGCAAGGGCCAAGGGCAAATTTTGCATATGCTTCTCATATGCCATTTTTATTATCACTTGGCAAATTACAAGAGAGAAGATGGCTCAAAATGTATGCAACCCATTCCCCAGTCTAGCTATGACAATGCTTCTGTCATGCACATGTGCATATTCATTTCTTTGCCACTGTAAATCTCTCACCTTTGCTTTAAATTGAGATCTGTGTGTGTGTTTGTTTATACAGAAACTGAACCCTAGCAAGAATACGTATTGGACCTGAATATCTATTGGACCTGGATTTGATTCCATGTACAAAAAAAGACCTGATGCTTTTTTTTTTTTATTTTTCCTGACTGGACATTCTGTATCTTAATAATTACTTTCTTACAGGTGGGATGAATTTCATTTCCATCACTTTCCATGATAGCTGATATTTACCTTTTATCCTTAACTGCTGCAGTTCAGTGGGACATCCACAGTTTTCCCCCCCTTTTTGCATTAAGCTGCTAAAAGGTTTCACTTCAGCTTGTCTGAAATTAATGTTCCATTGAAAATAAATTGTCCTGTTCTCAAGTTGATTAAGGTGGCAGATCCTGTAGTATAATTACCACTGCTGTTCAGCTGTTCTGAGCAGGAATAACCAACATTTACCAGCTGCAGACATGAATTTTGCAAATTACTGTACTCGGCGGCTGCTTCTGGCAGTGCCACATAGGCCTCGACTCCTTGAGGTCAGGCGGAATTGTTTTCTTTCCAGAGAGGGAAAGAAACCTAATCCAGCAGCCTGGCTGAAGTTTGAGGTTTTGGTTTTTTTTGGTGCGTGGAGTAACGGATGCGAGAGGATCTCAATTCCTCACAGAGGAAGAATTTCTCTCACGTTTACTTCACAGATCGACCCCTTCCTCTCTCCGAGGTACGGTGCTTGGGGTGTCTATGACCTGAGGTACGAAGCTTACTCTCGGGAAGTCTGTCAGGCGGGAACTACTCTTACCTGTACAGGGAGCTGGGGGACCCTCCAGGCCGAGCCCTTGCTCTCGGGACAGGTCGCGTCCCGGCGGCTTTGGGGACATCCCGGCGGCTTTGGGGACATCCCGGCGCTCTGGCGGCGCCCGCCCGCTCCCGCCGACCGTTGGGCAGTGCGCGCGCGTTGTGCGCTGTGCGGCCGGCGGGCTGGGCCCAGGGCCGCGTGGCGGAGCGCGGGCGCCTCGCGCGGGCTGAGGCGCTGCCGCCCTGAAACCTGTGAGACCTGGCCCTGCCTGTCGCGACAGCTCCCGATAGGCCCCAGGGAGGAGGAGAACGGCGACGACGATGTGGCCTTTCTATGGCTGTGTTCGTGTAGAGGAAGGGGCAGGGAGCAGGAAGAGCTGCGAGTCCCGTGTCCCGTGCTGACAGGAGGGTAAGTGGGTGCAAACCTGTCAAGAATGCCTTAAAGGTCTGCACTGGGAAAAGGTCGAGGTGTCCATAGGTGAGCTGGTGGAAAGCCTCCTCTGTAGGAGTAGTTGGGGGATGCAGACATAGTGGAGGAGCTGTGGCACTGCTGGTGGGCTGCAGGCAACCCTCATCCCAGGCAGTGGACTATGGGATGTCTTTTTTTCCTGACATCTCTTTTCTGCCATCTCCTATCTCCAGAGGTTGTTATCAAAGCAAATTCTTCCCTGAATTTTCTGGAAGCTGTGTGATCCTTTGTATATGACAAATACAGTTCTTTGGTAGCTCATTGCCTTTTTTTTTTTTATACTGTATGCTACCTACTAAGATGAGTAGTAGTTTAAAGAATAATCATAATAATATCCAAGATGGTTTAAATTGAAATGTCAATGTATTTTAATGATATGCTAAGGAATAGTCATATGAAATCATGTGGTTTATATAATGTAGATAATAACTTTTCTGTCAAAACCTATTGACGCACCTTAATTTTTACTTGTTAGCATCATGTCAAAATTCCTGATTGACTTTTTAAAATCCAGGCTTTGAACCTTCTCGAAAATAATCTGTAAGTCAGAACAAGTCATTCAGCATCAAACTTGAGGCTTCGACCTCATTTGGAAATGTCTGTGTGCAATCATCAATGGTGTTAATAGTGTGCAGACAGACAAAAAGATGGTTGTATCTCATTTAGGTTTCTCTGTTGCCTTGTTGGAAGAGCTGAAAGAAAATAAAATAATCATGGGCAGTATTATCTTTTGGTTTTGTTCATATTGTGTATGACTTGCAGATAGATTGTGGTTTCTAGGCAAACAGGCATCGTGTAGAGCTGTCTACCATCTACCCTTGTTAAAGAATTCTCAGTCTTTACCCCTTTCAGAAACATTTTAAGTTTGAGCTATACTGAGTCGAGTATAGAGGCCATTTAGTGTTGATACTGGCAACTGCTTGAGTGAAGGTTGATTTTGGAATCAAATTATGATAGCTCATAAGTACAGCTGGGAATTCAACAGTTCTTTGCCTCCGAATAGCTCCCTTAAAACACTTGATACAATTTTAAACCTCTTGGTTTTTATCCTAGTGCAAGCAGGTCCTCAAAGAAAGATTGCTAAGTGCAGAAAGGCAGTCTCAGCACTTGGGTTCCTCTGAAAGTCATTAGGAAATGAGGCAAAATTTAGTGCTTTTGTCTTCCCTAAGCGTTTGCTACAGAATAACAGATAGAGGCTAGCTAAATGGAGCTCTCGGGGCTACAGGAATTGGTCCATCTTAATGATAATGTAAAGTGCAAAAAAAAGTCATATTTTTAAATTGTTGCTCCGTTTAGCTTCCTCCCAGTTACACAAGGAGTGAATGGGAAGAAAAGGCCTGTTGAGACCTCTCTGCTAGGGCCTGCTATCAGTAAGAATGTAAACTTTAGTATTGGCTTCAAAATAGTTCTTCTCTTTCTCCTCTGTCTGTTCTGTTAAGGTACAGAAAGATGTCTGTGGGTGCTACACACTTGTTATTGTAGAATTGCAAGTGTTCCTGTGTAGCAGGTCACTGATGTGGGAGCTCTGGGTCCTGAGCATAACAGCAGCAGCTCTGCATCAGAAAGTCACATTGCTGCAAGAAGGTAGTGTATGCTTCCATGTTCTTACACTCTGTGACAGCTTGGAGTTCTTCTGACAGAGGATATTGACTGATTTGGCTTTTGGTTTGATTCATGCGGTCTGTTCTTATCCTTGCTCTGTTCCTCAGGCAGGAAGTTTTCATTCTGGCTGTATAGTAAAGCAGGGAGAAAAGCTGCCTTTATGACTCTGCGTTCCCTTCCTGACCAAGCAGTGACAGTGGGGGAGGTCAAATGCAAAATACCACCCTCTTCCACCTATCCTTGCATAACTGGGGAGATGATTTGCATCTTTTGGTCCCTTGTGTGCTGGAGACTTGAGGGAAAACTAAGGCCTGGTGCTACTTACTGAATTGTAGTCTGAGCTTTTCCCACTCATGCAATTAGCGCCACTGACACGAAGCAAAGACTTTCAATTATGTGTTAGTAACGTGAAAGCTACATGAGATTCAAATGAAGTTCTTGATTTCGTTAAGAAAATAATTATGTTATTGTTCCTTGATTTTCATTTTTAACATCTGAAGGAGAACAAAATATTCAAGAGTTCAGAAAATGAGCTTCCAGAAGAAATGGAACAGATCTAGACTCTGGCAACATTTGCTAATGATGGTCAAATAGCTCTGTCTTTGACAAAGGCTGCCATTCAGAATGACCCTTAATTATCACTGTATTGTATTCTCTGTGTCATTTTTTACTTTCAGAAAAGTGCTCTATCTTGTTCAGTAGCAATGCCCAAACAGAAAGGTCCACAAGACCTCACATTAATTTAATGGATACAAGATCCTGAGCTGATGTGGTGATGGCCGACAGTACAGACTTGTAGGTTAGAGAAGACTGTCCAAACCACTTAGCAACATCTGGTAGAACATAATTGCATTCACAAGAAATACACATTATGACTAATGAGGCTCTCCTAAAATCCTGTTTTCTAAGGAGCTGTGGAAACTAATATGCTGCAAAATGTGAAGTACTAAAGGGCAGCACTGCTGGATTGTCACTCTTTTAGCCTGCTTTTACCAGACATGCTTGACAGCTTAACAAAATGTGCCATAATCTGCACTAAAAGCTGAAAGTGTGCTTTCTGCTTACTCTGGGCCAAATTGCCTGCTCTGTATGCTAGAAAGCTCTATTAATTTCAAGAGGATTGCATGGGATGTAAATACAGGCAGCTCATGATTTTCAGTCTCCAGTGTACTAAATTTTAAGCGTAGCTGAAATCTGGAATGGAGGTCACTGGCATTACATGCCTTCATTAGCAGTAAATGTGTGTGCCAAAGACCAGGGCATAAGGCATTTGTTTTAAATGCTGGGTCTTAACATTAGCAATCACATAAATAATTCAAGTGTTGTGATGTCTGGACCTAAGTTTAATGTTTGGAACTACAGTTCAGCCCTGGAATTGAGTACCACTTTAACAAGTAGGCCATAACTTTTCTATGGTCATGTTGAATTTAGAGATACTGCCTGAAACTGAAGTCCTGCCATATTTAGACACACTTTGCATAGGAAATATTTGATCCTAAAGCCCTGAAAAGCTAAATAGATCAGGTGTGTGTATCAGATTTTCTTCCTTCCCCCTGCTTTACCATTCCTGCTCAACTGGTGGGGCCTGGTGGATGAAGGAAATGGAGGTATTTGTCTTTCAGTACACAGGGGTGGTGACTGAAAGTGCTAAGCAAAGCCGTGCAGTGCAAAGGCTTGTGCTGTGGTCTTGGAGACTCCGGATAAGTCTACGTGTTGCAGTGCATTTCTTAATGCTAGATCAGCTGGGCTGTGGTGCTGAGTTGAAGATGTTCTTTCTTTTATCACGGGTACGTATCTTGCAGATAGCCCTGTGCCTTGGTTGCCTTTCTGGACCTTCCTTCTCTGTTAAATTAGTGATTCTGCATATTGAAGGTGGTCTAATTCCCTGTTAATTAGGCCTCTGAGGTAAGGGAGATAAAAAAACAAACAACTGCTTTCCCCTGCAGTGCCTTTTCAAAGCAAAAGTTGTGCATCTAGCTGATAATAGCTTTTAAATTTACTTTAAAAGAAGTTACAGTGCCTTCCAGCCAAGTTTTCACAGAGGAATGGTTCATATTCTTTATCATCTTTCAGCTTCAACTCTACTATTTTTTAAATGAAGACCAAACCAGTGTACGCAACTGTTGAAAAATGTAGTTTCCTGTTGTATCCATCCTTAATTCTGCCCTGATGCGTTTTCCATTATGTCTGTTTTGTTTGTGGATACCACGACATGATAAATGCATCTTTGCCAGTATGAATTTGCTAATGGCCAGGGATGGCTTGCTCTGGGGGACTCCGGGTGTGGTTTGAGGTTCTTCAGTCCCTCTGAGGTTCATCCTTCCAGGACGGGATGTCACAGCTACTTCTGAAACAGCCCGACTGGAGTCTGTAGGGATTCAGCACATGCAGTTGAGCTGTCCATGCCTCAGGAGTGGAACAGGTACTCCAGGAAAGGACCTGGTTGGAAGCTACTACACCCATGCTACTCATGAATCTGAGTCACAAGTCCTTCAGAAATTAATATTTAGTGTTCGTACTCATAGCTAGCTCTTTATAAACCTATTTGTGAGGGGGCGACTGTATTTTCCTAAGACTTTTTTCTTCAGAACTTGTTTATACAAATAAATGTAAGAGTCCTAACATTGTACAAAAGCAAATTAGATTTATATGAAAGAGTTCAATGAACAGCCTTTTGAATTGGATCCATAAATGTCTTTTTAATTAAATGAATATAGTCATTTCATAGAGGCATTTCTCATTAGTGTGGCAATACTGAGATGACCATTTCCTTCTAATTGCATTCTGTATTTATATAAGAAGCTCTGGTTTAGGTTTGATTTGAATGGATTGATATGTGCTTGTGTCTTGACACCTAGTGCACATAGAAAAGGTAGAATAGCTCTACTTTCTAAATGAAGCTGTTAAGTATTCAGTAAAACTAATGATGGTTGTTTACTGTAGCATGTCTTAGCTGGTGCATATGCACATTGCACTGTATACCTGTTGCACTGTATACATCAAGCCAGCTGTTTAAAATTCCATTGCCCAGCAAAGTGAATTTTATTAAATCCCACTGAGTTCCCATTGTAAAGGAGATGAGGCATGTTTTCTGGTGCATGGAGTGGGCTTTTTAAGGGACTATAATTTCCACCAGAATTCAGAAAAAATATTTTTCCTCACAACCTTTTCTGTCTTTCCCCTGCTTTTCCACGTATAACATACAGGTGTTATATCTTTTCCTTTACTGTTTTAACAGAATCATAATTCTGTTTTCAGAAAATGAAATTTCCATATTTTCCAGTGTGTGTGTCTTTCTGTTCTATTTTTAATACTAAAAGAAAGGTTCTACTTTTAATACTAAAAGAAAGGAAATTACCAAAGAGAAGTACTGACCCTCCTTGGATCAAAAACTGTGAAACTATTAATAAGTGACTTTTTTAAAAGGGTTAAACTGTTGAGAGACTGGGAATGCATGAAGCATTCTATCTTCAGCACCCAAAAGTCAGTTAATACCACATTGTTTGTGTGATTTAATCCTGTTTCAGAAGGAGAGGTCCAATACTGGTGACCGAATTACCTCAGTAGGTCGTAGGGAGTTCTTTAAATGCTGATGGATGTTGCTATTGTTCAGAAATTTACATCTGGATTCAGAGATTAGCCGTCTAAACACAGTTAGCCTCCAGTGGGTGAGTGGTTCAAACAGTTACGGCTGTGAAGCTTCTCTGTTTTAATGACACAGCTGCGTAAGTGCTTTTATAGGAAGAGCTAAAAATGTGAAAGCACAATTTAAAAATGTTAATTAAGTTTCAATCTTTGTGGACAACATTGTTAATCACAGAAACCCTTGGTTTTCTCTGTGTCACATCATATTGAATAACAATTCAGTCCCACTTCTAAGTGTCACTTCAACTCATTCTATTCAATATTTCAGTGAAAAAAAAAATCACTTATCGGTTCTTTGGTCAGAAGCTTTTTGTCACACACCCAACATGAGTTGGTAAATTTAATCATCTTCATTTTTCTTCTTTCTTTTCCAAGTTTTAATTATTACTATTACTTTTGTGTTCTCCCAAAGGCTTTATACTTCTCAAGCGTGAAGGTGTTCAATATTTTAAATAAAAAACTAATGTGGAAGAGATGTTAGACGCCAGAAGAGATCTGGTGGTGTCTGATCCATGTTTGTCATGCTGCTTTGATTGTGAAAAGTTTAAAGGCTAGTTCCATTTGGGGTGGAAGTGGGCACTGATTTCACTCTCATTCACTTCCCAGAGTAGAATTGTTTTAGTTGGGCAGAGCAACAAGAACCAGAATGAGACATCCTTCAGTTTTGGGCAGTTGTGAATTTCATTCATCTGATTCCAAGCTGTGGTGCCTTGGGAATACACAACCTGTGTGCAGGATGGAAGGTAGAGGGAGATGCAAGGCAGTGCAACCTTGTCCAGTCTTGCATCACGAAACCAGACAAGATGTTCTTTATTCCAGGCTAATTAGTAGGAGATCCACGAAATTAAGAGTTGAAAATCGTACATCATCCATGGCTGCTTCATAGTAATGAAGAAATAGTTGTTCAGGTGGTGGTTTCTTCACTTTTGGCTTAGGCACCACCAAGTTAGAGAGGAGTGCTGTACAACGTGATAGGAGCAGCAGAGTCTTCCTGTGTACTGAGCATGAGTGACTAGGGCTGCATTCCTACCAACTTTGTGTGCATGCAAGTGAAGACATTCAGCTGTTCCCTGTCTTCAGGAAAAGGAGAGTGATTTCACACCGCCTTCCTCCACGTGTTTATCGGTGTCTTGATTTGGGAACGCTGTCTCTTTGTCTGTAGTATCTTGGTGATCAACAGAGACAGTAGAGGAGGGGGAAGAAGGTTAGAGGAGAGCATTCTGTTTACCTTTTCCTTTTTATTTCAGTCTTCCTAATCCTTTTACTGTTTTTTCAGAGCCACTCAATGTGTCTTGGCAACTCTTCTCACAGCATGTGGGTAACACAAGCTGAGGTCTCTCCTTCATCCCTTCCTGTGACCTGGCCTTTCTCAGTGATACATGGGTTGCTTTCATCATCAATCACATATTGTGCATGTCTGCTACATTTTCAGGCTGCTGGCCTTGATAGTAACACTTAATGTAGTGCAGACCTTTATGCTGTGCTAACAACTCTTAAATTACTTTGAATATGTTTAACTTTGCTCTTTAGATCACCTCCATGAGCTCTGAGCTAGGCCTGGATGAGCTTTTTGACACATACAGTAGCTTGCTGATGCATCCAGTTAGTTTTACTTAGAGCAGTATTGCTTTCTAACGTTTCACCTCTTTGATTATTTCCATTACTCTGAGCCAATGTACATGATTTCTCTCAGCTGTCAACCCCTTTTATCCCACTAACTCTAATAGCATTTCTTTATTTTCTTTTTATTGAAGTTGCAGCTTAAATCATACTTGCTTTGTTCTTACCAAATAAGGGAAGATGCTAACAAGACTTTCAGTGTGTGCATAATATATCCTAAATACATTTTACAAGGATACTTTTAAGCTATCTAAGGGATAAGCAGAACAAGTTTTGGGGAAAAATGTACTTTGTTTTAAAAACCCCACTACCAACAAAAAGAAAACACACCAAAACCTCAACCAACAAAAACCCTACACCTTGAATTGTCCTTCAGTATGTATTCAGGCTTTAATCATTTGTATATAAAAAGGTAGGTGTGCAGCATGGCATTTGTGTTAGGAATTTCCAGACCTCTGGAGCAATAATTGCTTTAGCACAAAAGTGTCTGCCTCTCCAAAGCACTGTGCATTGCTTTCCAAAAGGCTTTAGGCAGAGGGGGGCAATAAGACCAAAGCTGCAGCACGCAACGGGAGCCTGCTGCTTCAGTCTGATGCCTGGTGCCATCAAAAAGGAGAACATTGGCAGGAGCAGAGAGCAGAGGAGGAACACGTGGCTGTGTGTATGACTAAATAATAGTTAAGCCCTGTGTCCTATCCTACTTGTTTAGGAATTGCACAGTAGTTGCAGGCTTCCTGCAACTTCAGCAGTTGATCTAAGGCCTTTCTGTCTTATCTAGCTTCTTTCTAACCATTTATGTATTTTATATAGTACTTATCACTGTGACACTCAAACCGTAAAAGTGCTTCAGTAGATAGTTTGCAGAACCTTGTGCATATGCACAAACTTACTCAACACTGCAAATTAACTGCTTTTGTAATACCATGACATGGAGTATGAAATGTGATCTTTTTCTTGTTGGTAAATGCTGTTAGACAAGCCGTTTCTGTTGCATTTCTTTGAGTGAAATACAAAAAGATCGATGTTTACCAAGAATTCAAAACACTGTTTTACAAAAGTCCTCAAAGTGCCCAAAAGCAGAAACACTTGTGAGTTCACTGTCAGTCAGTGCAGGCAGTGCCTGAATGTCCCACTTAGAATTTTACAGGGGCCTCAGGAAGCATTAGATGTACTGATTCAGTAATGCTGCTATGATAATCCAAGTCTTTGTTTCCTTTCAGTTAATAAGATGGAGATTGTTGCTGGTGGGGTTTTTCCCTTCTGTTTGTTTTGGTTTTTTTAAAATGGTGGTGGTTGTTTTGCTTTGGGGTTGGGTTTTTTTTGTTTTTCCCCCCCTCTCTTTCCATTTTTCTCCTCTATGCCAGAGAGTGTTTCCCAGAGCTGGGGAACTATCTCAAAGCTGGTTATAGGTTGTGTTTGACTGTGCGCTTCGTCATCCTGTCTTGCAAATTAGACAAATGCCTCTAAGCCTCTGGGAAAGGTTCAATCTTTGAGAATATTGAAGTGTTTAAAGTTTGATACCTCAAAATGAGCCATTTCAAATCAATGTAGGACTTGGAAACTTTCCTCTTGGTATCAGTGCTTCTATATAATGTTTTTTGACATGCATATAAACAGCCCTCAAGCTTCAAGGGAAACACAAATGCTAACAAACAGCTGCCAATCCTGTGGTTCCTCATTGCTGCCCAATGACTTCAGCAGGATTTCAGTACTCAGATGCTGCAGGGCAAGTTTCAATGAACATCTCTGTCCTTAAGAGAACACTAGTAAAGGAAGGATGCTGTGTTAAGTGTCATGTGCAATTTTAGTGGATGAAGTTGTATCACTTAAAATCTGTTTTCCATTCAGGTATGCAGGGCTTGCTTCTGTACTTCTTCCTGTTTTGAGACAAACACACCCACTAGTCCAGGATGGAATTCGAGTGCTGCAGCTGGATGGAAACAGCTTTCTAATACCTTGTGTCTGTAAAGGGCCTATGAACCTGTCTTTTCACTAGGGATTTCTGTGTCCTGTTAAAAAACTAGGGCTGTTGTAAAACTAGGATGCTTCTAGTGTTGTGTATGAATTTCATGTCCTTTTTTGATAGTTTTTGCTTATCACTCACCTTATGGGATGATCATATGTCACTGTTCTAGAGACCTCATCAAGATTGCAGTCATAGGTCTTTCAAGGTTAGTTGCAGTTAACTTGCTTACTGAGCCAAGTCAAAGCATATAGTCTTTGAGGAAGTTAAAATCTCTCAGCATATTTATCCCCTGCTCAGGAGACTGGCTGCTTCCTCCCCGTGTGATGTATACAAATGACACAAAGTGAGAGGGACAAAAAAGGTGTTACTAAACTTTGATATTTCCCACAGCTCTGCCAGAGTAGAACTCACAGCATGCTGCATTGTACTTGACCACCTTCATCAAACTCAGACCAGACTATTTGCTATTAAAAATAGTTCCATTGAAAATGTCTGGGTTTTCACCACTACATTCAAAATTTCGCCCTTGTTCATTTTTTTGACTGTCCATAGATCCTTTACAAAGTGTTTATTTGTATTTATGGAAGAAACTAATAATCAATTATGCTTCAGAAAAAATGGAAAAAAGCTAGTAAAGAGCTTTATAGTCATGCACTGCCAACATTTGTTACAAAAAATGTTTTTTGCAACTTTTTGTTTGTTGTCCTCTTCTAGGGACAAATTTTTGAAAGCTATCTCAATAGAAGGCTTTTAATTAACAAATTTTTCTTCAATCTACTGCCGTTCACAGTTGGGACCTCAGAGTTTTATCAGCTTTAATTAAATGTTCTCAACACCTCCATAAGATGGCAAGGCATGATAGTGAAGATATTGAATATGGGATTTCCAAAATCCCACTTTGTTGATCTAGCTCTCCTCTCAGTGAAGTTGACAATTACCATTCTCAGTGACTTGAGTCAGAGCAGCTGGAAGTCAAAACTGAATGTTTTGGGTCTAGATTAGCTAGTTAGCTTATTATAAGATGAATTTGTCTGTTGCAATACAAGAAGCATGATTTCTGAAATGGTGTAGCTCTAGCATCATCTGTGACTTTTTAATTTTTTTTGTTTCTATTTCAGCTGAAAGTAAACAGCCCTGTAAGCATTCAGTGGTAAGCAGCTTCACAGTGCTCAGCATCCTTGGCTTTCAGACAAGTGCTGCAATTTACTTAGATGCTAATAAAATAAACTTGGAAAGCTAGGAAATTATGAGGGGAAACTGATAACTTACTTGCCTAATCCCACTCTTACCTTCTGTCAGATTTTAAGTGTGGATTGCTACAATTCTGTCCTGTGATCTGACTGGTAGGATGTGAAATTGTTTTCAAGCTTCTGAGCCAGCTATGCTTGTCCTGGAGCTTTTAATTTGTGGCATTTCTCTGTTTCAGGCACTAGGTGTCACATGAAAATAAGACTGTTTTGTGCTTTGGATTGAATAGAAATACAAACTAAAATTATGCTAAAGACACTTTTAAAATTAAATTAATTTATTTGTTATGAAATACTGAAAGTATGGTGAATGAAATGCTAGATATTTTGTTATGGTGGTTAAAAAGGAAAAAATACCAAAATAAAATCAAGATGAAGCATCAAATGTATGTTGGAGTAGATAATGCACTCTAGCCTGGGATGCAGGACTGCTTTGGAACCTGAAGGTCTTGATAACCTCGTTCTAGGGAAAATGTTGCAAAATGGAAACAGCAGTAGTGAGGGTAAGCTGGTCTTACTTAGATATAAATGCAGAAACTTACAGTAAAGGAGCCAAATCTGTGTTTGGGGGAAATGAAAAGAAGGCCTTGTGAATGAAAAGGTATGGTACTTATCACTGGTCCTCCATGCCTGCTGCAGTGCTTCTTCATTTGAGGTGTCTAGCCTTGTAATAGGCCCATGTTGCCTTGTTAGAGCACCAGAAGAGAGTTAGATTCTCAGTGGACATCAGATCTAGTCTTGTTCTGGAAACAGTAGATTAGGAGTACTGGAGAAGAGAACTGAGGCCAAGGGCAGTGACCTCTTGAAATCTTCTGTAAAACACAGCTAGCAGTGTTTGGGAAGAAGGGGGATTGTTTTACAAAACTGGCACTCATATTATTTCCTTCTACTTTTCACAGTGGGGAAGTTTTCAACTTCCATCAGTTTCTCAATCATCTGAAGTACTGGCATGTGTACAGAGGGGCTTTTATTTGGCTTTCCGTGCCCTAAATTGCTTGTTCTGATGAATAATGATGCTGTAAAATGATTAATAGCATTAATGATTCCTTGAAAGATCCTTTAAGCTTGGCTTTATTGAGAATGCATCCATCATGGCTGATATTAGCATTCTGCAGTATAGAAGAATCTGCTGTGCAATGGCCCCAGGTTATCAGTATCATTATGGACAAAATACAAGCATAACCCTTTTTTTTTTACACTTAACAACACAGAGCTTGTTAAATTGTGATTTGTAGGTCACTAATAGTTCATGGAGAGCTAACTGTTCCTATAAGATCAGCTCCTCCTCGTTATTTTCAGCACCAGTGCTACATACATAGAACTGTATTTATTTTAGATACTTTCTTAACATTGCTACACAAGCAGCTGCTGTATCTGTAGCCCTGTCATCTGATCATCCCTAAGAGGAGTGACTGAAGGATTGTGAAAGAAGGAACAGAATTGTTCCTCATGATATAACAGCTGGGTCCAGAAGGGGAAGCTTCCCACTAAAAATGTGCACTGTGCTTAGAAAAAATTACTAAAAGCCTTAGTCTAATCCTAGTCAAAGATCAAGCTCTTAATCTTTCTGACAGTGGGAGCTGACTAATCATTTGAATAAAATTTAAAGCCACTGAACCACTGGGAGTAGTTTGGAGGGGTTTTGTTTTATTTTAACTGTTCCCAATTGTCCTGAAAAGCTTCTCCTCCTCATCTCCTTTTTCTTAAGTAATATTTTTTTTTTCCTTTATTTGATCAGTAATTTAATTAATTTTTCCTAAGTCAGGTCTGTTTTGCCAGTGATGGTAATTGCTGAGTGATCTCCTGGTCATTATCTTGGCTTACGAGCCTTTTGTTGTGATTTCTCTCCCCTGTCCACCTGAAGAGTGATAGAGTGTCTCTGGTGGACACCTGGTGTCCAGCCAGGGTCAACCCACCACAGAGCTGTGCTGGACAGTGTGCTGTGGGCTGGCTGATAGTCTCTGTAAATCATGGTCCTGTTTTGTACTGGCTATAGGGAGAAACAAAACTGAAATGCAAGCCTGCTTGGAAAGTTTCCTAAACTCTGAATCATTTCTAGAAGATTTATGAAAGTTTTAGCTTCAGAAGGAGAATGTGCTGTAGATGTCTTAAGAGAATGGCTAACAGCTTGTCAGAAATCTCTCTACAGAGTGAGTGCTCATTTGACCTAGGCAGTAGAGAAACAACTTTAGGGTATTCATTACCATTTTACTTTCATAGACTGGATGATGAAATTCTTTGGGAGTTGTATCCACATAACTCTCACTCTATCTACAGTTGCAGTAATCAGGTTTTAAAATAAGGCTGTATGAGGGAGAGATGAAGATGAACCCAGCCACCTAAGTCTGTAAATGTTGCACCTCTCCTTAGCACCAAGAAGTGAACCATTGATCAGTCTCTTGTACCCTTAGGAAACAAGTGCTTCCTTCTGCAAGTATGCGTGGAGCACAAGGTTTGTGTTCTTACAGAAGCTGAAATCCTATTTCCAAATAGGTGGATGAGTCTGCTCGAGACGTGGAGGACAGAGCACGGAATTAGCAGGAACACAGGTGAGCAGGGATGCTCTTAACTCTGCAGTTACAGCCAGCAAGACTTGTTTCTTTAGGGAGCAGAAGGGTGATGACTGTGAGGAGTGAGGAAGACTGTATCACTTCATAGTTAATTTAATGTTTCTGGTAGCTTGTGTACAAGTATCACTGTGTCTGTTGTAACTGAGAATAGTTGGTTCTCAGTTACAGCAAGTTCTCAGCAAGTTCTAGTGGGTTTAAATAGTGCTTTATTCAGGCTGGCGTGCAGTAATTATATTATTTTATCTTATTCCAGACTTCATGTGTTTCAGTTTCAGTGAACCGCTGTTCTTCAAAGAACCACATCCCCTTTGGTTTATGTGAATCTTTTTTGACCGCTAGGAACCAGAAATACATTAGCAGCACATAGCAAACATTTTGTATCTCACTTCCAATGTCCTAGCAGGCTTCGGGCTTAGCACTGCTCTTACTGTGTCTCCCAGTAAGAAGAGAAGGTACTTGTTGATACCTGCTTCATGTTCCAGAAGGAAGCTAGAGGTACAGTTGTAGGTGGTGGACAGCAAGTTCAGCACTTTGTGGAGAAACTACTGCTTGTTGTCCTTTATACCTGCACAGTTTGTTGAAAGAGCAGATGGAAAATATTGAATGGGAATAGTAGGCGTTCACAAAGCATAAGTGACGCACATTGCAGTGCTGAGAAGTCGTGTTTTTCTGTTTTTCTAATTCTCACTGAAACAAACAGAATGATGGAATTGCAATTTATTTCTCTGTCAGTCTCAAAAATCGATTGATCCCAGAATGTGTTTCGCAAACATGGATCTCTAGCTCAGATGTATGTCAGAGGAGAAGAAATTGCATAGTGTATGTTAAGATCCTTTATAATAGGAAATAGTGGAAAAAGGTTTAAAAAAATGCAGATAGGCACCTAGTGTAGTTTTAAAAATTACTTTTAAAAATGAGTCAGGTAACTACAGATCTCCCATTGAAAGCACATAGGAGTTGGACAATTTAAATTGTATGGTGTCATTGTAAATGGTGTAAAGATTTGTAATTACAAACATCAAAATATTTTTGTAAACCTGGCTGTAGGTCTCAAACTTTATTACTGATGTGGTTTAATTTTATTATTTTCTTGCCAAAGTAAATAACTTCCCAGGTTTTTGGAAGGAAACTAGAATATAGTTCGAGTTGAGTATTTCTAAGGTGTCTTAGCGAATTTACTACATCTTTCCTTAGATACATGGAACCTTTTTCTTTTCTCCGCTGCTAAGGCACTTTTTACAGTTACTGTCAGCATTCCCAGTTGAACTGAATAATTTACCCTTTTAAACTGACAGCAGCTGTCATTATGAAAATTGCAGGGCCACGTTTGACAGTATTCACACAAGGGGGGAACTTAAACTTTTAACAGGCTTTGAGAAAGCCCAGACTTTTCAGCACATCTTGTCAGTCAGTCCATGAGCTCATCTCTTCCTTGTGAAAAGTTGGCAGATTAGAAGATTATATCTGACAGATCTGAAACAGCACTGATGACATCCCCCAACAATAATATCTCTGTGAGGGATGGGGGGAGAAGGGCGAAATGGTATAATGCAAAAAGTGTTGTTAAATGTTGGATAAGCACTTTACAAATTGAAGGATGTTCAGTGTTCATGGCTATCTGTTTATAATTCTTTCCTTTTCTGTGGGCTAAATAGTCACAGTTCATAATTATCCAGAGATTTAGTGCTCTCTGCAAAAAAAAAAGTTTATCAGGTTTTAAGGCTTCTTGTATTTGAAAAAGTTGTCCTTTCATGTTCATTAGTAGCCAGTATTTTGACATTAAGGATTAATGGTGGCACGTGTCTAAGACAAGTGTATTGCAGCAGTAGGTACGTCTGGCATTTTCATTGTCTGACACTGTAAACAGTTGCTTAGCAAGTGAAGTCTTTACACTGGCAGAGAATGTGTGACTGCAGTGCCTGCAGTGCCTGGCCCATCCTACTGGTTGCGCTTTGGGTTTTTTCCACTTCTGGTGAGGTTTGTGTCACAAATACTCTTTTCTGCTAGGATTTATTGAATTGGTTTGCTGAAGGCTGGAACAGTTTGGTTTTGTCTGTCGTAAGGCGAGGAGGACCAAAACCTGGAGAAGGGTTCTGCTCTCTTCTGTTCTTGTGTTTCCCAGTCTAAAATACAAAACATGGCCTCAACTCAGTAATACAGTGCAAGTGAAAGTGAGAGGCACAAATTGCTTTAGCATTCTTGTCAACATCTTTAAAGTTTATCCTTTACTGTGTCATTTTGTTTCTTTTAGTCTTTCTTTAGCCTTGCTTCCCTTTCTGAGGCAACAGAAGTACTATTTTATTATCACTGCTTACTGTTTAAGAGCACATCAGGAAAAAACCCCACATTTTCTGACCATGTTCATGCTGGGGGATGAAAAGACAGCCATTTAGAAATGTGACAAGTATTTGTTCCTTGTCTTCAACTATTCCTGTAGTAATTCCCTTTCTAACAAATCCAGTACTACCTCTCATTGTTTTACTGCCATGCCCAGTATCATCCTTCTCAAACTCAACAGTGATACACTAAATCATTAAGGAATGCTCATGTTAAGGATGTTCCATCTGGGATTCTCTATTTGTTATTTCAGAGCTTAAAGAAAAAAACATAGATTGTACAGTTTCCAAGTTGTGTGAGCCATGTTTGAAAGCATGGAACAGTAACTGTAGAAGCAGTGTCCATTGGACCCACACTAAGAAGGGCATTTGAGGTCCCCAAATGTTGTACAGGTAAAGGCACAAAATCCATAGCACACCTTCTGCTTTCAGCTACAGCAGTCTTGGGGAAGGGTTGTATACATCTCCTGAAAATTCAAAATGCCATCACAGCTCAGCTGCTCCTGCATACTAGCAGCAAACTAAAATAACTATCCATACTGCTTCAAGTGCAGTACCTAGTATTTTAGAAGGTGGAGCCAAGGCTTTTGCTACTGCCAAGATGGAGTGAGATAGAGAAGCTGACTCTGCTTTGTCCTGTGTGTGCAGGTATCTGGTGGTTCTCTATTTTGTTCTGTACCTGGTGCACCACAGACTGACTTTAATCCACTCCTCCATTCCCAAGTACTATGAATGTGTAGTCTAATAGCTGGCATGCTCTGCAGGCTATAAGCATTTGTTGCAAGGACAGGTTAGAATTAGCTGTTTTATTTGCTTTTCTTGTGACATATATTTACACCTCAACTGAACATAAACCAAATATGTTTTGTTTTGATGGAGCAAACTAAAAAAAAAACCAAAAACCCACTTAATCAGACTGATGATCTCATATAATATAAATACTGAAATGGAGTGTAAATGCTGAAACCAAATAATTTCCTCTCAACAAAACCAAGTGTCCGAATATTCTCAGAATGAAATGGGAAACTTCAAACAAAATATTTTGACGTATGAAGCTGCTCTGCCAGTACAGACATGTTTCCATGTAATGTTTCCAGTTTTAATGAAATTGTACATTCTGAAAGAAGACTGCTCCCTGATACGTGTGCTTATCCTCACTCAGTAGTGATGGCTCTTAAGAGCCGGGATGTGCCATTTTTAATATTTTTTCCTTTCAAATGTGTAGTGTAAAACCCAAACTGCCACCTTCAGTTTAGGAGTTCCAGAAAAAAAGCAAAGACTTTTTAATAATTAAGAGAGGTAAAAAAAGGTGCCCAAGGTCTGCATGCTCTGCATCAGGCAGTAACAAAACCAGTTATGCTGATGTTTTCACTCACTATCTCCACAGTTACCCTTTTCTCATGAGACAGAAGAAACTTTCTGATCATATCATGGCTGCTTCCCATAACCATCAGCCTTCATCTCATTATGGTGAATGGAAGAGGAAGGTTTCTCATCTCCAAAATGTTAATAATCTATTATTTTTCCTAATTCTATTCTTTATACAAATGAAAAACAAATTAAAAAATCCATATTTGGTGCAGAGTGGTTATAAAGTGCAAAACTCATCAATTATTCAGGTTATTTATGCACATTTTAAAGTCAAACATTGTGTGGGTTCCTTTCTTACAAAAGGAATTGAAAAGAGAATTAGGATTACTGGAACATCCTGCTGAGCTTGCTTAGGTTGTGGTCTAGGCTGTTTGGGTTTGTTGTGTGTGTTTTCCCCCACTCCCCTTTGCCGATGTCAGTGACAGGGTGATTGGTTACAAACTGACAAAAGTGTACAAGGACTGAAACCCGAGGAATTTAGTCTCTGTGCCTGATATTTGACCCAGTGGGCACAGCACAAACTGGGACACAACAGATACTAACTGTATTTCCAGCTCAGGTTGGATCTTGCTTTATCAAATTATTTCATCTTCTCCTGTTGTAAAGGTGCTAAAGGAACAACTGGGTGCTTGGAAGCAATATTGATGAGGGCCTAACAGTTCCCTGCTCTGACAGGCTCTGTGTTTCACATGTGTCCCCAGACTGTGCAGAGCAATATCCCTTGCTGGTGTCATTGTGGTGAATCTTCTGTATTTCATACATTCAGGTGGGAAGTATCATGTGACAGACCCTTGTTTCAGATCCTATAAAAGCACCTCCCTAAGGAGAATAGCTGGAAGGTTGATTTCACTGTCCAGAATATTGTTTAGGAATAATTTGTAATGAGGACAGTTGTTTTGGTGTTCATTTCTACTTGGGATTTACTGTACCCAGAGAAGATGGCTATCATGGTAGTATTTGGCTAGATCAGTGAGCAGAATAGCTAGAGTCTGGCTGTGGACAGGTTGAGCAAGTGTGGTTCCAGTAAATCAATTAGTACAGACAGAATCGGAAGCAGGTAAGTCTTACCTACTACCACCATTGTAAATTAGTAGCTGTTAAGAACAATTTATGTTGCTGTCATGAAGTGATGAGGGCACTCAGCGTGTTGCAGGAGGTATTCACTATCCAGCTGCGCTGGACTTGAAATGATTAAGATCATGTTATGTATTTTAGACCTACTGCAGCATTTCGAGTGGCTCTGTCTTGGATAATTGTGTTTGTTTCTTTATGTTAAATTTACAATCACTTTTATGCCTTCTCCCCATGTGCTTACAGATTTTACATGGTAATTTGCAAAATAACCCTGATTGCTCTTTCAAAACTCCTTTCAGCATGCCGTCTGCAAAAAAGTCTAAAGTGGCATTTGGACAGTGCTTGGAGCTGACAGTTCATCCTGCCAGAGTACTGCTGCTTCACCAGTATTCATGTTTTCTGTCTTCTTCAGTCTCATCATTAGTTTGAAAAAATCTTTGTGTCAGGAACGTTCATTTTTTGTTGTTGCATTACCAAAAGTTACTTTCATCAGCTTATAACTGTTGTTGCAATAATCGTGGTCATTTGCTAAATGCTGTAAATTGTTCACATTTATTTATAAGTAATCACCAAAATATGTCTGATCTTTTTCTATAGGTTAAGTCAAGTGACAGCTGCAGCCTGTCTTGCTGCTACAACCACTGCATTCCAGTCTCCCTGTCCACCCAGATTTACAAAGAGAAAATGTTCTCTTCAGAATTCTACTCGTGTATTGTACAATATGACAGTCCCTTTGGCTCTCTGAGTGATGAATGGCTCTACTTAGACTGTATTGTATTTGGTTTAATTTCAGTGGACACACATGATTCATTCTATTTTGTGCTGCAGAGTCCCTGCAGCACATAAGGTAGCTGAGAGTTTCATTTTGGCAACTTAGTAATTGCCCTCAGTATGGTTATTGTAGTATTGGTCCATGTCAGTTTGCAGGGAGAGGGAAGGTTGGGGAGGAAATAAGGAGTGTGACTGAAATTAAAATGTAGGATGCAAAATTTAAAAAAAAAAAAAAAAAAAAAATTGACCCAGATTTTCAAATGATTCACACCTTTGATGATGCCAAAAAGAAGCTCCAGAAACTAACAGTCACCAACCTTGCTAGCTCTAGTGCCAGGTGCTGAATTCTTTTAAAAATCTAGCCTCTAGCACTTTGCTGGAGTTATTTCATTTTAATATTTAGGGATTTCTGCTGGGTTTTTTACTTTGTGTGTATGTCATGAATGGGTTTTTTGTTGTTTTTAAACCAGGTCCTTTTTGGTGATCCAGAAATTTTACGTTCCCTGCCACCCTTTAGTCCCTCCCTTCTCCTGCCAAAGCCTCTGATTTGTTTTATTTTTCTCCTGGTTTTGTCTGGCAGACTGACTCCAGATGCTTACGTTTCCATTTCTGCTTAACTGACAGGGTAAACCCAAATATGTGGTAGTTTACATGTGTAAAGCTAATATGGCGACAAGAAATCAATTTTGGTAATAAAATTAACTGGGCTTTTTTATTTTTTTACACAACTGAAGCCCATATCATCTGCATTAGGGCAGTTTTATGGCCTAATTTTTTACTGGAGTGTAAACCAGCATTAATCATGGGGGGGAAGGCATCAAGCATGAGTCCTCTAAACTTCAGTCAGTTTATTGTGCATCTAACCACTTAGAGATTATGAAGTGCTGACAAATCATAAGAAATTCTGTACTGCACTTTTCAGTCAGCTCAAAGAACAATTGCTGAAACTCTCCTTGCATTATTCAGTAAAAATATCATGAAGAAGAGCTTCACATCTGAAGGTCTACTGGCTCAGCACTCCTGTAAGAACATTCATATGGTTATGTGGCATTTTTGGGCTCATAGAATCATTTTGGTTGGAAAAGACCTTTGAGATCATCAAGTGCAGCCTGCACTGCCATGACCCCCACTAAATGAGGTCCCTAAATTTGCTAATCATATCTCCCGTAAGACTGCTGGTGGGTTTTTTTGGTTCTTTTTAATAATGTGTGCTTTGCTTGCATATCAAAATAAGTCAACACTTGATGACTTTTCCACTGTTAAGGGCTTGAGAAGAATTACAGCAGGGATTCTGATGTTGAGTTGGCTGTAGTGAAAGAATTATAGAATCATAGAATGGTTTGGTTTGGAAGGGACCTTAAAGATCATCTAGTTCCAACACCCCTGCTGTGGACAGGAATGCTCTCCTGTACTGGAAGTCATTTAATTTCAGGAGCTCTGTTTCATCTCATGTTTGCACACTGTTTCTGCCTGTTCAGTGTCTGGCATTAGACCTTATTACTCATTGGGCTCCATTTCATGATGAACTTAATGGACATGAGTGAATCTCATTGAAGGAAGCAAGCCCTGATTTTCTTTGTAGGAGCTTAGCAACCAGAGTAGACAGCTTACTTCTGAGCCAGGGCATGAATTGTGTGTGTTCTGGGGCCAATTAAGCATTTTCCATCTAATGTGGGGATTTTTGTTAATTCTTGAAGCATCCTATTTTTACGGAAAACTAGGGTTAAAAATCACTCCTCTGAGGAACTAAAATAATAAATCAAAGAACTCCTTGACAAATCTTTCTGTGTAAGTGTAGTGTTTACTGGTAGGGAAGTTTTGACAAATAGTTAAAACAAAGGGGGTAAAGAGCAAGGTGCCTGGAGGAATCTCTGTTTTGAATATGGTATATTTTGCCTTTAGCTATGTCATGAATTGAATGTCAGTTGTCGACCAGTATAAGTTTTCAATAGTTAAATGCTGCCTTTGACTGTGGGGACAAAAATGAAGTCCTTAAATCAAGAGGGTAATTAATTTTCCTGACAAGCTTTCAAAATGCTCGATTGAGATTTTAGCCCTCATATATATGACTTGACAGTTTGCATTTGCCTTCCCCCACCCTCTTATGAAAACTGCATGCCTTGCTGAATCATATTGTTAACTTGTACAAATCCCCGTGACACCAAGAAATTGGATTGTGGTCTAATGTGTAATAAAAACTTTGGAAACTACTGCTTCAAATGCTTCCAGAGCTTGGAAGTGCATCTATATATAGAGCTATTTGCTTTATGCATAAAGTTTCCAAATCTTACTGGAAAAGGTCCTTTTTGCTAAAGCTTGTCATTAAGCTCTGAAGCCAAGGATATTGCATAATGTTTTTGATGTGATGGTGACAATGTTTGCAGTCAGAAGTGGTGAGAAAAATAGAGGTCCTGGACATTAGCTGCAGTGTTGGCCCTTTGCTCTCCTGCCTGCTCACTGGATGGCTTTGTAGCTTGATGTGTCTCCTCATTCCTGTGATAACACCTAAAACACAACTTCAGTGGTGGTTCCTTCCCACTGCTCCTCGGCCTTGGGAGAGCTACCAGTCTCTGTGGGCCTGCAGCTCTCAAGTATGGCCAGGTGTTTGGGGGTTAACTTGACAGCCAGTAAAATTGTGCTATTGTGTATCAGTAGAAAATCTGGCCCTTGGGATTTTTTACCTGAATGCTTTTGTTTTGGCATGTATAATTCCCCTTGAGCCAAATCAGTTGACTGACAAATCAATGTGAAAACTGAGACTGAGAAATCAAAAAAGTTTTGGTTTTAATTCTTCCATTGCCTGTTAATTTATCTTCATTTCTAGGAAATTACCTTCTGTGTGCAAAATACATCTATTTAGAAAAGGTCAAAAGTAGGGGGTCAGTGGATCACTCTGTTAAAGGCCTGGAATTCTTTAGCCAAGAATTAAGCCAAGCTTACTGGTTGAATATAAATTTTTATTTCACTTCTTCCAACCTAGCCTATTGTAAGACTATTCTCAGAAGCCAGGAGTAAAATGTCATAGTATGGGCTGAATGCAATAATGATGGTACCAGTTTTTTATAATTGGGTTCAGAATAGTTTGGAGCCAAGTTACGTTAGGTATATTGTAAAATAGCCTAATAAAAGTGACTTATTTAATGAGAGTAGGGAGTAATTAGGTTGTTTAATTCAGGGAGGGAAACTTCACTACAAAATGAAGTGTTATTTTTATGTTTCATTATTCATTAAACATATGACAACAGTTTTTCATGAAGATAAAAAAAGCATGTCAAAATATGCTATGCAAAAGCACGAGGAAAAAGTGTTCAGGATGTTAAAATAAAATAGGAACTTCTGTGAAGTAGAAACTGAGAATCCTACAGAAAATGCCTGGAGGAAGCGAACTGGTTTGTACAGAAATCTGATTTCAGTGCCGTCTGTCCACAACACTCACAGTAACTTGAGCTTTGATTGTAGGAAAGTGGCATTTGAGTTCTGAATACAATTGGGAAAGTGTCTTAATTTACAGACACAAGATGTGACTTGGGGACATCAGCTTTAGATACAGCATGTACTCTGCAGTGATACATAATGTAGTATTCTGCTTCAGTAAAGAGAGATTCATGGGAGGAGGTAGGAGCATGTCATGGGTCATTGAAGCAGATGATCTTTTTTCAGTTACAGGTATTTCACAGCATGTATAGATCCTGAATGATCAGCACAGAGGCAGGATTTTTGTGTTGAACTGTGCTAGTACCCTCTGCATGGTGGCTTTTGTATTGCAGGAATGACTGAAATTGGTGACAGTGGCTTCAGGCAGGTGCTGTCCTGTTTGTGAGCCTGTATGGATATCTGTAACAGCTCTTGCTGTAGTTAAACTACTGTAAAACCACAAGAGTCAATTTTCTGTCACCTGTGCCAACCACTGAGGTTCACATCTTGCTATTTATAGAAATTGCATCACTGTACATGTGGGCCTTTGTCAAGGCAAGGCTCTTTTGATCTGAGAGTATTGCTGAGGGAGCTAAAGCAGTCCAGTGACTAGAATTGTAAAACAAAATCAGGGCTTTGATCATTGACTTGCTGCGTAATTGTGTCACTTATCTCTCTTTGCTAAAGGTGTCTACTTTTGAAATCCAGGAATTGGTATTCACAATTGCTGGGCAGAATTGTGAGTCTAAACAAAACTAAAAGTCACTAGAACATAACTGCTACCTTCTTCTGCACATTAAAAATGCAATTGAGTGCTGCAAGGAGCAGCTAATACGATTTATCTGTAGTCCCAAATGAAGACTTCATATCCAAAGAGCACTTAGCAGAGCAGTGGCTGGAATTCTAAAATTAAGCTGTCTTGGGCAGCAAAGCTTAAGCTCCTGCTTAGCGCACACTGTCCAGATGGCACTGTACAGCACTCAAAATATGCAGCTATTAACTGGTTAACTTGATTTATTTCCTTTCTCCAGGGGGCTCCTGTTTCAACCCCCAGTGAATTGACCAAAGTTATAGTTCAAATATTTGAGTTTGGCGAGAGGAGAACCTAAGATTTAATGTAGCCTGGCACTGACTTGGCAGTGGGCAGATTGGATTTTGAGACTACCAAGGTTCAGTTTTGTTGTCTTGTCTTTCCTAACAGCAGTGGGAACTTAAGAGAATTGCAGGAGATGAAATCACTTGATGAAGTGATTCTTCTGTCAGCTAATCAGTAGATCTGTGAATTAAGACACCTTGTGTGCTTGGACGTTTTTATCCACAAGGCTGAAATTGCAGCTAATAGTGTGTTACGGCCGATCAGTGACATCTTCTTCATAACTGTTTGGAAGAAGTTCTGTTCTGAGGGAGGACTTGATGGGCTGGCACGAGGCAAATGATGTTGAGATTAATTATTACCAAGTGTCGTCGTTCATGTATTCTACAGCTGTGCACTCCTGCACAAAGGGCACTTGAGGATCATGCTTGGTATGGTTTCCTGTAATTTGAGAGGTGAGTTTTAATGGCCTTTTCAGTGCAGTAAATATCAGTAACATAGATCAAAACTATGATTATAGTAGAATAAATATGCAGGAGAAACATATGACTTCTCCCCTTCTGATACCTCAGAATTATCTATGGCTTTACTGTCAGTTTTCATTATCTTTCCTTTCCCCATACACTGCTAAGTAATACTGAACTAATAACAAAATTATTTGGGTTAATTTCATATTAATATTACAGTTTTACTGACTAGGACACTTTACATATGTAGACTACGTACCTTTTGCTTGTATTTATTCCTCTTCTGTCCATTTTCATTCTAAGCCTGTGGCTTTTTAATCTCTCTGATTTTTAAGGAAATAAATCGTATGTGACAGTCCGTGTGCACTGCATTTGGTAGCAAGGAGCTGCATTCTCAGTGAGGGACTCTAGAACTTATTGTTAAACTAACAGATAAAATAAGATTATTTGGAAAGAGTAGCTGAGTCTTGATGCTTCTGTGGCACGTTGCTAAGAATGTCTTCAGAGTGGGCAGAATGACTCAATATCTTTGCTGAAAGGTATGGTATATTTAGGGGTCATGTGCTTTCTTAGTAATGTGTGAGTCGTCACAATCAAGCTGACTTGGATCATACATATCTAATTAAAGGACACTTAACACCCATGTGACTGTCAGAAACTGATGGTTTGAAAAGGTTGTGAGCGTTGTGATTGTCTAGCTCTTTTTACTCGAATTTCACTGCTGTTGCTTCTGTGAGTGTTGCAGATACCAGTAATGACCAGAGTCCTGTGGTTTGAAGAGTTGCTGAAATTCCAACACAAGTAGATTTAGTCAGTGAGGATTAAGTCTCAATGATGTCAATTAATAACTCTTCCATAGCCATGAGGCATTCCAGCATAGGCTGCCTTCTCACACCCTTGGTTCCTCTCTCAGGTCATCATAGACAGAACATAGACAGCTGAGGTTGCTTCTTGGAATACCAGGGAAGGAGATGAAGTGTAGAGTGTGATTTTCTGGTCCTGGTGATGAATTTGTAATATACACTGTAAGGCAAATGATGCGTGTCTTTTTCTATGAATTGCAGAGATATGCTTACCTGTGTTGTAGTTCTGACACTTGCCATCTTGCAGGGAGAAAGACCTGATTTATAATTAGCCATACAGTGTGGACTCCTGCTGGAATGTAAAAACGTTTAGGAGAAACAGTTTTGTTTGTAGTTTACTGTGATGCAAGCTGCAGATGAATCAGTATAAATTGCTTAGATTTACATGTGATTTGTGAATATAGGGTGTTATATATATAAAATGGAAATATGTGGTGTTATTCTCAGTTTTTATGTTACTAGTTCTTAGAAACATTGAAAACCTTTTGTCTACAAGGGCTGAAACAAGTTCAGATCTTTTTTATAGAAAGTAGCAGGTGTTTTCTTGTTCCTCTGGTACAGGAAATGTAATTTGAACCAGCAGAATTTCCCTGGGAGCAAAATTCCATCTTCTTGGGGCAGCTCTAATACTATCTGGTACATTTTGTCATATATTCTCTCATCTGTTTTTTACCTCCTGACTCATGTCTTGGATCTTGAATGTAGCTGTTCTGGGTGAAGGAATTCAGCTTTCTGATCTGTCCATATAGTCTGTAGATCCTGATGTGCAAAACAGAGGCTGGGATGCTGATGAAACGTAACTGCTAAATCAGCAGTGCAGGTCTACTATGTAAGTGCTGAGCTAGACTCACCTGAAACAACCAATGTAAACAAATTTGTCTTCTAACTGAAGAAAGACTTCATTCTAAAATTTTGATTATTTGAAGGCATCCATTACACATTGAGGCAAACCAGCAAGTGGATTGTTTGTAAGATAAATTTTAAGTCTGTAGACATAAACCTCTACAGGTGAAAACAAGTTTATCATACAATGTAGACTTAAGCTCTTTACAGCATAAAGAGAGGCAGCTGGTTGGCTGGGGAGAAGCAGTCCGAAAAAAGTAATTAAAGAATTAGGAAAGAAAAGACAGACGATGATACTAAATTAAAGAAAAAGTTTTGTCAGCTCTGTTAAATTCTGAGTTATACCCAATTCTCTTCCATTCTGTCAGCTCATACTATTGTGATTAGGGAGCCAAAGGGAAATGTAGGAATGTGACTGAGACTTTTGCCTTCCCTCCTTTTCTGTCTCTTCAGTCATAGCCTCTATCACCTTATTCTTTTCTTCAGTGCCAGGTCTGGAGCTTTTACAGCAGCACCTTGAGTTTCTGACTTTGTCTCCCTCCTTTAACAAAGATCATGACTTCCTTGAAAATCTCTACAACGAGCAGACTTTAAGGGGGCAGCATTGCCAAACAGATTGTTGCTGCCATACCCCTTTTAAAGCAATCTCTTACTTCGGTATGCAAAGGCATACCTAGATCATGGTGTGCAAATCTTTTCTAACCAGTTTTCTCAAGCGTGCATTTAGCAAATCAAGGCATGGATGAGCCCTGCTGTGTTCACATAATCTATTCCCCAGCCACCTCTAATGTTTTCCTCAGCATACAATAGCAGCAGTACCATCTTTCCTGCCAGTATCTCCATCTCTTCTTGATAAGTGTCCTCCAAAAATATTCTCACTTATGTGGATTGTTACTATTCCCCAGTGGCAGAGTCCCTCTGCACAGTTTTTGATGTAAAAAATTGGATGATTAAACATTTGACACGTGCATTCAGCACTGAAATACTAATAAATTGCATTATCTCTTGGGGCAGAGGGTTATTTTTTGTCATTTTAACAGCAGAATAGAGTAATGATGGTTTTGGAGGTGTGTGGGCAGAAAAGGTTATCGTTATGCTTATGCTGCATGAAAATGCAAGCAAGTCCTCCTTTTCAGTAACTCAATGTAATTTGCAACTGTTGTTAACTTGTCGTACTCCTCCCTTCCCCCAAAAAAAACATCCAAGTGGTTTAAAAATTCAGTGTTGTATACAAGTCACATGATTTTAAAATTCAGATTTTTGTCATTGAGCAAACATTAATTCCAGGTTAATTATGGCAAGAAAAATAGATTTATAAATTGATATTAAAGGAATTTCTGGTCCTGCTTTCTAGTTTCTGATACAAATTAACTTAATTTGGAATTTGAAGTATAACTCTTACTTTCTCCACTCCCATTCTTTCAGTGTGATTACTGTGTTGATTGTTTTGGTCTGATTTTCTGCATCTCCCATCACTATGGTTATCTGAACACCTGATGTGTGCTGCAGCAGAGAATTAGCTCTGTCTTGCTGAACTGATGCAGTCCAGCAGAACTAAGCAAGCTCTGTAGGTATGTGTGATCCAAGGAGAAGGCATGTGTATTCTGATTATGGACCAGCTGAGCTTCCATGTAGTTTACTCTTCAAAGGCAAGATGACCTGTTGTCCCATTCTTGTGTCCCTGTTTCTACGAGTGCAAAGTGAAATGGGAATGATATAATTTGACTTTGAAACCTCAGTCTGCCTTTGTACTGCTGTGAGTCAAAGTGCAAATTAATGGTCACTCTGTCATTAAGGTGTCGGTCAGCTGGGTTTGGTTTGTAGTTGCTATCGACTCCTTCTGTGACCTTGAGAAATTAATGTAGTTTATTGGGTTTTCACATTTGCAAAACAGAGCACTGCTTCATCAGGATGCCAAGTGAGCTACTCCGTGTGAATTTGAGAGCTGTCTTTTACTGAATGACACCAACAGTCTCTAATGTGCTCTCCTACAAAACTGCACTAAAGCTTCAGAACTCTGAACTCAGCCATCCCTTTGTGAGGGTGTGCAGGTCAGAGTGTACAGAGTAAGATGCAGAATTGGAGTCTAAAAATTAGAATGTGAGAGTGCCAGAAATTAATATGCATTAGTGATGTGATGGTGTTCATGTCATCATGGCAGGCACGATATACTAAACTGGGTTGTTCAGTTGCATTACTGGGTGTTAATATCTGAGCTGTAGTCAGAGCTAAAAGGCTGTTGCTTGTGTCCACAAGGCTAAGAATCACCCCCTGAGAACAGTCGTGAGTCCATCCCAGTTCCAGTAGCAGCGAGAAGGCCTCCTGCTCTGGGATGTGTTTGCTGCACAGATGCCTGGGAAATAGTCCAACTTAACTTGCTTTTAAGATCCAGCAGAATAAAAGGAATTCCTTCTGATAGCCTGAGAACTGAAAAAAACATGGTTGTCTAATGTTCATGGCTGCAAAGTAGCCAAGAGAGAGATCCCAATTAGCGAGCGAGGGCAGTACTTTTAAAGGTGGGAAAGCAGATTTTTTCTGATATTCCTGAGGGTGAACAGTGCAGCTTCATTTTAAATTAAAATGTGCTCAACATCTCTTAAAACTCTCTTGGTCAGAACTTAGAGGTGAATGCTGGGAAGGCTGAAGAGGGCTTCGTCACAAGGCATTTTTTAGGTCTCAGTGGTAGTAGATAGCCCTATCCAGTTAGAGGATCCAACTTTTTACAGGTTCATGCAATGCACAAAGCATCAAACTCTTTTCTGTCAGGTTTTTTGTGTTTGAGGTGAGCCCGTTACTCCTCCGTTTTTTAGCAGAACAAAGAATAAGAGACCTGATCTGTAAATCGCTTTGGTGAAATTACTTTCTCACATCACACTTGAAGTGAAATATAGACCATGTTCTTTATGAAGAAAATAGCTACTCTTTGCTCACCTAAATCATTTTAAAAAGTGAGAATGACAACTCTTCACTGTTTTACGACCCTTGTATAGGAGATTTGAATTATATTTTCAAGTATCAGTTTATGTCTGCAGCTAGGCTTTCCTGTATATCCTAGTCAAATGTGTATTATAGCTGATTGGTAGCTTTTGTTTTGAAGAGAGAGAGAGTATCTTGAGCAAACTGAGAGGTATTTTTCTTATTGGTGATTGAGGAGTTAATTTGAAAATTCAAGCTTCAAGATGAAATTTCTCTTTTTGTAGCAGATTATTTGTTTTGAAACAAACAAGAAACATCACAGACAAGAATTTGGCCTTGCTGATTATACATTATCCTAACCTGTTTCATCAGGCCACTAACTTCCACAGGAGCAGGAAATCTCTGGATGATTTAGGAACTTGGTGCCTTGTGAAAGTCCCTCTGTCTGTATATTTCACGTTAGCTAATCAGTTTGGTATGGGGAGGTAATATTTAAACTAGCAGAAAATCATTAGATGATTTACAAAATGGTGAAAACACACGATGAGACCGGGAGGCTTCTTTTGGAATAGAAAATGATTTAATTATTCTTTGCTGCTCAAAACATTCGTCTTGGTAAAAATTAAAATGATTGTGTCAGGCAGAAAATTGTGTTCCATGTTAATATTTGCTGTAAATTAACAAATGGCAGAGCGTTAGTTGGTTTCTCTGCTGAACTGAAAAAATGAATTACATTGTGTGGTCTTTTTAATACACAGTAGTTTTTCAGAGCTAATAAGGAAATTCTCTAAGCCTGCTTGTGCTTTATATTTTAATTTATGGAAGTCTGTATCTTTGTCTAGTGGAATTATCCTCTCTTGTCTTTCTCCCTCAGTTTTAGAGTTCTTGTTAGTAAGTATTTGCATCTGTGTCAGATATGTGTTGCCACAGTGTCTTATCTTACTGGACAGATGACACTGTGTAGTGTCTTCTGTTTTCTGTGGAGAGCTGGGACTTGAGTGGCTTTTCCTGCCTGATGTCCTGGGATTGTCTTGTACTTCGTGTGGCTGCATATCCCTGTGCAGCAGGGCTATAAAATGCACGCTCCTTTGTTGGTTTGTCAGCATTTTGTACTCATTCTACATAGCACAGAAACAACAGAGGGCTTCCTGAAAACTTTAAATACTAGATGGATATGCATAAAGAATTATTTTAAAGAAAAATTAGTTAAAATTCAGTAGAATCTGATCATGCCAATCATAGAAATGAAAGAGACTGAACCAGACTGGATGCACAGTGGATTCTGTTCTTACCTAAACCTGTGGGACTTAATTTTGCTGGCATGCAATTGGCCATGGGATAATAGAGAGCAAGCAGGAATTTATAGCTTGCCTAAGGACAGAATCTGTTTGGCAGTGGTAAAAATAAACAATTAGAAACCTTTCACACAGTGCTGTATTTCCATTTTTTTCTTTCACAAGCTCGTGTTTTGCAATTGTTTCTTGAGTAGCACAGTGTTTAGGCTTAGGATACTGAGCCAGATAATCAGCTGTCTCTCACAGATCTCTCTATGTATTTTTTTAAAGCAAGAAGGAGCCTTCAGATAATCCAGTTTAGTCTCTTCTCTTTCTGAAATACTGCATTTCTTAACCCTGGATGGAGCTCAGAGACCTTTTTCAGGCCAGTTCCGACTGCTTGCACCTGAGGATCCAGTCAGTTAATCGCTTTCTCTTCAGAAGGAGATAAAACGGAGGGCTCAGGTTTAAACACAGCCACATTAGGGCCCCCCAAAAGTATACTGATATGTCCGGGTGTTTCTGTACATACCTTCCCCCCTCCCACGCAGTGGATGGGAGCCGGGGGCGGGATGGGGGGAGAGGTTTCCAGCTGCCTGCACTGCTCTAATCTCACCATTCGGGGTAATCCAGGGGAATGTTAAATGAGTGAAACGTTCCTGCACGTTGTTTGACCTCAGCTCTGACTCATTTTTCACCACAACCAATCAAGTGCATCCAGTGGGCAGAGGGAGGGAGGAGGGCATAGAAGGCAAACTAGATTAATGTTTGTGTTGTCCCATATGGCTTTCAGACCTTTATTTTGAATCCCCTTAAGGTGATCAAACTACTCCAGCATAAAAGGGATGAAGATTAAAATGGCTTCCGTTCATTTTGACCTTGTTACTTTTTATTGTAATATAAATAAAAATACTATATACTCAGTACAGTCTGCTAAACTCTAGTTTTCAGGCTAAAACTGATGATGCTTGAAGGAAAAGATGGATACAAACCTTTTCTCTGATAAAGGGAGGGAAATTTTAACCTCTGCATGGTACAAGGCATACAGTTTTACACTGGGAATCTAAATTGCAGCACTTGCTAGTTAAATATTCTTCTGGGGGAAGCTGGCCCGGGTATGGGCTGGGATACTAGGATTAATGTATATTTAGAGTTGCAGTACTTAGAACCACCTGACAGTGTTGTCAACTATAGTTAACTTTGTTTCAAACCTTTAGTTACAATAACTTGTTTTAATCGAAAGAGAATATTCACTTAATTACAGATCTGACATACTGGGCAGCCAGGAATAATGACATTAATTAACTTTAACCAAGAAGCAATTTAACTAGCATGCCACACCTGTTCTTCACTATTCGTTTGGTTGTATACTGGACAAGCAAGTGTCTGGTCTTAGTCATTCTCTCATTTTTTTAAAAATCTCTCTATAGCTGGGGTAGCCTCAAACTTAGCTCCATATGGCATGGTGCAAAGAGGGCTCTAGCTTGCTCAGATAAGGAGGAAGGGTTGGGATTCTTTAGCTTTGAACTTTATTTTTCCTCCCTGATGATACTATTGTATCAAGCTCTTCACTGGCATTTGAAGCACCTTTATCTAACCCCATAGCATGTCCAACGGGGGATCTTTTTTTAACCTAGGACACTACTATAATATTACTTAATTCTATTATTAACAGTTAATTATAGAATCATAGAATGGTGAAGATTGGAAGGGACCTTAAAGATCATCGGATTCCAACCTCCCTGCTATGAGCAGGGACACCTCCCACTAGACCAGGCTGCTCAAAGCCCCATCCAACTTGGCCTCCCCTCCAGGGAGGGGGCATCCACAACCTCCCTGGGCAACCTGTTCCAGTGCCTTACTACCCTCATGGTGAAGAATTTCTTTCTGATATCTAACCTACATCTCCCCTCTTTCAGTTTAAAACCATTACCCCTTGTCCTGTCACTATCTTCTCTGATGAATAACAACTAGGAAAATGGAGTGTCCTCTTGCATGCAACTAATCAACTGTGTGATATGAGTAACTACATCTTTGCTTGCTGTCCTTTCAGTTTAGATTTGTAACGTACATACACACACCTAAGAAGGTGTATATATATATATTTATATGTATATAAGACACAGAAGTACTGAGGAGTATATTGTGTGCATTTTAAGTCATGAGTTTCACAGTAAGTGGGACGATGCTTAATTGTGTTCAGGCCTCATAAATCAGTCAGGCCAACCCTGTTTTCAAGCATTAAACCTTTAGCCTGTGCTCAGCCACAAAAACAGAGATTCCTGATAACGGTGTAATCTAAATCCATTACTGTTATGCAGAGACAATATCCCCTCAGCAGATTTGTTTAAAACTGGTAATACGTTAAAAGCTTTTATATAATGAGAAGGAGTTTAGCACAAAGCTCTTCTGTGTATTCTTTACAAAGTGTTTTATTTGTCAAACAAGTTCCATAAACAGTGCTACGTTTGCAATGCAAAATCAGAGTTTTGCTAAAGTTGCTTCCAATAGGCAGCACCAGAAAATTACAGCTCCTGTTCTCATCTATGAATCACTGCAGTGATCAATATTAAAAAAATGTTGATTGCTAAGATAAAAGATGTTTTCTGTAATAAAGATTTTATTATACCATATGAAGATTAAATATAGACTGTGTACAGATTGGTAGTGTTTTCTTCCATCCTTTCCTAGGGCTAATTTTCTGATAATTTCCTAACTACATAAATCATGTGTTACTGCAACTTTAGAAACACCTCTGGCTGCAACCTGCTTTAGGCAATGGAAGTGAAAATAAGTCAACAGTAACTAGCAACTGCTGTGATAACTGTTATTTCAGACCCAGGTATATAGATTACAACAGATAAAGATGTATGTGAAAATAAGCTGCTGGAGTTTATTGCCTTTGCCCTTTAAAAACAGAAAATGGGGAGCTTTGCCTGTCCTGGGGCTTCAGGAGTGCAGAACATGCAGACATTTATATCGCTTGATGCGGGACCAGACACCCTCTGTGGTTCACCCATCATTAACTTATCCCTGAGAACTTACACTGGAACTAGAGAAATATTTTTTGTAGATGCCCTTGAGTAACAGCATCTCAATTAAAATGGGTAAAAAGTTCTCGACTTACTCTTTTTTAATGTCTATCTTAATCATAGGAACATCTGTTTGCTAGTATTTGTCCAAGCTATGCTATTAACGTTCCCTTCTTTGAGAGTATCTGGTTATTTACAGATTTGCAAAGTTTAAAACTAGAGATATATCTTTTTTTAAAGTGTGACTTACAATTACAATTCTTTGTCCAGCTTGTTTGTGCTGCCTGCCAATTGTTTACAGTGTTTAGAATTTTTAATTATACTCTTATAAACTAATGGGAATGAATAAATGTTTAGTTTAATTTTGACATAGATAGGAATGCATTTTCCCCTGTTTCTTGCCCTATTGATTTTAGCTCAGTAGTAAATATATTCTGTGTTAGTGCTGCAGAGTCTGAATCTAAATGGGTACTTTTTCAGTACAATTCCCAATGCATTTGGCCCAAAGTATTTTTTACACAGCCACGAATTTTAATCACATAACATCAGAGATTGTGATGGAACAATTCAGTGGTAGCTATAGCAGCACTGGTTGGGCACATTACAAACCCCTTAATGTTTGCCACCCGCCTGATTAATTCCACAAATACAGTTCAGAGAGTTTTCTGTGACACTTTTTCAAGAAAGCATATGGATTTTGCTCCTAACTCCCATCTGTCTGCATATCCTGCGTTTTAAAGGAAGAGTACAATAGTGAGATAATGAATTTGGGTTAGCTTCTCTGTTTTCTCAGCGTTTCTTCACTCTGCCAGGTTTTGTTTCTTTAGACTGCAAACAACGTAGCACCAAAATAGCCTCCTTGCTGGCATCAAGCAGTCAAATCTACAGGTGTATTCACATTCTTGTATAGAATCCATCATATGAGGTATTTGAGGAACTCTGTGTTAAAAGTTAAATTGCATTAGCAGCCTCCTACCCTCAGCATCTATAAATGACTTCCGTGTACTGCCCCACAGTTATTTCTGTTCTGATTTCCCATGCCAGTAATTCCCTGTTTCCTGGAGTACCATGCGGAATTGTTTTTGCAATTGCTTGCCTCTTGAATGCACAAGCCTGGGGAGTCAATGTTACATTATCAGATGTGCTAAGTGGAAGAGAGATAATGGGAGTCTATGGAGGGTTTGCTCTGCTGTCAAAACAAGTCTCAATAGCAGGTTCTGTTGCTGCTGCAGACACAAACTGAACTGAACACGTAAACCAACAACAGACTTGGAGAAGTGAAACTTCCTCCAGAAACTTTTTACAGCAAGTCCCTGTGCCCTTGAGTTTCCTCCATTTCTGGGGTGAACAGAGCGACCCCTCTCTTGTTGGGGTCTCTTGACCCTTGGGCTGACCTTCTTGTAAAGACTTAAGGCCATAAATAACTGTAGTAGGAACAGATCTTCTGGGATTTATTTATTGGATAAGAGCCTAAGGTGCCCACTGGGGAGTCAGAGTGTTTCTGTGAGATATTCACAGGTGAAGTGCTTCCATGTTAGTCTAACCTTGCTTAGGAAGGAAGTAGCATAAAGCAGGAGAGAAGTCACAGCATTTAGCTTGTGTGCCATGGCCCCTGGGGCAAGTGTATAGCCCTGCAACTGCGTATTGTGGCTGAGAGAAGGAATTCTGTCTCCATGTGTGTGTTTTTCTGTTACAGGCAAAAAACTATTATTGGTTAGACTGAAGATTTAGGATGTGTATAAGCTGTAGCCTTTAGAGTGTAATGAGGTTCAGGCTGACACTAGAGCACACTTTCATGAGCTTGAAAATCAGGAAGCTGAACTAAACCAGCTATGATGTATTTGTGACTGAAGATGGGAAGTCTGTTGACACTGCAGAATTAACAACAGTATGTTTGACTCAAACAAGGTGCAATTTCTGAGCTAGTTTGCTTAATTAATGTCTTTATTCTGTGCTTTTGAGATTTCTGTGGGGAACATCATAGGTCACTAAGCCTAGCTACTTTGAATATTTACCTGTATACTCAAATCATACTAAGCCCAGCTGCCTTGACCCACAGCTTAACAGTTCTGAACTCTGTCATTTAACCAGATGCATACATGCAAGCATCCAACAACCTGGGGAAAAAGAAAATCCAAATCTGAGTCAGAACTGAGTGACTCTGTCCCATCCCCATCCATAGTAAGGTTGGGAGAGCAGTTCTGTGTTACTGACTTGACCTTCCCATTGCTTATGGTATGTGCTGTAGAGGGAGTAGCCATTATTTATTTGTGTATGTATTCAGTCTGTGTGTATGTCCTTTTCAAAGTTACTGGGTTGTTTATTTTGTTTCCTTGTCAGAATGATCACAGATAGTGCATCTGTTTGAGTTACAACAGTGAGGGTCAGAACTGATAACAGACTATTTTAAGCTACTCTTAACAACAGCCTGAGAAAGTGCAAGGTTGTGTGAAAGATAGCTGTGGAGGTTTATGGAACCGGGGAGTGAATTATTAACTGACGCTTCTAGCCCAACATGACAAATAAAATTCTATTGCAAAAAGATACTCAATTGTGTCAAGCATTGATTTTTGAAGTCGTTTAACAAATGGCTTCTGGGTAAGCACACTATCTTTCTTAATTTATCTGTCTGATCAGTGAAGTTGAATGGAGAGAGAGACACCAAATAAAATAAGCATTTTCTTTCAGTCATTATCTGTGCTTTCTTAATAAAAGACTTGGAAGCCCCACTGATATAAATGTATAATACAGACATATGCAAATTTCAGCTATATTTATTTCAGTTTCTTGGTAAAATCACTGAAGGATCATGAATCAACTCCAGACGTGGCAAAACAGATACTCATCTCAAGGGTACTGGGTTTTGTTTGTAGTTTTTTTTAATAGAGATATATCTGTTTGGCACACTGTTGCTGATTACCATGTTGTTTCAACATGCAAACAGCTTTTATTTTGTCCATTCACAGTAATTAGCTGGGATGATATGAACAGGGGAGAGGAGAGTAACTGGAAACTACAGTAGCTGAGTTTCTCTCTTGCAAGGCTTGATCCCTGAATGTGGTTCAAAACAGAGAAAGAAGGAAGAGGAGGTACCAAGTCAGCCAAAGAGTATTGCTGCACCATGAGGGAGCTACTGGCTCCCAAGGATACAGCCTGCCTCCAAGAATCATCTTCTTGCCAATGGGTAAGATGAGTACTGCATGCTTACTGCTCATACCGGGGTGTAGGTCAGCTCCTGGAGTTGTGTGATTTTTCACATCCAGTCCTATTCCTTGTGTGATGGGAGCGTGCTCTCAGAACACTCCTTTCTAGGCCGTTTTCTTCTGTGTCTTCCTTGCCTCAGTCAGCAGAGTATTAGTGTCCCCATTTGAAATGCTGGATCAGTTGACATGTGGATCCACCTGCTGCTTTTTCTGCAGCAAGAAAATGGCAGCACCTTCACTACATTTTCAGTTTTTCTACTATATAAGTATATTTACTTTGGTGGGTAGGGTTAGACATGGGAAGTGGGAAACCTTGCTGCTGTTGGCAGTTTTTAACCCCCTCTTGTGTGGCTACAGGACTAAAAAGCCTAAGGGTATAACCCAGGTTTTCTGCGAACACAGGTATGTCATCTGTATGTGCATGATGATACAGATGCAGTCTGTCAGAGATGGAGTGCTTTTATCAGGCATGAAGATTTATTCACAAAGGAAATTATTAGAAGTTTTAACTTCGAGGCATCTCATCCTACAGAGGTACAAGGCATTTCATCATTACTGCTCAATGTGCAGGTAATTCAGGAGCAGTATCTTACTACAGAAACGGTGCAAAAGAGTTTTTCATAATAGTTTGGTAGATGAGAAACTGAGAGGAGTAAGAAGATTCATTACTTCACAGATAGCATTGTAGTAGTTCCAGTTTGCAATGGTGTTAAGTGAGGGAGGGTATGTAGAAAGACTACTTAGTTGAAATGTAGATGTAAAGTCTGGCTTTCCATCATAGTCACATTTCATTGTTCATTCTTATTGCTGTGCTTGGAGTGTGAGAGAGGATGTAATTCACTGTTCTGAAGCACTTGTATTGTTTGTAACTAGTGGAATGAATTAAAAATGGAGTGTGTCTTACTTTGGCTTTTCATGTTCAAAGAGGGTATTGTTGCAACTTTCTTAATCGTGCTGACTTGAAAGCTGTTTTAAGCTTTATTCTCCTCTGTGTTTGAATGTCAGAATAGTAGTACACAGGTGTTAGATACTGGCTTTCAGCATTGATATGTACAATGTTATTTTTCATATTCAGTATTATGAATTTCTTATGTGATCTAATGGACAAAAAGGGATGAGTGGGGGGGGAAGTTGTGCTTTACGGCCAAATTTGCATGCATTCAAGTATCTGTTGCTAACAAGGTAGGTATAAAATCCTTTTCTAATATAGATTAAGTGCTTACAGACCTGCTTATGTTTTTCTAGCTATCTGTATTGCTTGTGCATCTCAGTATGCTAATGTATGCTAGATGTGTCTGAACAGTTGGTCAGCCATGCAGCAGAATGCAGTGCCAAGGGAAGGTATCTGCCATAGGTCTGGGACTGATATGGCCACCCTGATGAATCCTTACTCCCCAGAGACTCAGGCTCAGCACAGTCCTGATCTGGCTGGTGTTGCACCTAAATGCCATTAAAGCCTGACTCATATTTGACGGGCTCTGGTTTCCAATCTGCAGTAGCAGGAGTCATCCCCAGCAGCCAGGCTGCCCACTTATCTTCCCTGTGGAAGGAGTGCCTGAGTGTCAGCTCATCAGCTGTCAGCTTGCTACGTGGCATATTAATGTGGCTGGAGATCACCCTGTTCTACCTGAGTGTTTTAATTCATGAGAGCTGGTGGCTGAGGAGATGGACCATGCTAAGTTATCTTTCTGGTGAGGGCAGGAACCTGTAGCTACAGAGTGGTACCAGGGCTCAGTCAGCTTGCAGATCTGACTCAGTGATCATAGGAGCCATAAATTTAAAAGACATGGGCTCCTAAGTGCCTAAAATGTTTTTTACAATGACTTTCAGGAGCTGAAGCCAGGTAAGTCCTTTCAGCAGTTTTGTCTGATTTAACAAGATTCTGAGCTAAGGCCATCAACTAAGAAAGTGCTTACACAAATTCTGTTCAAAGAAGCACTTAGCTGTATTTTCCGTAATCTGCTGTGTAGCTTTTCCCCTGTTCTGTTTTATACCTTACTCTGTAATGGCCAATATTTGACATCATCTTGCTGCAGAAAAGAAAGCAGTGCATTGAGAGTAGTGTGAGACCTCTGCATACTAAGTAGTAGTAGTATTATTATTATGGAAGCCATGGAGAAGTTCACGTACTCTGAAACACAGAATATATATAGAAAAAAAGAATTGTGAACAAGTCCATTGCAAGTTTCATTCTAATGTGCTGTAGGAAGGCATTCATGTGCCCTGTTCACATGATCTAGTGTTAGTGCTAATCATTCCTTTCCCTTCAAGGAAACTACTTGTCAGATAGAGTCGTTCAGTGCTTTGTTTTTGAGCGTGGTGGAAGGGTATGTCAGTTGTGGCATCCTTTTTATGTAAGCTTTTCTTACAAGAAAGTTGCAAAACATTGTAATAGGTGAGAGAAATACAGGCAATTTCAGAGGAACATGAAAATTTACCTTGTCATACTGCTAGAACATCCCAGAATATTGAGGTGAAATCCAGGCTTTGTAGAGCCAAATCACCTAAAAGTTCTGACTGCTTTCACTTACATTTTATTTGCAAGCTACTAATCATGTCCTGCAGCAGCTATCAGAAAAGGTGTCACAAAGATGTAAATTAAACCTCTGGGAATTGCAACCTAAAGAGAATTGGCAGCCTTGGGCACCTCGCATTAAGGCAGTGGCAGTAATTGGAGTAAGCTTGGTTCTCCTGCATGTAAACACACTCTCTGTTTAACCTGGTTCATTAGAAATGGAAGCTCTAGCTAATTTCTGCAGAGCTTTTCTGGGTAATCAAGGGTCTGCGTGATTAGGGTCAGGATTACTGTCCTGTTCAGTTTCTGCTTCAGGCTGTTCATCCCATAAAAAAGTGAAATTATTATGAAAGGGGAGAGAATTAAAAGAAAAAAAAGTGCTATGTTTAAGAAGCATGAAATCTGGTAAAGCCTGAAACTTGCTTAAATAACTTCAGTTTTCCTCCCCTAACAAACAAACAGTAAGACTGGGTCTCAGTTTTGCTATAGTGCCAAAAATTAGAGATTCCAGTCTACCTGGTTAAGCTAAGGTTAAGATTGTGATACTATGGACCATATCCTTTAGAAAGCTGCTGTTGTTGCACCACCCTCTCTTGAGATCCCGACCCCAAATCGGTCTAAACAGATCAGTTCAAGATGATGCAGTTCTTGTCCAAAGGGATGAAGGCCCACTAAAGACATCTCAACATTGCTTCCCAAAGATTATGTCTTGTCTTGAATGTTCGCAGTTGATACATTCCTTGGTATTTGTTTGTTTCTATTCTTGGTTACTTTACATAATCTCATGAAGCCTTTGTATTTTAATGTAAAAGGAGATTACTATGGTTAGCAACAACTGATGCTAGCACAGATAAAATGGCTCAAAATAGTTGATAGAAGGGATGAGAAAGCCAGCAGCTTGTTTAGAGTATGTAGAAAGTTTCTCTGCATTTACAACTGATCTTTTCATCACCTCTCCCAAAATGTTTTAGTTGAGACCCTGTGACTTGGTGCTTTTTTTTTCCCCCCAGATTTCCCATTGCTTTCAAACACTAAGCAAAAGCCCTTACACTGTGAAATGCCTCAGGTGTGTATTTGAAAAATAGTTTTGGATGTGATACAGTCCCTTCCTGTGTTAAGACAGTTTCAGATGGAGATAGGAGCAGGAAAGGAAGCTTAAGAGTAGAATTATTACATGGACAGACTAATTTTGATGGTTTCTTACCTACCATCCTGAAGCAGCTTGAAGAAACTTGCCATCAATAAGATAGTAATCTTGGTGGTTTGCTGCTAGGACCAGAAATGTAATTTGTGTGTGTTCTTGAGAATCCTTAGGTGACAGCAGCATATTGGCCTTCAGAACTGCACATCTTCTTCTCTCGTGCATACTTAATAGATTAAATTAGTGCAGGGCAACAGTCATGCTATGTTCATATTCTGTACATACACACCCCTGAAACTCCCTATATAAATTAAGTATGCATTTTCAGTGCTTTTCCAGATCAGCAATGGAGTGGCTGGGCAGTCTTGCAGGATCTAACCTTGAAGAATGAGCAGTATTACAGATTCATGTATATATATATTCTCCAGTATAGGCTCTAGTTTCACTAAAATTGATGGAATTCTCTGTTACTGTATTAGCATCACTGGGAGAATGGGCAGAATCATTTGATGGGGTTAAAGCATACATCTATAAAACTATAGTGAATCCAACTCTTTTGAGGTCCCTGATTGAGCATGCTGCCCACCATATCATGTGAAATGTTGCTTGAGTCATGAATTTTCAGGGCTCGTTTTTAGTTAAGAGGAAAGTAAAGAAGTACTTCTAGGTTTATCCTTCATAGTACTCTTCATGATTTTTAGGTCAAAGCTGCTGGATGTTTTCTCTGCTACTGCATCCATATGAGGGACAGAGTAAAATGGAGTTGACCATGATTGTAATGTATGTTTGCAGGAACAGTGTTTTTGTTGCAGTGGGTCTGACTTAATAAATTGGAGTACTGCCAGAAGGTGCTACTGTCATGACAGGAGTTTGTAGTCCTCAAGAAAGTATTTATGTTGTTACATGTAAAGCATCTGTCACTTTGCAGTGATCTTTCTCAGTGCATGCCAGCCTGCCTGCTGTAATGAATTAAATTAATGTGTGCCCCACTGAAATGGTTCACAGTGTAGTAATTGTCACTGGCAGCACAATGTTGGTTATAAGTTGCTATTATGCAGGCAAAAGCCCATATGTCATACAAAATTGATATGCAGAATTATGTATACTACCTTCAAATTAACTTGGTATAATATTTGTCTTGTTAAGAACCAGCTATTCTATTGATGTCACAAACAAATGTATCTCCTCAATTTTCCTTTTTCAAACCTAAAAAAAAAAACAAAACCTCCACCCACTTTCTACCTCCCCAGAGCTGAGGTCAGATTTAATTTAGAGCAAATACCTGGACTTAATTATTAACATTCATCCAGGACACTTGTGGAGTAGATCCTCATAATTAAGAGAGAATTAATTAAAATTTAATAACAGGAAATATGGAAGGGCATAGTAGGCTTTTTTTCCATACAATTAATAAATCTACTTTGAATAATCTGAAAGAGGAAAATAATTAGCTCAGCCAGGTAACTGCAGTGGATTTGCCAAGCCTTTTGTGGTCATTTGCATACCATGTTGCAGACTGTGCCTGCCTTTCTTTTAGGCTTGCTCTCCATCATGTCAACAGGTTCAAGAGGGCTCAACAAAATCAATGATGATTTCTTGTTGAGTCATGTACTGTTGCATCACATTCTTTTTGTATCTGTTTGCTGTTGTCTTTTAATGAATATTCAGTTATGAGAAAACATAGATCTCTCTGATGGACGCAGGGTAAACGGTGGTGGAGGCTGATCCAAAGTCCACTGAAATCAAAGGTTTGCGTCAGGCCGGCTGCAGTGAGAGCTGAGCTTTGAAAATTTCATTCTCAGGCACAAATGCCTCGTCTCGGTACCTTTTCTGTTTTTCCTGGAGATCATTCCAGCAAAGATCTTTCTTCATTCTGACCATTCCCAATTACCTGCATTAGACAGAGAGAATTTACAGGTCCATTTACATTGCAGCGCTTTTTCTCCAAGTAAGGTGGTGTGCAAGAACTATAGGTTACAGTGCAATCTGAAACAGGGAGATGGTTTACAAGCCTCACATGGCTCTTTTTCATTAGCTTTGCTCATTTACAGTGAGGCTTTTATGTGTTTCTTCTTGTTGATAATACTGAAAATGATGGAGTAAAAGAGAGTCCTGTGTTTAATCAAGAGAGCAGCTCATTCTACCTCACTAAAAGATTTCAGGCTAAGAAATACAGCTGAAAAAAGATTTCTGCTTTCTCTCACTTAAAGCAAGTGACAACAACAATGAACCAAAACCCAGTGAGAGCTACAGGCTCTGCATACTGAAAAGATGTGTGGCTGGAGCAGCAGGACAGCAGGCACCAACCAGCCTCCTGCAATCCCCAGGACAGTATGTGGCGGATGCCACTTTCTATGTCAGGCCATTACAAAATCATTAACTGGCCTCTATGCATTTTACAAATATTTGCTTCCAATTAGTTTTGTTGCTGCAAGACCCACATTACTGTATGTGTTAAATGAACTCTGGGCTCAGAGGAGTTGACGTTTAGGTTGTTGTTTTGGGTTTTTTTTTTCAATTTCAGGTTTTCTATTTCCTTGCAACAGAGGATCAGAACCTGCTGTTTGATTCTTTTACCAGATCCAATTATACAAAAGCAATGAAAAGGCTCTTTCACTGGGTGGTTTTGGTTATTTGGCATCTTTTATTTTTCAGTTTAGTGGCAGTGTTTGTATCAGAAAAAGGAGGTAGCTGGGCCTTGCTGTAATTTAATTAATTCCCACTGAATAAGGCTGTTTCTCCATGATTATTCTGGTAGTATAATGTAAAGACTGAACACCTGTAAGTGACTGTAGTGTGGAAGAGTAAACACATCAGGTTTGGGCTAACAAATGAGTCCTCTGAAAGTCTTTTTACCACAACAGATGGGTATGGTATGGCACACTCAGATGGCACTAGATGAGCTGTTGATTTCAGTACAGAATATATTTTCTACAAGAAAATATTTACAGTTACAAATCACCTGCAAACTCTAGATCATTTTAGTGATAAAATCTAGAATTAAATAGGTTACTTTATTTCCTTTCTGTCCAGTAAGTAGTCTTCATTTATTCAAATGTCTAGAAAATACATACCCATGCTATTCCCTGCAGCAGTGAATTCCAGAGGTTGATAGTGCTCTCTGCCAAAAATTCCAATTTATAGGTTTAATTATATTGTTACAAGAGAGCTATGTTAAAGAGCTATTTAAATGATCAGATTTTACTTTTAAGATGAAACTGTCTCTTTACATGCTGTCTGTGAGACATTCTAATAACATATGCATTTTATCTTTTATTTTCCATATAATTTTACACAGCTGCAACGTTGTGTGTTTTCTGGGGAATAGTCAAGCCTTTCTGACATTAAAGCCACCTGTGGTCTGGTAGCTATTACAGCTGTTGATAGAATTGGTTACTCAAAGCAAGAGCCATCTGTGTCATCAGGAGGGATGAATTAACAACCTGAGCTGGGGTAATTTCTATTGGGTTTTTGTTTTGTTTTCAGCAAAGCTGATAGCACTTAATGTGGGGCAGAAGCTGGTTAAGCATTTAGAGTAGAGGAACCTCTGTTTGTGTTGCAGGCTCTGCCAGGCAGTGGTGAGATTTTACACAAAGGCTTTGAACTCTCTGCTCCAGCTTTTCTTCATCCTCCAAAGGTGAGCGGTCATCTCAAAATTCAGCAAATTACTAACTGAATGTGCAAAATGTTTAAGCTTATTTTTCTGGACACAGAGTAGAGTTCTTTTGCAGCTTTGGTGTCTCGGAAAAGTTTTGAAGTTTACAGCATGTAGTTCAGTACCTCTAAGGAGATTTTACTTAGCTGAAATGTTACATCACCCTGACTGCTTCTTTTGGAACTGATGGGAATGACACTGTGGTCTTTAGTTAGAACAAAGCTTAAGCTTTCAGAGCATAGTTTGGACACAGTGTGTACCTGATGAAAGTTTGATTGCTAAAAGATCAGCAATGTTGTTCCAGGAATGATGTGATTTGAAATGAAGGCTCTCCAGTTCTCTTTATGCTAAGCCAATTAAAGTATAGTTGTCATATTACTTAACTTAAAACAGATACAGTATTGAACAATGGAATACACAAAACAAAACTATGACAATAATTAAATCATTTTGGTTTTGTCTTTAAAACACACACTCAAATGCTGATTCGTTTGTAAGATGTAAACTTCACCATTTGTGGACAAAGATTAAGTGTTCTGATGGCTTGAGCTTCTGCCCCTCTTCATGTTGCATCTTATAGTGGCATGGAAAGCAAATTGCCTTCTGCAAGAATTTTGAGTATTGGCAACTTGAAAGCCTGCATTTTTGTATAGAAAACATTCTCTCAAATTGGATACTTAGGCATGGGAAAACTTCTACTAAATTTTCGGAGGCTTTTTCCTTCTGATGTAATAGAGCATAGTCCTAAATATGTATCTTCATGGCAAATGAATTTTGATCTGCACAGTGCCACTCAGCTTACAGAAAGCTTGTTATTTCTTTTGGCATTGTTTGAGAGTTGCTGTTTGTTTTGGTATGAGAATTCTGGCAGATTGTTTGCATCTCCAGGTGTTGGGGTTTTTAAAAACTAAATAAAAATGAGATCTTTGCCACATAGCACCTTTCAGCTGTGGAACTGTATGCGAGATGAGTGTTGTTATTCCTAATTAATGTATTGAGAAACAACATGAAGTGGCTTGTCTGTGATTGTTCATTAAGTCACTGGCAAAAACTTGGAATAAAATTAGAAGATCTTGAATTTGCATCTGTTGCCCTTCCAAGAGCATGTTCTTTTTATTTATTTCATTATTTTTAAAGGTGTCTATTCCCAGCATCTCTGGAAATCAGTTCACTTTCAATTTAGTGGTACTGACATTATGGCTATTGCTGGCATCTAAGTACCCAAGATAATATACTTGTAAATAAATGTTTACATACTTTAGGAGTTAAATCTGCATAAGTTACCAGAGGGGATCAAAGATGTGCTGTTTCTTGAGAAGACATGTTGATGAGTTCTTCCCTTCATTTCAAATTATAGGAAAGCAGTCTTGCATCATTTCAGTTTTAGTTCAGGGGAGTGCTTTTGTTACAGCAGTGAACAAATTGGAAAATCTGTTGGCAGCTCACGTATTTTCATGTGCCAAAAATTATTTCCGTAGAATATACAACTGTACTTCTAATGTTTACTGGATTAATTTGGAGAAACCAGTGGAATAGTATGATCTGGGATGGAAAGGGCCTACTTCATTACCTGTAAAATTGCTGTCATTAACACATAGCCAAGTATAATCTAGCACTGAAATGTCTTCAGCAGTGAAGTACTTCTATAGCAGAGTAAAAGAATTAAGTAATAGCATAATAAGTGAGGAGACATACAGCTTACTTAGATCAGAACAGTATTTATATCTGTACTTCATAGCTGCAAAGCTGAGACAGCCTGTATGGAAGTGACCCCAGCATCTTGATACCCCACCTGTATGTCCAGTGCAGAGTGCCTGCCAGACTACTGTGAGCTTCATCTCTGTAAGTCAAACAAGCAGCTCAGTCTGTTCAAGTCATGTGAGAAGGGGGGGAAAATTACAATTATAAGGAGGACAGCACCAGTACAGGCTGGTGAATAGGAACTACAGTGGAAGGCAGTGGAGCTGGGTTTGTCCTTGCACCAGCAGGCCACTTTGTGACTCTGAGAAAGAGTACGTTGACCCCTCCGTTTGGGAGCAGTTTAAAAAGTGCCTTGAGATCTGCCGAGTTAAGGTATTATTGTCATCTTTCTTGACTTGTCAGGTAGCCAAAAGATTATTGTCAATAGCTGTAATTTCACTGCAAATGGTAAATCTCATATCAAGTGAAGTGCTTTGTGTGTCGCAGTTCTCTCTCACAGCGCTCTGGCTTGGCTTCCTTTACATGATTTTAAAAACAAAATCACTCATTCTCAGTACTTCCTCCTGAGTATGTTCTTATGTGTAGATATATATATTGCATACACACACATTCTGTACATATGCATATATATAACTGTATTTCCATTGGCTGTGACATGGCAAAAAGGAAACCTGGCAGCACTAGAAGTCAGAGATCAATAGATTCATTCAATAGCAATAATTATTGAAATCATAAGGATGGTGAATACCTCTCAGCTGTAAAAATTTTGAAATGAAATCTTGGGAGGCTTTTCTGTTTGCAAAAAACAAGAAACCCGAGTAGATCTAACATTATTATTATTATGAACTTTAGTCCTTGTAACATAGATAGTTTTCTTAGTCTGCTCTCTAATGGTGGCTTTTTAAATTGTTCACAGCTGGAAAGATAAGTTGAATGACAGAGAACACTGCCTAGAAAGACTTGTGAACATCACAGGCAGTGGTACTGTTATTCACTGCTTTGTGCTGACAAAACACATTTAAAGCTACACAGCCCTTGACTGAGTTAGAGGGGAGAAAGTGAGAGACTGAAAAAGGCTGAGATAACCGAGTGTTGCCTTGAATTCAGTGGGATTGGAGCCTGGGGTTAAAGTTGAGCAAGTCCTGAGGCCTGATGCTTTACAAAAGGGTTTCACGGGTTTGAGTTTTCCTCTTGTGTAGCCAGATGATGACAGTGTTTAGCAATCTAAAAGGCTGTTTGTTTAATAGGTCCCTGGGATGTATCCCAAGGCTCAGAAAGTACTGTGAAACCTTTAGGTAAAGCAAAGCATATGTTGATTGTTAATGAGTGGATGTATAGTTCTACTCAGATTTTATTATTACTGTATGATCAAGAGTAAGCAGAACTCCTTGCTTTCATGGTCAGTCTGAAACCAGAAGAGGTTCTGAAGTTCAACAACATTTAAGCAGTGAAGTCAGACTTTATTTTTGTTGTTGGCTTATGCAGATGTTGTGGTGTTTTGGAGCACAGATCTCAAGAGGGGTAGATAGTCCCATGCCTGGAAAGAGCTTGCAGCTCCTCTTTATTAATTTTACTCTGCTGTTTTGCTAATTCATCCTTGGGTTTAGGTTTAGCAGCAGCACTTATTTTAATAGAGTTAGATTATTAATTACTCTGTGGAGAAGTTCTCGGCAGTGTGGATTTAAAAAGGAGGCAGGAAGGAAGCAGGAGAGAGCAGGGAAAAAATAGAATAGAAATTTCCCTCCGTCTTTTTCCAGCTGACTGGGAATGGGTTGAAAGTAGTTGCAAAGCATGACATGGCATCTATTAATTCTGGGAGCAACACTCCACACATGGCTAATGATCCACTCTGTGGATTCATTTCCTCTGGTTTCAACAGCTTAAGTTCTGAGCGTTATGATGATGGATTTCTCTTGATCCTGAAGGCTTCCATTTGAAAGTCAAAACTTCTTGTGGATGAGTGCTTAACCCTGTTAGCCCCTGGAGTAAGCTTCCTGCCACCCAAATGGCAGGCAAGCAGGCAGAGGGGCTCAGAAGACAGTAAGCTCACATAAATCTTTACCTGGGTGCAAGTAAAAATGCCAAGTTTAGTTTGGTAGGAGTCCTAGAAAGGTGAAAGAAGATGAAGAGGACAAGAATTTGGATGGGCTGTCTTATTGTTTGTGTTCAGTTTTCTACTTGGTCCTGTTCAGAATTGACACAGCGAACTGGTTGATGGCAGAGTAGTAAAATAAAAGCCATACAGTCATATTCTGTGGTATAAAATAATGTTTGCTAATGCTAGAATAGCAGCCCAAGGTTTTAATTAAATATTACAATAAGCTGGTGCTGTCTGTGTGAATGCCTAGTGTTCTGTTTCTTTGAAATAAATACATTTAGTAGTTTCTGATTTTTTCTTCTTCACTTAGACTTTCAATGATGCATGTACACAGAGTTGACACTCACGGTGTTCAAATATGAAGTATCTGCTACTTTTCCCCTGCAAATTATGGGCTTGCATGCACTGTGTCAAGTTTATTGAGAGTTCTGGAATATTTTAGAGATTCAAGATGATTGTTCTCATTATCCATTGTGTACCATTGAAGTGGAAAACAGTTGTATTAATTTCAAAGTTTAACAAATTGAACAATTTAATACAAAAACCCAGTGAGTGTTAATGCTGTGAACTTACCAGGACAGTGAGTTGGGTATGTGACCAGGCAAGCAAGGCACTGTCCCCAGGGTAACCAAGACATGAATTTCCTATGGCTCCTCTGTCTTGTCCATGCTATCATCCAGATCTGTAATAAGCACTATGTTACTTTCCTGTCCAATGAAGGTACCATCTAGAGTTCACTTACCATGGGATAGGTGCACTCACGACAGGGGGTTGCCATGAATTTCAAACTTCGTGTGTGATTGGGATTTGTGGATTAGATTCATTGCTCTGCAAGTTACTTTTCAAAAAAACCATGGGGAAACCAGGTATGTCTTGTCTGTGAGGTTTTAAGGGGTGAGTTTGTGTTTATTCCATTTTTTTTCCGCCCTGTAATGAAGAGAGATAGGTCCACATATAAAGTTGAACATGTGCTCTGGTGTTTAAGGTTGAAGATCTGGAAATTGTACTGGGTAAAAATTGAAATCTTATCAAAAGAATCTGGATCTTCACCTTGACGTGGATGTGAGTTTCCTCTGTATAAATGTTTCTAGTCTGATTTATGATGTTGTGGCCAGCCGCTGTACGGAGGATCTTTTTCTGTTGTTTTTTTCTTTTTTTCTTTTTTTTCCTTTTACAGAGTGACTGAAGCAGCTGCTGTCTAGCTGGGAGGAAAATTGATAACTCCACACTGCAGCCAACAGGGTGCTTGCATTGGAGTCATTGATTTCCTTCCCTGCCATGCAGTGGCTGCTCCAGTCTCTGCAGAAGGCAGACTCCATCCTTTATGGACTTGATTATCAGGGCAATCGTGCAGAGACTCCACCAATAGAATATAATGGCATTATTATGGAAAGGGTGGTGTTTGATGGAGCCGGTTGGTGTGGAGACCATAAAGACCACTTCAGCTGTCCCCTTGAAATAGTCACCCTGGACTCAGCCTGGAAGCTGTTTCACTAGTGCGAAGGTTTCTGCCACTTTCAGGATGGAGTGTTTTGATGCTTTTCTTCTTTTTCTAATTTTTCCTGCTTACTCATGAAAAGTCAAGCTGGTTGCAGCTGTGGGAACTGAGCTGCAGAACTTAGATGAGCTCTTTTAAAAATGTGCCTTTTGTTTTGCACATAAAGAAACAGATTTTTACAGATACTTGACCTCTCAGAATCCAATTAGCCCTGGCTATTGCTCTTGTTCTGGCAAGACATGATTGACATTAAAAACATTAAATTCTTTAATTTCAAATCCATATTTGTTTTAAGAAGAAAATCGAAGCAGGCAATTTGTCTCATGAAACAGATGATTACTAAATACTGCCTGTTTGACTTAACTTGACCTCAGTCAAACAAAATTATTGGAAATTCTTTTGTGATTATTTGATGTGACATCTTCCTGTAAGGCACTCTGACTCAGAGCAGCCTGTTATGATACACAAGGTAGTAGGGTTTGGTAGGAATATTTCTGCCAAATTTTAGTCTGGGTCATTCAGCATGTAAATATTTGCATTCAGATGTTTTTTTAAATGTCTGAACGTGACCAAGCTTCTAGCACTACAGAAAGACAGGGAAAATGCTCTGAATAAGAAGTCTGGCAGTCTCCTTTAAAAAGGTGTGCAGATGGAATACAAGACATTAAATCCTTGGAGTGTTAAAAAAATATATAAATCTTTTTTAAAGGAATGATTTTTCTAAAATGCAAAAGGAAATCCAATGCTTAATTTAACTCCCTTAGCTGTGCATCAAAACTCTCTGCGGCTCTGTTAGTTTCTTAAGAATATAAAAGGAATGATGTGTTTGAATACCAGATGGGGACATAAAGTGTACTTTTCATTAGAAAAGTCAGTATTAATTTAATAATATAAAGGATTTATACTTGTCCGGCTTTTAAAATTAGAATTGTTATTCCAGGTCATTGATTTTGTTTGTGTTTGTTTTTATATAAATACTTACCTTGAATCAGTTAAAATTAAAATTAATGTTGTCATTATTAACTTCTAGCTATTAGAGCTGTTTGTAATGCTTGTTTTTTGTATTCCTCGAAAATACTTCAGGTATAGTTGCTGTCTAGACACTATCATTTTCTATTCAATCTCAAATTGTTCCCAGTGTGGTTTCTGGTTATAACATCACGGTGGAAGAAATACCATGAAATGAAACAGAAAACTATCTATAGAATCTTCATCATAGGAGAATTCACTTAGGCTGGCAACCACAGTGCAGATTTTCTTCTAAATTAAATTTTGTGTGTTACTTGTTGACGATCAGAAAGCTACAAGATGTCCAACATTGCCAGGGTTCAAGGTATTCAGGTTCTTTTTCTTTTCATAGGGGAAAAGACAAAAAAAACCCACAACAAACCAAAAACAATCTTGACAGCAATCTGCTGAGATGTTGTGATGACTGCTTACCCTGCTGATCGATTCCTCCTCGGTGTTTCTTTTTATGTCCTGTCTGGGGGCTCTTGTTCTTGCATGTAGGCCTGCTGAGGAGGGACTCCTTCAGTTCTCTCCGTGTAGAATCCTGGCCAGCAACAGGCTTCCTTTAGCTGCCAAGAAAGCTACTAATGCATCCCAGAAAAAAAAATAATCCGTGGATTCTGCAAATAGCATTTTGAGCTGTACCACAAACAAAGTCTGACTTTTGGAGAATGGGACAGTGGTGGGGTTTTGTTTGGGGCTTTTTGTTTGCTTGTTAATTTTAAATAATGTGTGTTCAGCCATGAAAGTTTTGGTGCTTTGCCAGTATCAACAGAGGCTGGATTCTTGCAGTGCTCTGTAGGAATGAGGAGCTGAGGAAAGGATAAATTGCTTCTTCCTGGTTTTAGACTGTGGACAGGCTCCTACCTATGTGCTTTAAACCAGTTCAGTCAGTAGAGAGGAGTATGTACTTTCAGAGGCTACATTAAGCTTTAACTGGGCTTCCAGATTCTCTGCAGATGTTTCTGTATCTCTTCTAATTTAGACCTTATCCCAGCTAATGGAAAAGTTTGTGGTGAGAAAGCAGAATTTTGGGAGTTCAAGACACGTGGCTTCAAATTGTAACTCAGTGGAGTAACAATTGCACTCTGTTCCTTATCTGGGGTGTGCTACAGGCACTGAGGCAGCCTTGACACTTGGGAAAGGACAAGCAGGATTGAGTGTCTGCTGGCTCTTGAAATGCAAGTGGGGCTTCAAACATTCTAAAAAGACACAAATTTCTCTGATTTGCTTAAATTGTGAATAGATCAGAATTTAAGCATCTCTTTAAACATACAAACAAGCAAGGAAACAAGCAGAGCCCAGTTTTGGGTAGATTTAACGTGCCTGTGGACAAGTGAATTTTTAATAGCTAATCTTACCCTGACAGCTCATGGGAAATATCAATCTATTAGGCAGGATTCGAGTGTTGAATTTTTAATACACTTTTAGTGATTAAAGTGCTCTTTTTCTCCACTGCTTGAAAGAGATCACAGTGGCTTTAAAGAACAGTTTAAAGTCATAACAACAATGGAGAATTAATAGTTGTAGTTGACCGTATTTCTCTGCAGGAGAGAAGGGCTGTGCCTATTTGCATACAATGTTGTGTTAAGAACATTAGAGACTAAAGAAAATTACTCATTTTGAGAGTAGGAAATGAGCCAGATCTGCTTGAAAAAGATCTTATGACTTTGTTGTCTTTGATAGTGAGTGGTTGGACAGAGTAGTTGGGCCTCCAGTGAGGGGAAGTGAGGCTTGAAGAACAAGAATGAGCATAAAACTAATGATTTCTAGTCAAGGATTTAGGCTTGGCATTCAGCTGAGGATTATTCATGCAAATGCACACGTGAGGATGGAATCTCAGCATTATTAAGGTGAGCATATGATGGGCTGCTGATGTCAGTAAAACCAGAATTTGCAGGGAGAGAGGCCCAGATCCTTAAAGGGAGCTGCATTCCTTGCTGCTATTGCAGCTAAATCAGAAAGGCATAATAGTGTTAACTGGGTTAGATCCTTTCCACTGGTATGTGTTCTCTAAGAGAAAAGAATACTTTTCCTTTCTACTGCAGGGGTCGTGGGTGTGGTGGGAAGTGCTTTGCCCATAAGCCATTTCAAACCAGAGCGTGTCTTTCCAACACCACAGCGTGTACTTTCCTGATAAAAAGGGGGAAAATAACACTCTTAGTCCAGACTGTTCCACGTGACTTACGCAGGTAAAGATGCATTTGCCTGAGTTCACTTTGCACATGTGCACCATTCATACCCCAAAGCATTTTCCACCATGCATTATGCAAATCTGTCTGCAGGCCCACTTTTAAATTAGGATGTGGCAAATGAAATTCTATTTTAAAAGTGCTGTCAGAGACTCTTTGCTCAGAATTGCCCCATCTGCCCAAAATTTGTTTTTTAAAGAAGCTTCAAGAGAAACCATTGCTGAGACTATTCTTCTCACTCTCTCCTCTTTTGGTACTGCTAATAGATGTATTATTGTAACACCAACTGGCCCATGGCAGTAATGAATTACTAAACTTAATTGTGAAACTCAGTGTGGGTTTTCTGTTGCTGTGCTGTATGTAACTAATAAATGGCAGACTGAGAGTCGTGTAATCAGAGGAAGCTCAAAGCAGACACTTTCACATTGTGCCTCTGGGTTTACAGCTGACCAGTTGAAGGAGTGTTGGCAAACCACTTTACTTCTCCTCTGCTTGCATTGGTCATATAGGAGAAGACCAGGACGGAAACTGGGAGAGGGGTGCTTGGGTTAATGAAGCATTTTATTATACTTTGCATCTGAGAAACTTGAAATGATAATATTGTGTTTCTTATCCTAAGCCTCTCGATTAAGAGGATTCTCAAGCATGAACTTCCTCTTCCATCTGCTTCAGTTCAGTAGTTAATATAAAACAGAGGGTGCCAGTATGAATTGTCAGATACTGGAACTGACAGGAGTTAAAATATGACCCACTTCCTAGTCAAAATGTTCAGCTCATCCTTTATCTCTCTCTGCCTTCAAGTGACACTTCCACCTTAGCATCCTGAATAATCTGATCTGACCTCATCCAGCCACAGCACGCAAGGTGAAGGGAATGTTTGTGTATATTAAATCAATTGTATGCTTTAACAGATGAATTAAGGTATATCCAGCTTCATTTAGGATCTGCTTTCTAAGCCCTTTGAAATTGGTAGGGAAATTCTTTTATAATGTTCTTCTTCACAAAGTGCCCAACATGCAGGGTGATGCTTCCCTCAGGCAACGCAGAGGTTCAAGTGATTTGCCCGTGACAGAGTAAAAAAATCAAATTATTATTTTCTCAACATCCTTGTGTTTTGGAGCTCTCTTTCTAAATCTTGAAAAAAAAATGAGTGAAGCCATTATCTATAGATGTTACTTATTACAGGTTTTCTTATTGATTGGAATATAACACATTTCAGTAAAATGCATTGAAATTATTCTTGCACAGGGTGTTGGTTTAGAGTGTTAGCCAAGCAATAAAACACTCGAGTTAAATTGTTCCACAAATTTCCACAGTTGATTTTAGTTGGTATTTGAAAGATACTTTCATCCTTCCTCAAAACAGTTTTCCTCAGAGCTTTTCTTGACAGCACAGAGCAAGCAATGATCTTTTTGCAAGATATTAACCATTAACTTTCTGCATTTATTTTTAATGGCTTAAACCTTTATGTCTGTAAGAGCTGTTTTGAGATGTTTGGAGAGTGATATTTCTTGTAATGCTCCTTATCTCTGTCCTGCCTGGGGCTGATGAGAATGCAATACAAAATCCCACAGTCATTCTTTAATCTCTCATTAGTCTTTAATCTCATTAGTCTGGACCTAGTCAGCAGGAATCCCAGAGCATTTCTGCAGTATGACCAGGTATTATTAAAAAACCCCTTACTAAGTACAGCTCACTCCCTGGTGCAGCCTAATGCCTGGGTCCCAGTCTCCTGTTGCTCCATTGCTGTCCTCAGAATAGGTGGGATTCCAATGCTGTGGTTTGAGGAGAACTGAGAAAATCCCCTGTCCTAAATGAAAGTGTAGGATAAACCACTGTCTCAACGACAGGCTGTAGGATACCAGAGAAAACATCCTGCATTTCTGCATCATCCTAGCCAGCTGACAGCTAAGAATCCTGAGAATGGGGACCTTTAACATAAAAGTCAAACTTAATAAATATTTCAAGGCCTACAGCAACAATTCTTGAATTGGAACATATTCTCTTACGGATTCCAGGTGGAAGTCTGGTGTATATGGCCACTCCATCGTGGTTTATGCTGTCTTACTGAAGTTGACTCATGCTGATGCCAATGGAAAGGAGAGCAGTTGCTCATTTCCTGGTATGGCCTATGCAGCCATGTAGTAAATACTCATAGAATGCAAACTGTGTTCTTCATGCATGCAGCACACTGGAATAAACACTCCAGGGTGTACATCCATCATTTAGATGGGTGCCTTCTTGTGCCAAGGACCACGTTACTTTGGCATTTCTAGGAAACAGAACTGCCTCCAGCAAAAGTAAGTGTTTACAGAAGTGGGAAGTTAGTACAACAGAAGGCAGGCAGCCCAGATGGCGTGGTTGTGAATGGAACTGGTTATCTCCTGTGGTGTCAAGAGAGATGCAGCATTTTGCTTACTCCATCCTGACATTCGGAAAACAGAGTTATTGTCAGCTCTTGCTCTGAGCCAAAATTTCTGGAATGCTATTGGTATGATACTCTTTTCCAGCCTGACTTTGCTATAAATGGTACAGTCTGAATTGCACATCTGCAAGAGACTGGCTTGCCTGAGAGCCACGGAATTGGGCTGACTTTGTAATTTCCTCCATTATCCATTTTGCTGTTAATTTGTCCATCCCCACAATACTGTCCTCTCTTGCCCTCTAGCAGTTAAAAGCTCAGCATGCTTTCAGCAGGCTTTATGGAAAATGAAATGCAAAGGTATATAAGAAGGTGCTATTTTCACTGACTCGACCACAGAACACCCCCCACTGCCTGTGTTTTCTTTTTTTTCCTGTGAATTTCAGCTATTAAAGCAACTAAAAAAATCTTACATATGGATGAGTAAACGTAGTACGTGTGTAGCTCTCTCTCTTTCTCTGTATTTTCTGCTGATCTGTGAGATTCCTACTCCTACCCTGGGGTATGTTACATTGCAAGATTATTTCAGTTAATTCTTAACATAGCTCAGCTCACAGGTATATTTTTCTAGAACAAAGTAACAGGATAGATGAAAACTGATTTTTGAAAGTGGCTTTGGCACACAACATATGTTTTCATTGAGATATATCTTCTGGACTGGCAACTGGGAAGTCTCTGAAAATGAAGCTTCAGCCCTTGACTTCTGTTAGTATTTTTAAATGTTACTACTGCCTGCCTGAGATTGGGAGCTGTTTTATTTGTTTTCTTCATTACAGAGGGATTTCATTTCAGAAAACTGACAAAGTCAGTCTTGTTTCTTTTAGGCCATTTTTCTCTTATTCGTACCTACTCTGTTTCTATTTTCCCAGCTGGCATTTTTTGAATTTTTATCTATGCCTTCTTCAAGCTGTGAATAATTTTGTGGGAAATCATGCAGCTGCATGGAAATCAGCTGTTTGGCAGAAGCACTATGCTGGCTTGCTGAAGAAGTCCCTGGGTTAACAGACACTTGCTACTAAAGTATTTTGGAGAGCACAAAAAAACATCCTTTACCAGTGTTGCCAATCACAAGCTTGTAATAATTATGAGCTATTATTGGATTGACTGAAAAAGAGTGAGTTAAAATCCCAATATTCTGTGTATTTATTTGCTTTGTTTCTTTTACAGTTGCAAAGCACTGTTTTTAACTCTAGGATGAGCTAAACATTACATATTTAATTAAACTCTGGATTCTTGCTTAACGAAACGTTTAAAATTAGGAGTATAGGCACTTTAGCCCTCAGAGATGTTCAGTGGCTAGATCTGAGTATGTCGTAGGACTAAGGATGTTGAGCTCCCCAGCTGGGAGCAGAGAGTTTGGTGAAATAAATCTGAGTCCTTCCCCTGTTGGGCTCAGGCTAACTAGTAGCACGCTGCCAATAGACACATTTTGCTGCATAGATGATCCACAGCAAGCAAGACACTGTTCAAAATGACAGTTATTGGCATTTATCTTTAAAGAGATGAGAGCTAATTGTTTTGCTGAACAAAGTAAAGCATGAAGTCTGTGCACTTTTGTTTCTTCAGTCTTTCCAAGGCATCAGATGAAGGAAACTGTACAGGCACAGAAATAATTTGTTCTGATTTTTGCTGGATCAACCAGTGGTTCAAATAGGCAACAATTAAAGCAAAGCTTTAAATAATAATAAGCTTTTAAATAATACTGTAAAGGTTCTGATGGAAGAATAGCATGAAGGGTTGTCATTAACTAGCTGTAATATCTGCAAAGATCAGTGAATTCTAAAAATTGTATGTGAATCTACAGAAAAGAGACTTTCACATTTGATATTGCCATATCAGAGAGTGTGGATTTCTTAAGGCTACTGAGATGTTCCCAGGGTGTATTGTCAGCTTCTTGTTTTTCTGAAGGCACTGACAGTCTGCAGGCAAACATTGCTTGAAATCTTGTTAACTTTTTTAGCTTGATATTGTGTTAATGTCTTTATATTGCCATAGGGCGTGGCATTTTTGGGGCATATTTTCATGGCAACAGGACAGAGGAACTTGGAGTCATAGAACTGATGAAAGAGACTTCTTCTGGAAGCAGGCTCTGGAGATAGTCTAGTCTAACCCTGTGCTCCTCAGGGCTGATTTCAAAGCTACATGAGGTTGCACAGGGCCTTGTCTAGTCCAGGTCTAAAATCTACAGGAATGAAGATTCACCAGACTTTCTGGGCCACGTTTCAGTCTTTAACAACTATTTTGGTAATTTATTCATTTTTTTATATGTACAGTCAGGATTTCCCTCCTTGCAACTTGTTACTTTCTTACCATGCACCAGATCCTCTGTCTCTGCCAAAGCAGCTGTTGTACATACAACTCAGTGGTAAAAGCTGCAGCTTCATTGCTCTCGGTCAGGCAGTCTTTAGAATGATGCTGTCTCCCTCTGTGGTATTACAGCAGCATAAGAAAAGATTGTAAGAGAGGACTCTGAAGTGGTTTTCCACTACTTGTTGTTTCTAATAGTCCCCTCCATTAATCCCCACTGGAGAGAAAACACACTTGTTATAATGATCTTTGAAGAGCAACACAATCTCCTCTGCTTTCTTTTTCAGTTATATACACTTAGTTTAGAGCAATTCGACATTACTTCAGCTCACAACAAATTCAAATGATAAAGTAGTTCAGATGGGCCTATTAAAGCAGAAGAAGCTGAGAACTATGTTATTTGCTGGATGACTACAATTTGTACAAGAAGCTCTAGATAACCTATTCACCTTCCCCCACAGAGCTGTAATCCATGGGTTTGACCATATGGAAGCTGGTATTCACACAGAGTGAATGTAAATAAACCTTTTCAATGCCTTTGATACCAGAGCTATTTATGCCTCTCTCTCAGCAAGTATTTCCATTCTCTCCCAGACATAGTTAGCATAAAAGAGCAACCTACTGTTTTGAATGCATTCAGAGTAACCAAACCAAGACCAAACACACACAAATAACCTCCCAAACTTTAATATCTTGTTCCCTGACTTAGGATCATCATAAAGTTTTAATCTACAGTTGTTATTTATGGGGCAGACAATTTAGCAAACATTGGAAAGATTAGGCAGCCAAAGTCCACGGTCCATCACTAAGAAAATCCTGATTTTATCATCCAAAATTGTATTAGCAGGTATTTGCAAAGGCTGATTTTTAGTCACGTAGAAAAAATACATACATGAGTGCATCCACATATGTATGTATATGTGTTATAAAGTTGGATGAGGTTAATACTACCCTCCATTAATTACTAATAGTCTGAGCTTTGCGTGCTGTGCTTTGAGGTGAAAATTCTAAGTGTTCTTTTGTGTAAAACAAATGTTTGTTTGAATAAACTAACCTTATTTTTAACTGAAAAAAAAAAAATCTCCATCATTCCCCTTGAATGGAATGAGCTGCTCAGCTGAGTTATTGTAAGACAGCATTTTAAAATCTTGAATAATTCCTACAGCATCTTGGGAACTCTTTGCAATTTCTTCCCTATTATGAAGTTTCCACGCGTATTAAATAGTACTATATATAGATACAAATACATTCATTAAAGATTGTTTTGCTGAAAAAAATTACCATTCCACATTCTGTCAATTTACATTTACATAAAAATAAGGAAAATACCCAAGTGTAGCAATGCAAAACACTGATGAGCTATAAAAGGAAGCCATTTGGAAACTGTTTTTTCCCTGAGCCTGCGCAGGAATGGATTCTCCAATCCAACCACTGTACAAATTTCTTGGGCTGCTTGGAACCGTAGTGGCAGGAACACTCACAGTGCTATGGGAAAATGAAAAAAAAAAAATGTGTTTAGTTTAGCACAACTCTCCAGAGCAATACTGAGATTTCAACAAGCTGAGGATCCAGCACCATTTTTTAAGCTCATGAAACAAGAAGGGTGAGAAGCAATGTCACATTTCATTCTGCTAAAGGTAGTGGGGACATGGTTTAGTGGTGACCTTGGCAGTGCTGGGTTAAGGGTTGGACCTGATCGGAAACGTCTTTTCCAACCATAAAATATCTAAAACCAAAAGAGCCTGTATTCACATGGCAGATCTGTGAGCAACTTTAAAATCCAGTATCAGCTCCTGATTGTCATTGGACTTGTACTTCTGGCAGTTTGAAGTTTCTGCAGAAACCTTAAAAACCTAAAGCTTGATTAAGCACTTAAAAAACTGCTTTTAAATTAAGCCTCTAGCTTTCCTTTTTTTTTTTTTCTTTCCTCTCTTGCTATTTCTTTTTTCACCTCAACAGGAAATCCTGTGGATGATCATAAGAAATGCAATGGGCTACTTCAGACCTCTCTCTTAGGAGGGTGAACTTCCTGTATGTCTGTTGAGGGTGACTCTCATCACCCCAGCCATCTCTGTGAAGGAAAATTAGTTAAGATCATAAAGGATCATCTCAACAAGCATAATGGGGTCTTAGGGAGCTGGATCTCTTATATACTTTGGTCATGATGAATGTTACCTTTGTTTTATAAATATATATATATATATTTACTTGAAAGAGTGAATAATAAAAAGGACAGGAGTGAACTAAAGAGTTTGCTGTGGCTGTATCTGAGGTACTGTTACAATGAAATAGATGGAAAGTTACCTGAAACAGCTTGTGCTGCTCCCCTTAGTGCTGGGATGTAATTCAGAAGCAAGTGGTATAACGTGAGTCAATAGGAAAGGATCAGAAAACTTCAAAGGCAGTCTGTGTACAAAGGATCAAATCCACCACCAGAGCAGCTCAAAGGAATCTCTAAGCTCTCAGAGCAGCAGATTCACTGCTAGGGTTATGTAAAATGTGTTTATCTAATCTTTTCACTCTATCAGCATATATAATTAAGCATATTATTATTTATATTAGGGAAATGCTGAGGTGTCCTGAGATTAGAGCTCTGTTGTGCCTAGTGATGTACAGGTGCTTAAGGAGAATGCAGTCGCTGCTCTGAACTAGATAAAGAGGGGAAGTGTATGGACCAGTGAAGTGATAGATCCCACAAGAAATAAGTGGCAAAGCCAGGTTTAGCATTTTGATTAGATGCCCTATCCCCCTGTCTGCATTGCTTCAGCAAGCTTGTATCTGTTTCCTGTGTCCTGGGATGTAGCTGAAAGGAAGCAAAATTAACTCATGGTTGTCACAGAGAGGGAAGAGATAGGAGCAGTTATGCAGTGCACCTTTACCTGTGCTCCCTTGCTTTCCCGGGGCTGGTTTGTGCCTCTTGGCAGCATCTGCTTTCCCTCTGCTGTCACCTGGCCTCCCCTCGCCAGCATTTCTGCTGGCTGCTTTATGTGGACATGTGCCGTGCTCCCTCGCTGCTCTTTGCACAGTAAATAAATCCATTGCAGCCACTCTTCCCAGCAGTGAGGGTCAGCAAGGTGCACAGAAAGGAGAGTGCTTCTCTATCTACCTGTTAATGTTTGGCCAGAGTTTCCAACAGCTGTGGTTTTTTTTAATAAGGCAGGGTTTTTTAATAAAAAGCACTCAGCACCAAGCATCAATCCTCAGAAGACTTCAGTGAGATCTGTGGAGTTCAGAGCAGTTTTGAAAAGCTGACTAACCCTGTAGGTGCCAAAGGAGACAGTGATCGGGTGTTGAGCTCTTCCCAAATCTGAACTGTAATGAGCATGAGTCACCTACACCATTGGGTACAAAAGCAGCTGGTCCCTTCATTTCTGCTAACCAGAAAGGAAGATAGTCCTCTTGATGCATCCTTCCATAGCAGTGTGTGTTGCTATTATTTCCAGAGCTGTCTGAGTGGGAGGTTTTAGGATAGCAGAGAGGGAGGGCAGTGCTACAAGCAATAGCTTTTATCTTTGCTAATAGTAATCTAATGGACAGAAGAGTGGGCCTGTAATTGGATTTTGCTTCAGATCAAGATTAGGAAGATTGCTTTGCAATGTGTATAGCAACTGCCTGCAATAGCTGCACACATCTTTCCATGATAGTGAGCAAGAGTGGTGGAGCAAAATAAAGCTACGATTATCACATGAATCTGAATTTGTAGTGATGGGTAAAGGCAAAGGAGAGGCTTCAGCTCTCCCAAAGTTCAAGCACTGAGAAACACATGGAGGCCTTATGGTAAGAAGTCTATGTAAGCAGTAAATTACAGCTCAGTTTATGCTCTGTAGAGGCCATTTTGCCCAAAACAGCAGTGTTTATTGGAGAAAAGGTGCAAATATTATTTTAATTAAAACCCTGTTTCAAGACATACATACCCTTTGACATTCCATAGGGAGATATGTGAGGGTAGTTGGTACCAGCTGCTTCTGTCTTTTGGAAACTTCTTCTAGTGTGCTGAACTTTAAAGTACCTTGCAAAATCATAGTGTCAGAGGCCAGGAGGGTCCTCTGGAGGTCATTACTCCAATTCTCCACCTTGGTGCAGGATCACTTAGGGTTGGGTTTTGAGTATTTTCAAGGATAGAGAGACAAAAGCCTGTCTGGGCAGCCTGCCCCAGTGCTTGAGCTGTAAGAAAACCTCTTTCTAATGTTAAATGGAGTTTTCTCCATTTCCGTTTATGCCCACTGCCTCTTGTTTTTTCACTGCACATCAGAGTGTCTGGCTCCAGTCTTTAACCCCTCCTTTTCCACCACTCTTGTCAGATAAGTGTACATATTGATAGGATCTCTTCTCCAGGCTCAACAGTCCCAGCTCTGTCAGCCTCTCATATGTCAGATTCTCCAGCCCCTTGATCATCTTTGTGACTCTAAACTGCACTTGTTCTGTCCTAGGAAGCCTGAAGCTGGACACAGGACTGTTCCAAACAGATCCATGTGGTCTCACCAGTGTTCAAGCTTTGGGCCTGTTGTCAATCACTTCCCTGTAAAACTTCTTAGACAGCACAGTCTTGGAAGGTCACCTAAAATAAATCAGTCATGATTCACAGCTGATTTGATTAATTACTGCTCAAGGTCACACACAGATAAATTTCAATGTGTCTCTGATTGTTTTTCAAGGTAATGTGCAACCATTTAAAAAGCAATCCTGTGTGTAAACTGGTTTTTGTTTGTGCGTGTTGCACAATAGGAAGACTGGAAATTTGTAAAGTAGGGACTCTGCCAGAACTGCAGGGGACTTTTTTCCAAAACTAGAGAATGATGAGATAGTTGCTTATCTAACAGTGGTGAAGCAAGTTCGTCTTTCACCCTGTTTAGTATGGCATTCATTGCCCCACTAGTGTAAGTCCAGAAAAGTTCTGGCTTTAAACACTGGTATTTCTCCACTGTTGGGAGATGAGAAATGAGACTAACAGAATTAAACCTATAGTAAAGTTGTGTAAAATACTGCTTTACTGAGCTAATGGTGAAGTGTTGCTGTTTAGTTGTTAGTTATTTAGGTTTGAGATAAATTAGTAATTATTTTAACTAGAATAGTACACAAAGATGTGTATGTTGTGCTGAGGCACTGTATATGCCCATTGGAAGATAATCTGTATGTTAAACAATTTATCATCTACAACATGCAGATAGAAACTGGGTGGGAGGAAGGAAGTGTTTCCATCCATGTTTTCCTGTTAATTCCATAGACTGAGACAGGAACAGGAAAGCTATAAACTGCTTGTCTGCTGTCAAACTTCTATGATTTTTAAGTTGCCTTATTTCTGTCACTTCAAAAATCTCTTTAAAGAAAGAAGGGGTTAAACTGAGCCATTTAGTTTTATCCTAGAAGTCTTTGGTTAAGTTGAATCCACATTTTATAAATTCTTGGCAAACAGCTACCTCACGTGTTGCAATGATTTGTGCAGCACAGATGTATAGAAATGTCACTGTGCACCAGACTACTTAGATTATTTCAGGCCTGTTGACTTCCACGAACCTCTCCCAAGGTTAATGTTGGTCTAGTGCTTTCATCATGCAGTAGAAGCTAAAGAATAAATTGTCAGACAGTTGTTCTGGCCTTTTAGAACACTAGGCTTTAGTAAAATATAGTAAATATGAGAGGAAGCTTTTAGGTAGCCAGGGGTGGTATGTATCCTGCATTGCCTTCAGGCTTCTTGAGGGATAACATTCCATGTAGGGTCACTGTGTGGAGAAATGTGTGGCAGAAAAACAAGGAAAATGAACAAAAAATGCATCTCAGGTATTATTCAGATGTTCCTGCAACATGATAGAAGGCTGCACAGGTATCATTTCAGTCCACTTGCTGTCAGAGTGAATTCAATTAACTTCAAAAAGCAAAATATATGGATAACTGCAAAGTGATAGCTCCAATGTCACCTTCAGATTAGGGAATCTTGGCTCATTTGTAACTTCGGCAAACCGAGGAGAAGGTAAGAATTCATTAAATACTTTTCTAGCTTGGTTTGGTCGCCAAATCTCTCCTTCCCCTTCAGAGAAACAGAGAAATACTCAATTTTCTGGGTTTTTTCCACGTTCTCTTTAGATTAAACTTTGTGGAAGTGTTGGGTATTGCCTCACTCTTCTGTGATGTCCAGTAGCACTGCATTATCACTGACTGTAGTTACTTGGGGAAGATACATTGTGTGAAAGTCTCAGTAATGAAAAACATACCTTTTCACCTTCATGAATGAATAAAGTGGAAGGAGACTGGTGGAAAAAGTTACCTGAATGGGTAGTGTTAAGTTTGGCAAAATACATTTATTTGGAGGCCTAATTGTTTGGGCCTGAACAAAGTGAAGGTCAGAAGGAGCTGCCAGGTGTTTGCTGTAGGTGAAACTAAAGGGCATCTTATGAAGTAGCAGTTCAGGGAGTACAGTTTTACAGGCGTTTGTGTCAAGATCTGTGCTATCAAAAGCTGTAGGGTATTTCACTGAGCTCTCTTGCAACCTCTGGCTTATCAAAGGACATAAGATAAACTATCTAAAATCTGTTTCCTAGGCTGTAAAGTGTAAGTGTATTAAATGGTCATCTCTTCTCATGGGGTTTTGGTATCTGTCCACAAGTGCTAAGTACTTTAAAGCTCTTGGTCTCCCTGCTGCTGTATCTGGAGGTGTGGTGACCTTGCCCTGGTGCAGTTATGACTCATGTAGGAATGGCCAGTTGCATCACTTCACTGACTTTTTCTATCTGGACTCTTTGTACAATGAAACCTGTATCAGCCCTTTCTTAACATAAATATATTGTATCTTGCTCTAACTAACCACTAAAGAAAATCCATTTTCTGATCCCATTCAAATAAGGAATATTTTTTTTTGTCTGTTCAAGTGGAAAGTCTTGGCATCATCTGAATAGCAAATAAGTAACACAGTCTTGTGGAGCAGTCCTGTTTATGTAACAGGAACCTGTCTGCAGTTCTCAGGCTGGGACCAAAAGCTGAAGAGGATCAGAAGGCTGAATTAATCTTTTGGTGGGGAGATGAGTTCATCAATTGAGCTGAGATATTTAGGACTGAATTAAAAAAAAGAAAAAAGCAATAATAATTAAGGACATACAAATTTATACTAGTTTTATACACAAGGTATTCAGATCCTGTTCCTGTTAATGGCAGTGGCACAGGATCAATTAATAGAAAATAAGGTCTTTGTTTATAATGCTCTGCTTCCTTCACACCCAGAATTGTTAATAATACAGACTTTATTTTTAAACCAGTGATTTTCAAAGGAGCCTGAGTTGTCAGTCTCAGATAGATTAAAATTATCCTAACACCTCATGATTTCTAGCATGCACATCCTTCATTATCTTGATGAATTTAGGACTCACATAAATTTTAAAAAGGTACAGAGGGAAAGAAAGTTCTGGGCTCAGGTGTTTGAAGGATTATACTTATGGAATTTTTGACACCTTTACAAGGGAGTAACACGGAAATACCTGTGAACATAAGGGCCTGTGTGAGCTTTCTAAATCAAAGGTTTGGAATGACAGTGAAACCAACCTTGCTCTTGCATCTTAGGTGGGTGAAGGAATGACTGAGCTGCTTCCCTCATTGAAATGCCATTTTAACACCATTTAAATGCATTTGAAATTTCCAGCATAAAAGTACACCTTTGAAATGGCAAAGAAAAAATGTGTGGGGGTGTGTATGTGGAGAAACTTATGTTAGCATTAAAAATTGGGAAAGGCATTAATAAAGGTAGTCAGTGATGCTAAACACAGTGATAAATGTGTGGGAATTCAAGCCAGTGCTTTTAAGTGAAAAAAGTGAGTATGGAAAATAAATCCTAGATTTCCACTGGGGCACTATTCAGGTCAGCCTTAATCTTTCAAAACGGGAAGGGGGGTGGAGGGAAGAGGGAACCTTTTCTTCTATGTTAAAATAAAGGCTCTACTCAGCTGCTCCCTGCAGCATGACTGCAACAGCCTGTCCCCAGTAATGGATGGTGTTGCAGAGGGAAAAACCCTCCTGCAATAGCCAATGGAAATAGTGACCCAAGGAGCTGCACACTCTGAAGCCTGGTGGTTTGTGCACCCCTAGGATGCTGCAGAGGCTTCCCAATGCAGTGGGCACTTTCCTTTCTGAACATTGCATTGCTGTGCAGAGGAGCTCTTCCAAATTGCATGCATGTTGATTAACTGTGCTGCATAATTTATGCTTCTACTTATTTAATCACTCTGGAGTTTTGGTATTTGCTGGCAGTTGCTAGATTACTTTATTAAATTTAGGCTGTGTTGAAGGAAATTTATTTTTGTGTATTCCTCCTTCATAATTTTTTTTTCTTAAATGTTGTCACATAAATTACTGTGTTATCGATGAATCTGCATGCAGAGCCTTACTATTTAGTTCTTATGCCAGAATCCTCTAAATCATGTATGGCATATGTATTATATTTTACTTCACACTATCCTTCTCAGTGATGGATTTACTTTCTTTGCTTTCTTCTGTTTCACATCAGACAAAGGTATTAAAACTTGAAAGCAATGGAGAAAAAGAAATAGAATGTAGATTTTTGTCTCTTCACTCACAACAAAATAAGACCTTGACATGAAAAAGATCTGTTAAATAACATCATAACATAAAATATACACCTATTTTTCTTCCCTTTTCTAGAGGAGTGTTGGGGTCAGGGAAGAACGGTGTCGTCTGTGTGTGAATTGGTTAAAGGGGGTTAAGCTGAGGAGCAGTTTGAACTTTAGTTACTTTCTGTGAGAAGGAGGAAGCTCTAATAGTCAAGGTGTTGTTAAAGACCTCAAAACATAGGTTCTTTTCCTTTGTTTGTTTTACTCAGTCTCATATGTCATTTAGTCCTATGACATAATGATTATGGCAAGGAAAATAAGATTAATATTAGAGAAATAGTGTAAGATGTTGGGTGATTGCCCATAAAACTTTCTTTGGGTAAAGGAAGTCCACCTTGCCTGTATTTCCTAGCAGCTCAGCTGTGTAACCAACCTGCTCTGTAGATGCACTGGGTTTCTTTTTTGGAAAGTTCCTGCTGATACCAATACTTGTGATAGGTACTTTGTGTGGCATTTTATTGAGTTAAATCAGTGTGGTGTCAGCAGAGGAGCATTGGTGACTGAATAGTGACTGCAGAGTCAAAACTGCCCAACAGCAGGTACAGGCATGTTAGAGCATCTGAAAAGTAGTTACCTTTATGTGATTTTTAAGGACAAATTGCTCTTTACAAAATAAAGTATTTTTTAGAAAATACCGTTTTTCTTCTTTAAATTAGAAGACATGCAAACAGAAAATACTTTTCCCAAAAGTTCTTGCAAGAAGCAAAATATTTCCTGGGTTGGTTCGTATTTATCAATATGTGCTGATGTGTATGTAGTATGGGTTGGGATTTAATTTCCTACTTGTTATTAGTCTTGTTTTATGACTGTATGCATGTGTATATATAATAGCTTTAAAAACTGCTTGTAAAGTATCCCATGAAAGTGTTTTTTTAATGGAAAATTGTTTTTCCAGTTACTCATCTCATTCTACTACCTGCTACTATCTGCTTCCAGTAGTAAAATAAAGTTTCCACCAATATTTTTTTAGACAGCTATCAACATCATCCTGATTCTGCATTTTTCCACCACATTTGCATTCTTCCTTAGCAAAATAAATCTCCTATGAGTTACAGGATTTTTTTTTTTTTAATCTATAAAGCTATCCCTTGGATATACATGAGCACATAGCTGTATCACTGTAAATCCTACAAAAGGGAAAAAAAGGCATTTGAAATTATAGCTTTTTAATGAGAAAATTAACTTTACATTGGTGACATTGGGTTTTGAAGGATTATCAACCACAAAGATTGCATTTAAGGTTTTTTCATCTGTTTTATTAACCATCTGAAGTGGAATAGGACTAATCTTCCTAGATTAAAGTTCCATGAATTTGGGGGCCGTAGTACATGCAAATATTCTTTTGTGGTCTTTACTAAAATATTCTAATCCTCAGAAAAAGTGGGCATTAGACTTCTAATATGGAGATTTTGTGGTCTGCCACGGAGAAACTCTGCATATGAACTGCCCAAGAACTGGGGATTGGAGCTTCCCAGACCTATTGAGGAATGTGCTGTTACCAGATGTTTTTTCTCGGGTAAATGACTTGTGTATTCACTTGGAAAACTGATGTCTAATACTTTATTGATCACATATTTGGAATAGTTATTTGTATGAAATGTGCTTGTATTCATGTCTCTTAAGAAATGGAAATAACCTAAATCCTGGTTGCTCTTTTCCAACACAACTCTGTGGCTGAAGTTAGAGATCAGAATTCATTAGGAGCTGTTGAACCCATTGGCCCTTAACTTCTGCTCAAGGTAATCAATGCTTTGCATGCAGAAAGTGCTGTCAAGGGGAGCTTTGTCTGGGTGCTAAGCAGCAATATACAATTTCGTGGGTGAGCAGGCAGGGTGATTGCTTGGCCCCACTGGCCCTGTGTGCAGCTGGGGCACAGAAAGGCTCATGGAGCAGTGCAGTGGTTCAGGGTGGGTGGGAGGACAGGAGGAGTACCGTGCAATGTAACGTGATGCAGGCTCTGGTGCCACAGTTATGTTCCATGTTGATGTTTTCCACTACTCCACGTAAGAAAAAACCCTGAAAGTCCAGTTCTTCTTGCTCGCTGGTTTTGAAAGAAGCAATTAAATTGCAAGGTGCCAAGCCTCTCTGTTTTCTCCATCCTGACACCTCAGCAGAGCTTCATCAGTTCCCTTTTCACCAGGCCAGAGTTAACTAGGTGGCAGGATTAGGGCTGTCTCTGAAAATATAATGATGGGAAGATCTGTAATTTTGCTATTACTTTAGTGAACATGAAAACAGACAGGGCTGTCTGTGGTGCTTTTCTGCTAGAACTGTAAACAAATTGTGTGTTGTTGAACATCTTCCATGTACCTCATCCATATACCCCCCTCCAAACTGACTTTTTAAACTTGGAACCCAGCTATTCTACATACATTCCCGACAAAACTTTCTTCCAAATTCCAGCAGCAGCATCCTGGAAATTTTCATTTCTGAATTGCACTAATTCAGAGGGGAACAAAAAGTGTCAGATCCCATTACATTTCTTCCACACACTGTTCTGAGTCAGGGCTCTGTCTGCAGCTAACATGGTTTAGCTCACAAAATGCTGAGAGTGACAGTTACACTATGACACTTTAATACTGTGTTATAAATCACTGTCACCTTGTCCTGCTTGCACCGTGCATTTGATGTAACAGGTTTCTGTGTTGTCCTGTTCTCCCCTCTCTTCTTTTTCTGCCTGGCATTACCTTTCTCATACAGGTTTATACCCAGTCAGCTGAAACTACGCATGATACGGTGGTGTAATATTTCCCCAACTAATTTCCCCTGTGTACTAAGCAACTGTTGTCCACTATTAAAAATATATTAGGCTGGGCTTAATTTTTGAGCGAGGAGAGAATGGTAATTTGGAAAATGTCATGTCTTTCACACTTGCCTTGTGATGGGATGCTCTACATTTCAGCCTGGATCTTGCAGGGCCAGTGACTGCACTGTTATGCAGCAAAATATCCTTGTTGAGGAGCTAAGGCACAGGCTGCTTTGTGCTCTGCCTGGCTGGTTCTGCTGGTACATGGCATTCCACTGCCATCAGAATCCCAATGAAATGTCCCACAGTGGAGGATCAGAGGGTGGAACTGTCACATAAATGGCTCTTTGCTTGCTCACCTATTGGCAAATTGGCAACCCATCAATGGGGAAGACTCAGCCAATAAGGACATAGCCAGATCCACTGGACTTGTGTTCTTGTGTGGATTTCTTCCCTCTTTAATTCCTGTGTTTTTCTATTATTAAAAAGAAGTAGTGCTAGTTTCATTACCTAGGTTTTGGTAATTGTAGCATCTGTTGTGTTGAGATCGTATCATGCTGCTCTCTAAACATTTTAAATTAAAAAACAAGAAGAATTTATTTGTCCTTAAGAGTTTGCAGTATGAATAGTCATGATAACAAAAGTAGATTTGTATAGGAACTGTGCTGTCTTAACTGAGAATAGAATCCAGATATCTGGAATTCATATTAATTTATTATTTATGTAATATAAATAATGTAATTACCATGTGCAATTTCCGTTTCAAACTTGGTTAATTTATCATTATATGTCCTTGTAAACTATGGTTGAATACAGCATTTCAGCTTTATCTTAATGTAGTTTTTGTCAATTAATTTTTCTATAACATAACTTTCAACTTGTTTTCTAACTGACATGTGTATAGTCAGGCTTTTTGTACAGTCTGTGGAACCAAAATATAACATTAGAGACTTTTAATCCATGGATTACTGGCCAACTCTATGGTTCCTCCAAAGGAACCATGAGCATCTATTAAGTCAGAGCAGGTTTAGGTAGCTTTGATCTGTTCATTAAGCACTAACACCATGAGTTTGTATCATGCAGATGCAGTGTTTGTCCTGCAGCTGCTTAAGAAAGCCTCGTTATTGTGACTACAGCCTATTTTAAATGCAGAGTTGCAGGTCCTGGCTGGCAGCAGAAAGCATGCTGAATTTGAGCTACTTTTGTGGCTTCTACAACGGACTCTGAGGTCTGAGCTTCTCCTGATCTTCAGTATAGTTCTGCAAACAGATCCTCATGAAACAGGGCATCACTGGAGCTCTCGGCCACAGGCTTGCTGTAGCTCTGCATGTACATGGGATCATGACTTCAACTCCTGGTATCTTCGTTTTCCTGAAGCCTCTAATACACAGTAGGGTACCTCATAATAATTTGGGTTGCTTTTCCATGCTCACTTTTCCTTCAAAGAACAGTTGAATGTTTTGAAATGAAGCTGAAGTAAACTGACTAAGGTGTTTTACGATAATCTGACAGTCACAGGCTCTGACTCTCAATCAGAGGTTCAGAAGTGCTGGGGCCAAAGGTACTGCTTAGTCTTCCCACTTAGCCTCATCTACAGGGTGCAGCATTCTTTTAGTCTGGTTATACCAAGACTAAGCCCAGGAATGAGACAATTCCCTGACACAGATTTTTAGCAGTCCTGAAACTTTCTCTTTTCAACATGGAATTCAGTTTGTTGTTGATATTGCTGCTGTGAGCTGTTTTCTGAGCAACTGGTGGTTTTCTCAGCTTCTTCCTTCCTCCAGGCTCCTCTGCAGAGGCTCCTTCTCTCCCATTTATAGTGTAGTGAGGTACAGTCACCTAGGCACCTTGAACTTTTGGTGCTCTGAGTCTATAGCACAGGGCAACCTGGGCTTGATTTCTGTGAAAATACAGAGCAGCTGATAATTTGTTTTATGCAAAACTCATATTTTCAATTAACTGTCTACTAAGAGCATTATATCGTTAGGCCATACGTTGACAGTTACGACAGTCAAAGCTGTATTTTTAGTTCTTTTACTCTAGCTTTCCCTCTAGATGCTAGAACTTTTTTTCATAATGTAAAAATATTAATTAATGAGAGATTATCATTCACACAGTGACACTGGCTGTCAGTAACTAACGAAGGTGATTAAAAAAAACTAAGTAACAAACCTGTGAGCACTTACCAGAGATGGCAATATGATAAGGGAGATGAGAGAAGTTAATTGCTGGACTTTAAAATGTCTTGGGAAGGGAGGTGTTGAAAAAGTTTACAGTGAAAATTAATGATGTATAACAAATTAATTAGGCTAAAGCTAGAAATGAAATCCTAATTCTGAAAGAGACAAAGATGTGGACTGCAGTCTCAGGGAAAATTATTGTTGTACACTAATGTTAACAGGACAGCCCCAGGCTATTTGAGGACCTCATTGCAGGTCATTTGGGTCATTGGGCTCTTTATCTCCTGCCTTGTCAGAGCTGGCGAGTCTGTGCTGAAGCACAGCAAGTGCAGGGTTCTCCACCTGGGCCAGGGCAATCCCAAGCACAAATACAGGTTGGGTGGAGAATGGATTGATAACAGAAAGCCAGTTGTGTCCTGGGCTGCATCAAAAGAAGCATGGCCAGTAGGTCAAGGGAGGGGATTCTCACCCTTTACTCAGTTCTCGTTAGACCCCACCTGGAGTAATGTGTCCAGTTCTGGATGCCCCAACATAAGAAGGACATGGAGCTGTTGGAGAGAGTCCAGAGGAGGCCACGGAGATGATGGGAGGGCTGGAGCAGCTCTGCTCTGGAGACAGGCTGGGAGAGTTGGGGGTGTTCAGCCTGGAGAAGAGAAGGCTCCAGGGAGACCTTGGAGCACCTTTCAGTGCTTGAAGGGGCTCCAGGAAAGCTGGGGAGGAACTTTGGACAAGGGCAGGGAGGAAGAGGACAAGGGGGATGGATTAAAACTGGCAGAGGGAGATTGAGGTTGAACATGAGGAGGAAATTCCTTGTTGTGAGGGTGGTGAGACCCTGTCCCAGGTTGTCCAGGGAAGCTGTGGCTGCCTTTTGACTTTGTTCAACTGCAGCAGCAATTGAATATATGATAAGTTCCCTATCACAGGGTTATCTCTGTCCTTGAAAAAAAGAGATCTGAGGAATATCAGGTCTTTTTCATCTCTGAGCATGATAATGTTCTCTTTCAGGCTTTCCTTCAACCCTCTTGGTACCAAAGAGAATTAAAAAATGCCCCTTGATTTCCTTAGTGATCTCTGGATCAAGCAGGTACTTTTTACAATATTTGGATGTGAGGAGAGAAAAATTAACTGAAAAACAGACAGTGTTGTATCAAGGTCCACAAGGTATGTATTCTTTAGGGATTTGCATCATCTGCTTTATTAAGGGGTCATCTATTAATGGGACATAAGAGATTACCTGGTAACCATTAGGTATTTTCAATAAGCTATAATTTGGTTGTTAGATGTCCTATTCAACAGGTTAATAACCCAAGCAGTGCTGTTTCTGTGTTGTTTTATCCATACAGCTCTCTGATCTGTTTGTAGTAAAGATCCTTTCTTAACACACTCTCAAAAAACTACGTCCTTTAAAAGTTTTTGCTAAGCACCTTCTAATGGTGCTCAGATTTTTTACAGATACCTTCTCTTCTCTTGAGTGTTATAATGTATTTTACACATCTTTTGAGCAGATTCTTTTAACATCACCTACACCTGATTCTTTATTCCATTACACATCAGTTTATCCTTGCACCCTCCTTGTTCAGCATCCCTTTTGGAAAGATTTTTGGAAGTTGACTTTAGATTTGACATTCTGAATTTTGTATATTACGTTGTCCAGCAGGTTGCTTCTCTGTCTCCACACGACCTTGTAAAATGCTTTCAAAACTGAGCCTGCAGTTCTCAGAATATCTGTGAATGTGACTCCATCTAAACACAGATGTTTTTTCTTAGACAATAACAGTATTCTCTATTCAAAAAAATAAGTGGTAGAGGGCATCAGCCATTCATTTATAGCCCACTTCTCATTGCATTGCAATGTAAATACATTGAGGAAGGGATTAAATTGCTTGTGCTGCAGTATAATAAGCTGCATGTGTACACGTAGATACTTTTTTTCAATATCACATTCCAAACCCCAAGCCATCACAGAGTGCTTTACCAAGTCAAATTACTTATTTATGGACTTCTGCAAAATAAGTCTGATGTGCAGTGCTGCCTGTGTAGCTTTCATCACTGTAATTGTCTTAGTGTGTCTGCTAAATAGTTACAAATATGGTATCTCATTCATTGCTTTCAGCTTGTTCGGCATTTCGGAGCAGTGAGCGCACTAGGATGTAATTTACTGGAATTGCTGCCACAGGATCTTTCCCTGGGTACTCCAGCCCAGGCTTCAGCACTGCCTCCTGTGCCCCATGCTGTGCTCCACGTCCAGCTTGCACTGCAAGGTCCTTCAGCATTGGCAAGGCTGAAAGGACACAGCCCCAGCAAAGCTTCTGTGGGGAAGAGTGAAATCACACACCCACCCCCCCACATCCACCCCCAATAGATCACTGGTTTAACTTAGGCCTCGCTGGTTTTGGATTACCAGTAAAAGCTCACTGGAATGGAGTGGCCATCTCACACCAAGGAAGGAAGTTCTGCAAATCTTGCTGGACTAGTCCAGCATGCAAACGGACTGGACTGTTTCCAGTGTGCAGGCAGTGTTTGTGCACCTAGACAAAGATGAAGGGTTTGTGTGCTGAGAACCTGACCCTGAGTGGTCCCCAGAGAGCTATCGCTTGTGCTGCGAATCGCTGCTCCCTGGCCCGCAGCTGGGCTCAGGGCTCAGATGGAACTGGCATGGCTGCCTTCCTTGCTTCAAGTGAGAGTAGTTCATCATACCAGCTCAGCAGCTGGCCTTAGGGCCTAGTTCTGGGAGCTGGCCATCAGTTGGGAGACAAAATTCCAACGTGGACAAGGTCTTCAAGCAATTACTGTGTTGGCACGCTACCAGAATTGATCTTTGAAGGTGAAAATCAAGTTCAGTGTGTCAGTCTGGATTGCCTTAAAGGAGCTGTTTTTCTCCTAAACGTTGTTACAGATATTTTATTAAAACTTGCAAAACTTGTGCCTCAGTGTTCTTCATCTTTAAAGCTGATGTTACTGCAGTTTCATTATTCAACCCATCAGGCAGCAACGGTTTCATAAATGAATAGGGTTGCATGCCGGGTGGTAGCATTACTGAATAAACTGGATTTTCATCCAGCCATGACCGTTTGGATTATAACATTCAGAATCCATCGCTTCAGTAACTTCTCTTAAGCAAAGATCATAGCCCAACTTGAGCTTTTAAAACCACAGGAGGGAGAGAGGAGAAATGTCTTAAAGGGCTTCAAGTTGCATGCACAGATTAAGGGAAATCCAAGCAGGAGAGGTTAATAGAGGAATGCCTTTGTTAGCAGTGTCTGTGAGAATAGGAAAACAATCCTTCATGTTTCTTAGATCCAGCATTTGTCTCAAAGCTTCTGATACAAGATTTCTTCACAGTGCTATTAACGGTTGAACCCAGAGAGATTGAAAACGTGGCAAAGTATGTCAAAACAAATCTTAAAGTTTGCACTTCGTTTGTTCAAAAGGTTGGGATCTCTGTGATGGATGCTATTACTTTGAACTGAACTGGAAACTCTTCTGATCAAATACTGTGACATGCACAATCCTGCTGCTGTCAATTAATGATTCCTGTGGTGGCTCTCAGAATGGTCAAAGGAACCTTCTAAGATTTTCCATGAAAATACTTTCTTTACCTTCTTTCTGCTGCAGATAGGAATGCTCTTCTCTTACTTGATGTAGCTGGGATGACAAATAAGTCTTGTGTCTTTTCTCGTGTCACTTCTTCATGTGAAGTTATATTTCATTTTCAGTTTGGATGGAGAGGATTGTTACAGTACTTGCCAGCTCTCTGACAGAAACCTGGGTGATTTGGGACAATTTACTGAACCTTTTTGTGCATTAGCTGCCTATTTTTAACCTAATGAGAGTTCTGTTCTACCTGTCTGTGATGTCTCCTTATACCTCCTGACCTTGCCTGAGATCCCTATTAATATAGCATTAGGTTGCAGTACAAACAAGTACGTTCATCCTGTATTTATGTTTACCCATCAGGCTTACAGGGATTTTTTTTTTAAATATTTGTAACCATTTTCCTGTGTTTGTTCAGGTACAATTATGGATGTCATGGCATGCAGGTGAGATACTTGCTCTACTATTTTTCTTCATCAGACTAAAAGGAAAGGCAAGATAAGCAGAAGTGCCAAAGTGTTGCTAGGGCTGCCTCTCACCTTGAGACCACAGGTGAAACCCATAAATTTTAATTATTGGATTGAAGGTTTTGAAGATTCCTGATAGAAATACTACCAATGGAGAGGCACTCTTGGGATTTACACCATACTTTGATTTAATTCTTCTTAGAGATGTATTATGTCCTGTCAAGGCATTTGTCCTTCACTGTCAAGTCTGCAAGCACCAACTTCACTTTTCTGAAGAGGAACCATAGAAGTCTGAAAATATGTTAACTATTATTTTTGGTGTAATAACATTATAATTGTTTAAACTATGCTCCAAACAATATATTCATCCATATTTGTGCATGTTCAGACTTTCCAGTGCAGTATTTTGTTTGTGTCAGTGTTGGTATCTGCAGGAAAAAAGCAAATACTGTTCCTGAAATCTACTCAGGTCTTTGCATGAAAATGATGGAGAAATTACACGGGTGTAAAGAGGTCAGTTGTTTTCATGCTGTTCAGAGGAAACCTCTTGTGCTCTCTTGCAACACATTGTGGCTTTGCACATGCTTTTCAATTAAGTCAAAAGGTCCTTTGAGTTAGGAGAGCAGCTCAGAGTTGCAGGTGGTGCCTGGGGACACTGTTTTAGTGAAGGCCACAGAAATGTTTATTTTAAGGCCACTGCCTGTCCCAGAGTGTTGCCAGTCGGTGTCCCAGTCAAGGGTTAAGTTAGACAAAGTGTAAAGCTGAGCTCCTGACTGCTCTGGAGCCTTTGTGCATCACTTAAGCACTTCAGTGTAACCATACAGCTAGTTCTGATGTTCTGGCAATTCTAGCTGGGTTCCAAGTTGGATTGAGGAGGATAAGAGGAGGGAAGGCAGCTAGCACCCTCCTGCACTGGCACTAGCACTGCTCTGTGCAGCAGGTGTATTTCTGCAAAAGGTTGGAATTGGAGCTCTCTGTCTCCTCCAAGCACCTACCTCACCTTCCCAGCTCTCCCTGAAGTTTCAGTTGGCTGTGTAGTCTCTTTAATTTCACAGCATCTAAGGTGGGAAGGGACCATTAGATCACCTACTCTGAACTTCTGTCTATCGCAGGCTGTTAAGTTTCACCCAGTTACCCCTGGGTATTCTTCACTTCCAGTCTTTAAACTTTTATGTAGTGTTCCTAACCCATATTTCATCACAGAGGTAGCTAGCTACATTTCAGTGAAATGGATTCTGTATAAAACCAGTAATGCTTGTTAAGTGCATGAGGAGTCTTCAGAATGAATAGAACTTGTATATATTTGGTCTGAGATTTTGGAAGATGCTTAGGGAATTTGGAGGCTCAGTTCCCATTAATTTTTATGAGAATTTGGCATCTAAATGCCCTGGTTAGCTTTGAAAAATCTTCTCTTTTAATGGAAGGCATAAAAGTAACCATTTAGAATTAGTTCAGTTGTGTATGTAGTTCACTTGTGTTAGATACTTCAGAATAAGATGATTTAAAAAATCCTGTTTAGACAATTACATAGTGACCTGCACTGGAGGTGACGTTTTCTTCTAGACTCCAGGCACTTCAGTGCTTGAAGCTCGGGAGTTTATACTCCTTTTAACTCCTTAGCCCACTTAATATAAGTTAGGAACTTCTTAGTAACCATAAAAACATCTAATGGTATTTGAGGTTCTACTGCTTTATCGATACTGGTATTTATGAAGTAGGACAAAGCTCCTAATTGTTTCACTGGGCACTGACATGTGAACCACAGCTCTCATTAGCACCAGCTTTCACTGGTAGGGGAACTTGTTTAACAGAGGAATGCATTTTCTCCAAGATGGTAGTGGTGAGTGTTTATTACTGTTAGTAATAATTGTTCTTTGATGTTTTTGTAAGGATTATCAGGCATCAGAATTTCAAGAGAGTTCACTGGTGGTAGATGTGGTCCTGTGGTTCTAGATTTGATATTCAAAGTCAGAAAGATTTACAAGAACTCAGCTTTGCTCTCTGCAAAAAATAACTTGTAAGACATGATGACTTTTTGGAAATGTCCTAGAATATGCTACATATGTACTAGAATATGATACACGTGGATCAGAACAGCTTTTCTATAGATCATTCTCCACTTTCAGGGGGCCTAATTGCATTTGAAAAATACCTTGGATAGGATAATTCCCTATTACATTTCAGAAAGCTTCTCCATAAGTTCCCGTGAAGTTGTCCCACATGGGTTAGTTATCCTGCTCCTCTCCTCTGGGAGCCTGTGTTAGGTTCTCATAGTCTTTGGCTGGGAGGTTTTCCCCTCTTACTCATTTCCAGTTCCTCTCAGTCACTTCATATTGCTCTTAATCGTACCCACCATAAATAATTTTTCTCCAGCCTCTGTTTTTGTATCCTTTGGGTATTTGTAAGCAGTTACATTCTGTCTCCATGATCACTTCACCAAGGATGGGCTAATGTAAGACAACAGCTAGGAAATAATGTTGTAGTATGTATGGAGTACACCTGCCTTCCTAATTATTACATGCCAGGTTTAATTGTATGACTGCAAATATCAGATCAGACTACTTCTCGTGACATGTTGTGACTAAAACAGCCCACATTTATTCTGAAGGTATGTGTTGCCCAAAATTGAAATACTTGTCTTATTTGACACGAATTATAATTATCCTAAAGAATATGAAGGTTCTTCCTCCTCCCCTCCCCCTTTTTTGTCTTCCTAATTATCACTGTAGCTCCCAATTAAAATGGTTGGTATCACTGCTCATTAGCCAAATACTTTCTATAGCAATTATCAGTAATTTAGGCAGCCATTTTTGAAAAAAATACTGTAGTGCAACACAGAGTTTTTGCCTTTAGAAAATTCCCTGAAGCAGATCAGGATCTTTGTTGGTATAAATGCCAGAAACTACACTGAAGGTAATGTAGCCACGTTCCTTTGAATTAGAGACAAATTAAGCTCTAATGTTTAAAACCAAGACACCAAATTTTATTGATTGATAGTGAAACTATAAATGGAGCTTGACTTTAGCAGGGATAAGTCTATACAGCTCCAAGTGCTTCCATGGAGAGACAAGATTTATACTGGCTGAGTATCTTGATTGAAATCCTGTGACCTTTCATTATTTTGTGGTGAAGTAGTTTAAGTGCAGCTCTGACAACCCTGGATGTTCAGACACCAGCCTCCAACCTCAATCAAAAGACCATGACACCTGATTTCTTTTGAGTCCTTAATTTCTTTGGAGCTCTTGAGGATTTGCTTCATGGTCATGTTTTAGGTGAAAGGTCTTGAAACCTTTTTTTGTTTCAGTGAGAATCCTGTTAATCTTCTAATTTCATAGTATCAGAAACTGAAGGATTAAGAACAGAAATATTATGAGAAGTGATGAACCCCTAAGAGTCGTCAGCACTGTAAGCAGACCAAGATTTGGCACAGGCTGGGGTGTTGTTGCTCACAGGAATGACCGACTGCAGACGGGTTTAGTCCTGTTTCAGTGAACCTTTTCACATCACAGATATGGCTCAAGGTGCTGCTGGTTAGAGGGTGGACAGCTGACACAGGACCTGGGCACCCAAGGGCCAGTGAAACTCTTAGTGTGTGAGTAAAGATTTTTCTCAAAAAGAGTGGTTTTAGTTTCATTCAAGTGAGTGGAACTTTGTTGTGACCAAGTATCTCGGTTTTCTGCTTTGCTCTCAGCAGGAGTTTTTCAGAAGAAGGGCTTCCAGTTTCACAGCTGTGTAGAAGTGCTAATGATGGGCCAGTGTGGAAGAAAAGAGGGAAGGCAAACCCTGGAAAACAAGGGTGAAGGATGTATTAGGAGTTAAGTTCATGATCTGAATCTTTGGCTTAGTTCCCAGCTCTGTCACAGTTTTTCTGTGTGACCTTGGACAAGTGGCGTAATCTTTCTTTACCTGAGTGCTGTGTGTGCCAGTAATGATGTCTCCCTGGGCAAAAAGATGGCTTTCCTGCTGCATATTGATGCTGAAGTGTCTGGGATCACAGGTGTTTCTCCAAATTCAGGACATTACTATATAGATTATTCTATGCTATGTGTATGTGGAGCACTCAGTAGGCACATAGCTATAGAAATACAGATATAATCCAACAATGGCCCGCTGGATTCCTTTATTCACACTGCAATCCTGACAGATGTGTTCTCAGCAAGATTCCACCGTATTCCACAGTTGAGCGGAGACCGTATGCTAGTGAAACAAAAGAAGAAGATTAATTAGGCTGTCATTGTGTGAAATTGGGTTTGTGGATGGCAGGCGTGCTCAGAAGCCTGTGTGGAGGTTGTCCATTTTTTTAATTATAGGAACAGAGAGAGAGAGAGGAGCCTGGCAGAGCTGCCCGTCTCGGCGTGGCAGGGTGTTTGCCCAAGTGGCTGTGCCCTGTTGGGCAGCAGGGGCACGGTGAAGGATTGGCTGTGCTGCTCTGCTGCCTAAGGGCAGCACCCTGCAGAGCGTGGGTAGACAAAGCGTGCTGGAGTTGAACAAATAAACTGTCATCTCTGTATGCTTCTGCAAATGGATTCTCTCATTTCTGAAAGTCATCGGTCCATGCAGATTTCTCGCGTGTCAAGTCAGGCCAGTGTCGTACTCTCCAGGGTCCCCACGTGTAGGGAAGGCTTAACTTCACTGTATGCTTGGAAGCCTGTTTGCCAGCAAAAGCAGGTGCAGCACAAGAAAATGTAGCCTTAGGGAAGGGCAGATGGTGTCTGCAGTACCTCTGAGCCCTGAGGGCAAATGGCTAGAGTTACAATTAGCTCTCATTTCCAGCTGCTGCTGGAGGTGCTCCCAGCTGGAGAGGTGGGGCTGGCCTGGCCTCTCCAGGGGCTGCAGCCCCTGTGGTGTTGCTCTGTCCTGGAGCATCTTCTGTGGGCAGTTCCATAGGTTCCAGGTGTGACTTACAACTGAACAGCGGCTGTTTTCCACAGCCTGAACTTGAGCTTATTTATCTGAGGGCTGAACTGTGCTTGCAGGCAAAAGAATTTTTTGTATTAAAATTAGACAGCATCTAGGTAGCAGACTGTGCAGTTCCTATGTTTGAACAGCAACAGCCACCTGCAGTAGAGGGAATAATCTGCCTGTGTCCAATTTGAGACCTGTTGTATCATTCTAAAGATACAGGAGATGAACATTGTATTCAGATTCTTCCTAACTTAGTTCTGCTCCATTATATGCATCTCAGAAATGAGCACCTGTTTTATTGTTTTCTTCCTTGAAAGAGAAGAGGGGGGTCTGCTTTTGGGCATATTCCAAAACAGGTAATAATATTCCAGCTCCTTCTCCTTGCAGTTTCAATTGGGAAAGAAACTCTTTACTATGTGCCTTCAGTTGCTGGAGGCAAAGTTCCATTCTATCAGAGATCATAGAATCCCAGACTGGATTGGGTGGGAAGAGACCTTCAAGATCATCCAGTCCCACCCCCTGCATGGGCAGGGACACTTCCCACCAGCCCAGGTTGCTCCAAGCCCCATCCAACCTGCCCTTCAACACTTGCAGGGATGGGGCAGCCACAGCTTCCCTGGGCAACCTGGGCCAGGGTCTCACCACCCTCACACTGGACTTGGCTTAGATGAGGACCCTGGTGGGACAGGTCTGTGTGCAGGGGGTGATCTTCCCTTCTCTGCAAAAATAAAACCAGCTTCCAGACTGAGGGAGAGTGGAATCAGTCTAACAGGAATTCTAGCCCTTTCTGTGCAGGTGAAAGAAAGGTCAGCAGAGCAGAAGCAACACCTTAGACAGGAGTGCCAGAGCTTGCAAACCCAGTAGATCTTTGCTGTGTGTTGCCCTGTGGTGGCATTAACCCCTACCAGTGCAGCCCTTGATCAGATGCCATGCACCAAGGAATTGCACTGGGGCTGTGTCAAGATACTTAACAGAATAGTTCATTTCTTTCTCTCCCTGCAGAGCACATTGTTTCTTGATTGTTGATGCTGCTGCCTTAGAAGAAGGAAAACATCCAATAAATCCTTCTGTCTTGCTGTATTGTAATATATACAAGAGACAGGATTTGGAATGCTTTTTTGTGCTCTCTCTGCTGTTCTTTGCCAGGCTTCATTGCTTCTTCTGCAGCTCTACTGCTGTGCTGGGATTGTCCCAAGGACACAGTGTCCCTGGGGGCTCAGCAGCTGAAGGCTGCCCTGAAATCCCAGAGGGTTTGCAGGTATTCAAGATCCTCAAAGCCAGACTCTCTGAACCCTATAATCCAAATGCTGAAGAATATGATATGAGTTGCCAGGATCCCACAGCTTTTGTTGGAATCAAGGAGAGTTTGGGAAATCTTGCTTATCTTCATACCAGGAATCAGTCTGTGTGTCATTATGAAGTGTGACACTGCTGCTGGGTTCCTGGGAGCAAGTTTGAGCTCTTCGTGTTTGGCAGTGCTTGGATAAGAAAAATGTACAACGGTGCAATTAACTGAATCAGCACTCTATTACAACACAAGAAATAATTCCTTTTTTACTGTTAATTAATATTTGCAAAGAGTAATTAGCTTGATGTTTAGAAATACGTGTTACGTGACCTTTTTTAAAAGCATGGCAAGGCAAACCAACAGGGGTAGGTGGGGGGGGTGTCAAACATCTAATGCATCTTGAGCACTAGCTTGCCTGAGCCACAGCAGTTTTTCCAAAGGTACAGAAATTTGCTGTCCCAACCCACAAACTGGGATTTCTCTGCCTATTCTCTACCTTCTTAAAACTGGCAGATACTGTTTTTATCTGTAGGGGTTACAGCTCACAGAATAGCTTTGCTTGTCACATGAATGCAAAATATTCTTTATTATCCCTATGAAGAGGTTCTCATGAATACTTCAGGAGACATTCATAAATAGACCTTTAATTATTTAAAGCCATTTTTGCCCTTACTTACTTAAGGATGTTGCCTTTTCATCCACCCAAGCTGAATTTATTGCAATGAATAATAATTCTAATTTCAATTAAGTTTTGTATGTACACATCTCTGAGTCTTGTATCCATCTGTTTGCCATCTGCTGATTGGTTTGCTATTTCTATAAAGCTTCAGTTTTTTAATTGTAGATGGTCATGTACTCGTTAGGACTTTCAGCATTCAACTCATCTTGGAGACAGCACATAACTGTGTTAGTCTCTAAGTATAATTAGGTTGCCAAGACAGCTAAAATCATCAGCTTGTTTTAATTTGGCTACTTCTCTGAGCATGCACTTCTTCTGAAACTGCACGTAGTTCTTTTAAAAAGGGAGTGATTTTAGTGGACTGGAGGCAGTGTATTAGTTGGGAATTTGCTCTTGATCAGCTGTGATTCTGCTGAACTCATTCATAGGAATCTGTCACAGTTCATTTTGTTAATCAGTGTTCAAATGCAGTGGACTGTCTGGGATAACTTAGAGGTACAGGAGGCAACTGGTACTCCTACCAGAAGGACAGAGCTTTCTGTAGCTGCTAGTGTTACTGCCTCAGAGCTCACCTGAACAGGAAAGACCCTGGTAATAATCTGGGCCAAATTTCTTCCCAATGAGAACCTGATATCATTTTTGTGTATGGAAAGGATCTGGCTCCATTTGGGTTGGTCTGAGGATGGACACGTGAATCCTGTGCTCTGGACATATGCATTATTTCCATTTATTGATCCAACTGGTTGGTCTCAATGTAGCTCCAGGTAGAAAGGCATTCATATGATATGTGTGCAGGCTCACCCCTTTTCCCTGCTGGAGGCTTTGCAGGTAGGCTGAGGGACTTAAAACTGTGTCTGGATAGGTTAGGTTTATGAAGGTGAGGTTGGGTGAGTGTTGAAGAGATGGAGAACTGCTTGTGAGAAACACCTAAACAAAAAGCAGAGAACTACAGGCACACTCAGTATGTATTAAATCAGATTATATCTTCTCTGTAGTAACCAGCCTGAGCTTTCCATTTCTCTTTCCATTGGTGGTTGCTCAGACATGGTCATGCTTGGGAACATCTCCCAAGATGACCTGCCTTTATGTAGCTCCAAATGCTCAGGGGTCCCCCTGTCTCCTGCTGCATTGAACAAACAGTTAAAAAATGAAATAAAGATAAAACCTACACCGAAATCAACAGCTGCTCTGGAGCCAGGGAGAACTAATTAACTTGTAACAGGTGCTGCTATGGGTTTCCATCCGATTGCAGTCCAGCAATCTGCTGCACACACACAGTCTGGGAAGGCCAGGAGGGAAAAACCCTTTTCTTGAAGCAAGGTGAGCCTGCAGAAGTGGAAGTATTATTTCTGTGGCTGTTACCATGACTCAGTGTTTTAGATGGCTGGGGCAACTTTCTCTTCACCTCCTACACCCAAAATGTCATTCAGCCAGAGGCAACTGTCAGATTGTTGGTTAGAGGATAGGTCTTTGAGTGAGCAGGTCTGAGGGAAGTGCCCCTGGCTTGCTGCAGTTCTCAGTAGGTCACAGAACCATTCAGTCCTCCCCATTAGACCTAGAGACCCCAATTAGCATCAGGGCTCATTGTGCCAGGTGCTATAGAAACGCCAAAAGAGAAATGGTTAACCTGAGGTGTAATGCAGTTTGAATGTCCTACATTCTTTCTTGCCTGCCCATTTTAGAGCTTTTGTGAAAAAAAGGCTCTTGAGCTTTTAGAAATTCTATTCTAATGTAAGTTTTCCTAGTGTTCAGGAATATAAAGGTTCCTTTTCAAATGTGGTATGGGCAGTTAGTAGGCTCTCTTGTAAAAAAAAACAAAACCAAAAAAACCTCTAAAACCCCCAACTTAAAAAATCTCAGCTGCTTTCATGCACCTAGGCACTCAAAATTTAAATGGGAGTTTGAGTGCTTAAGTCAGGTCTGACAACCAGATTCCAGGTTTTAAGCCACAGATAGACTTTTTGAAGCATTATCCCAATTTTGACTCCCAGTAAATAAGTTGTTTTAAAGATGAAATCTGAAAATCACTAGAGCTTTCTGTGGCTGCCTCTGATTATTTCTTTTTTTTTACTCCCCAGCCATAAAGCCAAATTATACCAGGGTATATCCCATGTAATTCCCTTTCTGGCCCTATCTTATCTCTAGCTCTTAGCTGATGTGATTGAAAAACTCTGCCATTCCGTGACATAAATCCAAATAGTGAGTGCTGAAGGCCATCACTGCTCTTCCAGGAGCAAGTCCAGTCACTTCAAAATGGTGTGTGTGTGTATATATATATATAAAAAACTATTTTTTCTTCTTTTTTAAAATGAAAAAATCGAGTTCCACCTTCTAACACTGCTGTATGGGAAATGAGCTGAGGTGAGGAGGAAAGAAAAGTGTTGGTTACAAGGATTGGATGCACTTGGATGTGGACCTGTTCTATTTTGCAGCTACCTGAAATACCACAGTTGATCTGCTAATTTATCCTTGTTTTCAGGGTTTCTTTCATATGTATAGTCCAAGGTGGCCGTGAGTCTCACTTCAGCACATTTAAGATTGTGGATGTTGAGGAAGGAAAGAACTAGTGAATGAATCTGTAGAGGGACAGACCAGGTATTAAAATGATTATGATTTATTTAATGCATTTAGGATTATAACTCTTTGAAACCACATTTTTAAAACTGCTTTCTCTTGTACAGTGACCTAGGAGAGTTCAAGTGATAAAGCACAAGCTGCTCCTACAGATTCTCTCTGGTGCTGAAGTGCTTGTTGAAAGCTACTCAGGACATCAGATGAAATTCTCCTCTCTAGAATAGTAATGCCAGTATCTTAAACTCTGGATACAGACCTGGACTTAAGAGCCTGCAGATCCATGCAGATTTAACAGAGAGACAAATCTTCCCCAATATATTTAATAAGATTTCTGAAGTAGAATTTACTTGAACAGAGTTAGATATCATTTCTGCTGGCATGACAATGCAAGCTGGCATGCCATGGGCAGGATTTAGTGCTTCATCTTTTTGTATTCACCTCACTCAATAAGGCAGGAAATTTATTTACTATCCAGAGGCAGTTAACTGTCTTTCTAGTGCATTGTTTCAGCAGTCGAAAATGACAATACATCTATATATCTATTTTTAAATGAATGACTTTCAATACCCAAGGAAAAGGATGAGAAACCCTGTTTGTTCTGGTATTGACAGAGAAATGAATTTCTCCACCAAGTTGAATCTCAGGCTTAGATTTGATTATTTTTCTTAAGAAAGTTTTCTGTTGTGATTGTTAACCTTCCCCTGTTGATCCTAGGGGAAGCAATTCAAAAGAATTACGTATTCTGGATCCCTTTCTTTAGCATGAGAATGGCACGGGGCCAGTCGGTGTCATTAACAGCCAAAACCAAACTGTCACTTAGGGGGAAGGATTGTTCCCATGTGTAAGATCCGAGGCTCCTAAATGGAAATCTGTTTGGGGGGAAGGGAAAGGAGGGGGGGTTGGCAGTCAGCAAATGTCCAAAGGGGGTGATCTTTCTCACCAGGTCAGGGCAGTGCAGAGCCCTTCCCTTTCCCAGCACAGCACTGTGCTTTCTGTGTTGCTGCCCTTGCAGGCACACTGACCTGATCAAACACTGTCATCCTGCTTCAGCCTTGGCCGTGCAGTTGCATCTGTTGGACTGATCAGAGATTGGAAATGAGAACATAATCTCGTGCAAACTGGGGGCTGCTCCTTCTCTCCTTTGTCTCTGGCAAGTTGTTATATCTCTTGGAGATGCTGTGGCCTGGAATTAGTTTATCCCATTCCAGGCCCTGTTTGAAGCCCACGGTGAAGAGGAGAGGGTACAACTTTGCTGAAGTCTTAATTGAAGTGGTTTAGTTCTTACAGTACTGTGTATAATATATTAAATTATATACAAAATAATTATAATTTAATACATAAATAGGTTAATTAAGGAAGTGTAATGGGCTAATTAGTGCAAAAGTGGATGTCATTGAGAGTTTTGTCTTTAGCTGTTGGTTCATTACCTTGCAGCCAGATATCCTGGAAGTTTTAAGTGTGTTTGTTGTGCAGAGAAAATAGATACTGTGCCTTATTTTAACTAGTTTTCAGTGATGATTGCCCACTTGGGTTTTTTTAGAAAAAAACAAAAAAGGACAAAGAACGGAAGGCAATTTCTTCAGCGTACAGAGAATTTCTGCCATATCTGTTGTCATTCCATCCCATCCTGCTGCTGTTTCCCTCCTCCCCACCCCAGTACAAGCATTTTTGAGTATTGGAGGATCAAATACATTAGCTGAGCAAATCTACTCCTTGCATGACAGGTCTTCGTAGTTCCACATTAATGATGAAAAGGTCAAATCCTTCCATGTGTCTTCAACTATGTAGATCTTTCCTGGCTTGTGTTCCATCTAAATCATACTATGAACCATGAATAAATACCCAGGCAGACAACATACATGCATGTGTGCATTTTTCAAACTGTGTTTGCAGCAAGCTCCTGCCATACCTGCACATCCACTACAGATCCAGAAAAAGATAAAGTAGCAGTTAAGTTTTTCAGCTTGAGTGGCATCACTTGGATTACATTTGGAAAGGAAACATCAGTGTCATGTGCCTAAAATAATGAAATATACAAACAAGAGGCTTTGGCAGGAGACAGTATTTAAGACTAGATTTGAGTTTAAAAGAGATGCAGGAAGGCATTGCTCAGAGACACTCTGGTGTCTGTCTGCACATATTCCCAAGGTCTCCGAGCACAATTCCAGCTACTCCTGACTCCTAGCTTTTTCTCATACAACTGTGGTAGAATTCAGGTCCCTGGAGAAGGACAGAGTTGTGGTCTTGGGACTAAGCCATAGTTTCCTACCTCTCGGGGACTCTCTGTGACAGACAATTAGACGTGGAGTCTTGGAGACATCACTTCACTGAGAATCCCTTTAGATTTCCATTTCCTGCATTTTTACAGGTACCCTTAATCAAAGCAAAAAGCATTCTAGGTTTCTTGTCAGCCTAAACTAAGACACAACCTTTTGCATCGAGATAATAAGAAATAGCAGATGTGCAGAAATTGCAGAGGAAGAGTTTAGTCTGGTGATGGTAACATTTGAAGTGCAATGAAACAGTCACAGGTTTGAGACATGGGGAACTTCACCTGGGCTTGCTGACATTTTTTCCTGTGGATAATGGTTTCACAAGATATTTTCATAGAATTCTCTTAGTTTTTTATTCAGTTAGTATATCAGTAAAGCAAATACAAGTATGTTTTTCTTCACATCTACTATAAAACAATGTAATTGAAAATAAAATTCTGAGTTTTACTGGTTAAGAAATCAATCAAGACTGATGCATTCCTATGAAAGCCTTTGATTTTTGCAGAAATAGTGGGGGTTTTTTCCACAAAAAATTGTCCTGGCAAAATGTTTAAGTTCTCCCTCTTTTATATTTTGCCCAGTGTTGCTTTTTCTTTGCCCCAGTGTACCAAATGATAGAAGTGGTCAGCCTGAAAGGAAAACTTGCAGGTATTAAGACAGTCTTTCTAAATGATTTCATGGAATCATACACATAGGAAAGTGTACAAACTCACCTGAGATGATGTGTGTAGGGCACGATGGGGCATCAGGGTTGGTAGCAGCCAAGGAGAAAAAGTGTGAGAAGCAGTTTTGGACTAGAGCTCGTGTTTTCAGTGAATGTTAGCTGTGATGGTCCACTCCCTGTAGCTGCTAAGGCTGAATAATCATGTTCCATAAAAGCATAATTAGCATGACATTTTATTTTATGAAGCATCTTTTCAAATCATTATCCTCAGAAGTGAATGCAGTTAATTTTGTCTGGTTTATTCCATCTGACTGTACTTTATATGGGATGTATCAGTACCCAGCTGGGGAATTTTCCAGTTCTGTTCTCCCAGCTTTGGTTTAACTTTAACCACCTTGCCTGATGAGGAAATCTTATGTACTCGAACACATGGCTTTAGATTTGCAGAAGCTTGTGCAACTACAAGAAAAGATGCAAGATTATAGTGTCCTGAGCTGAACTGAGAACGTGTAGTTCCACAGACAGCATCGAAAGACTGAACTGTAGGAGCTCCATGGCAGGAAGAAAATGTGGCATTGTCCCTACTCCTGTGTGCTCCCTAGGAATCTGCTGTCACTCCTAAGGAAAAAATAACAGACAAAGCACATCTTTTGCTTTCACAACACAATCAGAAGTGGAACTTCAGTTCCATACCAATAAAAGTGAGATTATCCTTTTCTTTTTCATCAGAGATAAATTCCCCTCTCATCACTGTTTTCCATCTTATTTCAGGTAGGAATCACTCTTTCTTACACTGTAATCACAAATGTGTATTATAATTCTGTATAATATGTACTGTGTATTTTATGCAGATTTTGTACATGGTGTACACTTCCTTATGTAAACCAGAGCAATTAATTTGTGGCCATACTATTCATTCCAGCTGGATTATATGCCCACAAGGGACTAAGGAATCAATCATTACTTGCATGAATTGTACAGAACATGAAAGCATTCCTGGTCCAGCTGGACAAGGAGGATGGAGAAGGAAAATCTAGTTCATTTACCTTGTATAAGTTCAATAGATGACCACATGTAATTTCCTGCTAATGCAAATGAGGGAGGTGGAAGAGAAGCTGAAGCTCTGCTTCAGCCCCTTCCCCAGAGCCCCACCTGCCCTGGGAACTGTCTGCTTCCCAGTTGTTCTCAGAGGTTAAGTCCTTGTCCTTAGCAGGTCTAAATGTTTTGTCCAGAAAGGAGAGTGCTGTAATCCAAGGTGTTGTATTCACAGTAATGTTCCTTAGGAGCTGGTGTCATTACAGGAAAATTTGTCCTCCTCCTGGTTTTTGGAGTTGTGAAACATTAAGGGCCACAGTGTGATGGGTTTTCAGTTACCTGTACTATGGATAGCACTGGTGCCTTTTGTCCCTCTTGATAATGACTTTTATTTTCTTTCTCTCAGTTAGATCAGAGCAGGGTGTATTTGTTTGACCAAGTCAATTCCACCCTATTAAATGCCTTATGACACTAACAGAGGATAAATAAGTGTATTGGAGCAGTGCTTTCACACATACATTTGTGGGGGTTTCCTCCCAAACAATCCCATCCCAAATACAATAAGGATCTGCAACAACCAAGTTCTCCTTCCCCCTTTTTCTGTGCATACTTAAAGTCCCAGGATGAATCAGTGGCAGAAGCAGATTATTTTGTGATAAACCTGTAGAGTACATGCTGATTTTCAACAGTCAAGACTGAAATGTGGGCTGGATTTCCAGTTTTCCCGAGGCAGAGTAATCCCATGGCCTTTGATGAAGCTGTGCAAGTTTCAGCCATCTGAGAATGTCTCACTATTTTTTATTTCTGTTAGTTAGCACTTATGAACATTACGTATCAGTCTGTATCGATTTGCAGTTGTGATGCCAGATGAGTTTAATTCCTGATTGCACTAATTACCCCATGTGGCTGTGTTTAATCCTGCTCTGTGGTGAATGCAACTGCATAGCTTCAGGGATTATTAGAGCCATAAAACCATTACTGGCTTTATGAGTTTTTCACTAATGTGAAAGAGAAGCATTTCTTACTTCCTAGCAATCAGGTGCTTTACCTATGTGAAATCATGTATGCATCAATAGCAGCTATAGTTTTGACCAAAAAAAATAAAAATAAAAAAGCAATTCTTCTTTCTGCTCCACTGAAGCCCTGATTCCCCATGAAGTTTGAGAGCCTTTTTCCTTTTCTTAAAAAGATAAAAGCAAAATTAATTGGAAATGACAAGAGGAAAATGATCCAGCTGAATGCTTTGATAAGCAATCAAGGCTTAATAGATTAGAAAATATAATTAATTACTTAATTATACTCAAAGTGGTTGTTGTTGGTAGATTGTTCCTTGAAAAGCCATTGTTGTATGGAAGGATATGCCTGTTGCATGAATATCAGTCTGGAGGAAGCTGTGGCTGCTGGCTGGGACCCTTAGTGAGCAGATAGTTGTTCTGGTTGATACATACCCCTGCACACTGACATTGCTTATCTAACAGAATCTTCTCGAGCTTTTTATCAGTTTTTTGCCCTCATGGTTAACTAGAGTGTGATGCCAGTGACCACAGTATTCCCAGAGTTACTGTCGTTCAGATAGGCACTGAAACCAGGGTCTTGCTTCCTTTAAATAGCCAGGGCACTTCTTAAAATAGAAATGTGTGTTCTCTAAAGGAATATAAATATAAGGTGTCCTGTCAGCACTCCTCTTAGCAGAACTGGGTTCTGTCCAGTGACCCAGTGTTCCCAGACTCTGCAGTAACCTCTCCCAGGCTCTACCTGGGAGACTCACGTGAATATGATGCTGAGCTTGTTTTACAGGTCAGGAGGTTTCTCAATTTAATGGCTGCAGAAGAATCATAGAATCATGGAATGGTTTGGGTGGGAAGGGACCTTAAAAATCATCTAGTTCCAACCCCCCTGCATGGGCAGGGACACCTCCCACCAGCCCAGGTTGCTCCAAGCCCCATCCAACCTGCCCTTCAACACTTGCAGGGATGGGGCAGCCACAGCTTCTCTGGGCAACCTGGGCCAGTGTCTCACCACCCTCACACTCAAGGATTTCTTCCTAAAACCTGAAGATGAAGAAACCTGAAACAATGGTGTGGATAAACTCCAAAGCTCTCCCACTGCCCTTGCTAGAGGATGGTGATCTTTAAGCCTCTGCTGCTCTGTAATTTTATATGTATTTTTCTAAGTTTATGAAGGCACTTAGAGGTAAGAACTAGATAGCAGATGGACGTAGAAGGGTTCACCTGATAATAAAAGAGCTGTACATTCTTCTAAGTGCCATTTATGTAGATGCAGCAGTAGTGAGCAGTGATAGACTGACACAGATGGAGTTAAAGTCCACTGGGAGAAGTCCTGTTGCTCCCACATGCTGCAGCATTCCCAACAGACGCCTGCAGAGCCGCCTGCACAGCGCTGGTGTAGCAGAGTGGCAGCAGCCTGCAACAGCAAGAGAATTCTTGTCCCGATGGTCTCCGTTTGACTTCATTAGCTCCCAGGGTGCCTGGGAGTGGAATGGATTTACATCCCCCGGAGCCACCCGCACACGCCTCGCAGGGCAGGAGCCTTGTGTGCCCGCTGGCATTTTGCCTTCCTGGGAACAGACTGAAATTAGCTCCCTGACAGATTGCCCCATGCCTGGTGCTGTGCTCTGTGCTGGGTCCCTGCCTGGCTGCTGCTGTTCCCCTCAGCCACGCTCTCCATGAGTCCAGGGCTCACGCTGCTTCCTTTAATTGTGCTTGGGTTCTGCTCTCCGGGTGCGTGACTTTGCTGCGTCTCTGCGAGTGTGTTATTTGTTCCTATCAGCATAAACCTGAATGTAGGAACACTTTCCTCAGGACTGAAGCAGCATTTTTTACATTTGTTCTCTTTGTACCATCACTGATCTGGCAGTTGTTAAACAGGCATCAGAAGTCTGATGACTCTGTAGTAGGAATGTAGTACTTTGACTCAACTACTGAAAAAAATCAAAGATGCAGAACAGTCCAAGATAACAGTTTTCATCTTTATCTGAGTGTTTATGCACTACAGAGTGTTCCTAGCAGGGTATAAAGGAAAGTTTTCATGTCACTCTCTTTTCAAGAATACAATCACAAATCAGCTCATCCCAGGGAAAGGCTTTGCTCATAGAAGGGTTTGAGCACCTGCATGTAGAAAGGCCAGTGAATGAGACCGTCCTCAACTGGGGACAGGAGCTTATCATCCTTGTTAATATACCCCAGAGGGCAATTCCTCATTGATAGGAACATGTTGTGGTTGCTTATCTCTGATTTTGGACTCTGTGATGTGGTTCTGACATCTGTAATGATCTCTTCTGTGCCTGGTACTTGGGATGTGCTGTTCCCACAACAGGCATGAGTCTAAGAACCATTCTAAGACAGCTCCAGATTTAGGCAGAAATTGCCAAGCACTTTAATGCTTTTGAGCACAAACTCCAATTCAAAATGCCCTTGCATTTTCAAGTAATTCCCTGTGAAATTTCAGCATGCTCACTCTAATTGAATAGGAGCTCTGAAAAAAGAATTCTGACATTCCAAAAATAGTTTTACTGCAAGGTTTTCCATACTGGACATATTTATATTGAAGAGACTGTAAGTTACTAATGATATCAGTAATTTTTCTATAGGTTAGAGTGGATGACTAGTTTGTTTTCCTGAAAAACAGAAATTTATTTCCTATCTATGAATTAAAGATAGATCCAAGGAACTGTTTACTTTCTAGCTTTAGCTACAGAGGAGGAGAAATTACTTGAAAATGTACAGTAAAACTTCCCCAGCACCAAATTAGTAGTGTTTTGTCTCACTCATCTACATATTTTCTAGCCAGATTTTTTTGTGGAGAGAGCTTTCATTGCCTGGCTAGGGTTAGATCTCTTGTCTTCCTGGGTAACAGGAGGACTGTGTTTTCTCTGAGTGCTGTTCAAGCTGGGAGTCAATGTTGCCCTATAGAAGAGGCAGCAGAAATCTCAGCGACAAAAAGATAAGAAAATAGGGAGCTGCAGTGTCTTGGTTGTATTCCTGGGAGAAGCATTCATCCTTGGAGTGGACAGGTCTTCTGGTGGTGTCAGCAAGAAGAGCATTTCTCAGACTAAGCATGTACTTGCTTCCAGTTGCTGTCAGAAATACATTGCTTTTCCCTGTGCTGTGCTGGGGCTGTTGCTGGATGTGGCATGTTGAGAAGTGCAGTATCCATGAATAGCAGATTTTGGGAAGTCTTCAAATTAATTCTGTTCCATTTGCCTTAAATTCTGCCTATCTACATGAGTGTCTCAAACCTAAACCCTTTTGCCAGGGTTGTTACGGGGACAGACTGGAGTTACTTGGCCCATTTTGCTCTTGAGTTTGGATCAAGCCCTGGCTAAAGACTTGAAGGGATTTGGGAAAAAGTAGAAACCTTGCTCCCAAAGCTTTCCAGAAGAGGGTTGTGGGACAAAAGACGAGTGCTGATCTGGGGATTCAGACATGGGAAGGGGATCCGAGGAGCTTGTGGGGACATCCAGGTTTAAGATGATAAAGGACATCTGGGTATTTTGGGTTTGGTATGTGATCTGATAACATCAAAAGAACACAAATTAATGGGAAGCAGATTTTTGTAGGAGTCAAAACAGTTGGTGGAAATGAGCTGAACTCAGTAGGGTCAAACTTGCTTTTGAAGATAATAGCCCAGCTACTCACAACTGCTCCAAACCCTCCTTAGCCATCAGAGAGCTGTGAGGTGCAGTGATGAGCTGCACAGTTAAAAATAGTTCAAGGTACAAAATTACAAATTCTGTATTCAGTTGCATGATTGTGTTTTCAAAAACTTGGGTATGGTGATGCTAGTGCTAGTACACACCAATCTCTTTATTACTCAAACAACCTTCTATTTTAACACACAATTTATAAGGAAATGTATCTAGCATTCTGACATATAAAGTACTGGGGTTTTGCATTTAATAAACAACATTAAAAATCAGTTCTGGGGAATGAATATCACGTTACCATGGCAAAGAACAAAGAAATGCAGTGATGCTGGTTGTAGTTAGTGAGAAGAGATTGTGTAGCAGTGGGGAATGTGCTGAACCTCTTTTTTTATTGCTTATGCTATTTCTTGCCCCCACTGCTGGATTTTTAGAGACACCAGATTTTCATGATGGAAATCTAATGCAGTTGCAGTTTTCCCTGCAAACATCAAAATCTGCATCATGATCCTCTTTGTTAGTTAAACCAGTATAAATCAGGAATAAATCTACTGGCATGAGCAGAATCAGCATAACTAAAAGGAGTGTAACCCCATATCCTTACTTGTACTGGTGTGCACAGAGAGTAATATGCATACATTTTACACAGTTCTATGGAAACAGACTCAGTTGTTTCTAGTTTCTTAAATTCAGTCATGGTAAAGGATTTAAGGTGGCTGTTGCTGTTTCTAATAGAATGAAATAGTTATTATGAGATCCAAGCTAAGAAGAGTAACCTTATGGAGAATTAAAAAACCAGACATGTTTGTGCTGAAGCTTTAAAACAGACATTTCTGATGCTGTAAGTGGCTGTACACCCCTAAGCTGTTAACATAGATTTGATAGAGTCGTTAAAGATGCTTCTTGTTCAAAGACATTCCTGTTCAGCAAGAGCTCTGGGGAAGCAGGGAAGAGCTGCACTGAATTTCATCCTGCTGTTTGAGCAGGGTTTGGGGCATGGTTGCAATCATGGAGTTTATGTCTCCAAAAGCAAGCCTCACCCTGCTGCTCTTGGGGCATTTATACTGGGTGCTCTCAGTGTGACCCCTCTTTTGAAGAAGCTTCTTCCCATCAAGTTTCTCATTTGGTTTTACCAGAAGCACTGGAGACATCTTGTTAATCTAGAAGGAGCCAAGCTTCTCTTTTTGCAGTGGACTCTGAGCTACAGATCTGAAGATCAGCAGGGCAGAATCTCATTTCTAGTAAGAAGTTTTTAAAAAATTAACCTGAGATGCCTCCCCCCTCTTTAAGCTCATGTCACACTGCAGCCAGAATTCCAGAGCTTAAAGATATTAGAGAAGTGATTTATGGGATTTACAGAAGTGTTTCAGAAGGCTAAGACTGAACTTGATTAATTTTCAACAATTTTCATCTCTGAAAACAGTTTGGAAGGTCAGTAGATGAATCAGTTTCCATCTTTAGACAGCTAAATATCTTGGTTCTCCAAGTTTTGTTTGTGACTTTTAAAAAGTGCAGTAAAAGAAAAAACAACCAACCACTAGAAGCAGAGCCTGAAATAGTAGGTAACCCCAGTGTTGCTTCTAGACAGTGCTTTTAATATCATCTGTCTGCAGCAAAGTCTGCTGCAGGCCTGTAAAGCACTTACCAAGTGTTTTCTCCCTGAAAAATATAAGTTTATACAAGGGACCCAAACCTGCAAATGCATTTGGTGTTTTTGCTCTCTCTGGTCTTCCTGAAGGCAACATATCTTGAAGGTTCTGTGATACAAAACTGAGTTAATACACGGCGAAGGTAGCTGAAAACAAACAAGCAAAACAACAGATAAATCAACAAAGAAGAAAACTTCCAGAAGTTTATTAATGATTCACACTGAGCTGCAAAATTAAAAAGGAAAAAAGAGAGTAATTTCAAAATATATTTAAGCTTTGCAAGACAGTTCTGTATGGTTTGAAAATATGGAAGTGGGACAGGGGAAATAGAAATAAATTAACTTTTAGGGGCAAATTTAAAGTAATGGATTTTCCTTAAGGGGGGAGTTTGAGTTAAATGACATCAATGCTTTTTTAATATTAGGGACTTCTCTCACCTTCTTTCAACAGCTCCAAGAAGTGGAGTTAGTAGTAGCTGTAGCTTCCTGGTGACAGTGAGTGAAGAGAGTTCTATTAATGCAGCCCAGAGTGCAAAAAGCCTCTGCTTCCCTTACCTCAGAAGGTGAAGTGTTGAGGAGACAAATGCCCTTTGTTACACCCTGCCAAGAAGTTGCTGCTGTTGTGTGGATTGGATGATGTGAGCAGTTTTTCAGTGCCACAAAAGATCGTACTGTCAAAGCTTGTTTTGTGTTAATTAGTAAACACATGTTTAATTTTATGTGTGGAAACAGGTCTGTGTGCTTCAAGAAGTGATGTCTTAATTTACTTTAGTGATTCCACTTCCCTTTATTTAAGGATAAACAAATTACCTAACTTCAAGTGGGATTAAATATGTCTAAATGAATTGCTGTATCCAGTCCAAACTGGAAATCAGTAGTGATGTTTGATGGAAATAGCCAGATTCCTGAACTCCCTGGAGCAACTGGAAGACTCTGCATTGATGCAGGATCCAACCCAAGTTGTTCTGCACCGGGGGCTGGTGGATCAGTCAGTCACAGGGGTTTTAAGACAAATTAATCAAGTGAATGGCAACAAGGACCAGATGGTGTTCAGCCCAGACTTCCAAGGACTGTTGGAATACCAAAATGCTAAGTTAACAACTGTGGGGTGTCTACTGCTTACATCAGTCACTGAATAATAAGAAGTAGCAAACATTTCTTTTTTAATAGTGCTCTTCACCTAGAAGAGGTGTTGGTGTTGGTCATAGGCTGGACTGTGTTGGTCATAGGCTGGACTTGATGATCTTAAAGGTCTTTTCCAGCCTTGGTGATTCTGTGATTCTATGAAGTCCGAGTTGCTGCTCAAGGAGATGTTGGATTCACTGTGAATAGTTCTCTGATGGGAAAGGCACAAATATCTAGAAAAGAAGTTGAAAAGAAAACATGTGAGTGTCCTCCTGAAGTTCTCGTCACCCCCCTCCGAGATTTAGTAGAACTGGAAAACAGAGAGGGAAAAGCAATATGAAGGTCAGAGGCTTGAGAAGGCTTATGTAGAGGGAGATGGTACAGGAACAACATCCCACACCTTAGGAGAGATGATTTGAGGGTGTGATGGGATGAAATCTGTAAGGTTCTAAAACGCCATTGCAACAGTAGCCAAGCTTACAGACTTTCTCACAGTACAGGGAGGGGTAACAATAATTTTATCCAGGTCAATTAAAAAGTCCCATAGAATATAAAACAAGTTGAGCAGAAATTTCTGAAAACAAATTTGAAGTCATTGCAGTTCTATGAAGGAAGGTCCTTGCTGTGATAGTGTCTTAGTTCATTGGTCTCTGAAAATCACAAGAATCTCACTGTACCTTTTTAGCATGTCAGCTCTTCAGAAAACACACCTCTGTCCCTGGGGGGTTTAGGAAAATGAAATCATAATCTTGCTATGGACTCTACATACTGCTTATATTGAGCTAGAGATTCATTCAGTCAAAATAATCCAGCACAGGCTAAAATTGCCATGGAGTTAGTTTGCCAGACAACAGAATAATGACTCCATAACTGTACTAATTATATTGGCTCTCAGGCTTGGGTAAACACAGACTCAAAGGGAGAGTCAGGGATAGCACAGATTCACAGTAGTTTGTTTTCACAGTGGTTGGTGAGTGGGACAAGGTTTTTCCTGTATATGTTTTGTGGGTGTTGTTTTTATACAAAATGTATTTCTAATTAATACTTCCTTCTGAGAGCATGTCCATAGGTGGGGGAAGAGGAGTTTCTGTTGTGTCCCATCATTAAGGTTGCTCATCAAATTAATATTCATGTTCAGGGAAGCATGAAGGTTGCAGTGTTGCAGAATGAGGACCTTGCCTCCCATCTGGGTTGGGTGAAGTACAGCTTGTCAGAACAGAAGAGGTACTGTGGCTTGATAATTGTGTTTACCAGTACTTGAAAGGTCTGATTTCGTTAAAAAGGAAAAGGGGAAAGTAATTTGTTCTTCTTTCTTGCCTGAGAGGGCATCCTGTAGCCAGCCACATCGATTGCAAAGGTCCTATTAGTCTTCAACAGGACCAGAATTAATTGTTTTGTATTATCTGAGCTCCTCGAGGTTTCAGGCTAGGATCAGAGCTCCAGTGTGGCAGCCTCTGTGCTCTGGGCACCAGATCTGGCATCATTTTCTGAGCTTGATCTCTGGTGTTTCACACCACAGCAACCAGGAGTCCAGCAAGCCAGGCAGTGCCATGGGAGTACACGAGGAGCAGTGGTTGGTGGTTAACTGTCCTTCCCTCTCCTGGGGTACAGCCAAAGAACAACCAAACCATATCTTTGCTGTGAATTTGTCTTCCTGGAGCTTCTACCTAATGCACTTGTGTGTTAGAAGATTTGTGTAGTATTTAGCCTGCAGTAATAGAGTCTGTCTGAGAATGCTTGGAAGGCCAGCCAAGTGTTTTATGCATGCAGGTCCTTCAGTCCCCTTCTGTCCTATATTTGTGTCAGCTTCTTCTCTTTATTATTTTGTTGTGTTGTAAACTTTCCTCCCCAAAATTCATACAGTTCCAGCAACTGTGTATATTACAAAGGCAACATAAATTATTATTTTATTCTGTTGGTTTTTTAGAAAAAGTAGGCTTAGGTTGCAGAACTGTTTGAGTGTTTAGGTTTTTTTCTCAGACTATCTTGGTTGACACATGTAGAAAAAAAAAATGTTGGAGCATGGACACATGTAGAGCAGGCCTGGTGGAGTGTGCTGTTGCAGAAATGTGTGTAAATGACCTGGAAACCATGGGGTTTTGAATGAAATATCCACAGTACTGAAGGAAAAGGGTGAAGAGCACTCCCTCTGAAAGCAGAGTGAAGGAGCTGGATGTCAGTTCCTTCAGCCTGAGCTCAGGAACTGTCACCATGGCATTAGGCTACAAATTCACACAGCATCAGGTGTGCTGAGAGAAGTGTCACTGCTGGCAGCCCGTGGCAGCAGTGACATCAATGACAGGGTATTTTGTGAGGATATATATGTCCTTTATTATTTCCTTTTTGTATTCTGATACTTCAGCCCCTCTTGCAAAGGGGAAAAAAAAAAAATAGATAGTCCCCTGGTTTGTCAGACAAAAACCATATGGTCAAGGCTACAATTGAGCTATGGTTGATCAAACTCCCCTCTAATCTGCAGCTGTTTTCTTTCTGATAGATAAATATGTGTTTAAATAATGCATCCTACCTAACTCTGTCAATTTTTTTTAATGTTTCCTTTGACAACTGAATGTTTCTGTTATGCCCAATAAACATCTTGGAGACTGACCCGTTCCTGCTTTAAATGCACATTAAGACTACATTTCCTTCCTTTCACCTTCCAAAGGCAACAGTGCAGCTGTTCATTATTTGCAGCACTTACTACAAGAGACTCATTTTCAGGAGATAATTTTTTCCCTTAGAACTTCATAAAAATGTTTTAGTTCCTGACCACAAAGACACAGTGAATAAGTATTGCAGAGGAGTGCTGTGAGCTTTGATGTCAGAGCTGTTCTGTTATAAAAGGCCACAGAAGTCTGTCAATGGCACATTCTTTTCTTCCATGGTAATAGGAAGAGCCTGCATTGCTTTGTGTTATATTGTAGGGAGGTTTTGAAGCTGAACTGCCTACATACCTGTAGCACAAAAAGGAAAAGGGTAACCATGTCAACCATTGTCCAGCTGGCAACTGGTACTTGGCACTACTATCATTCACCATAGCCCATCCTACCTTGGTAGCTTGTTTATAGCAAGATGAGGGCTGGGGGGTTGTGTCAAGGCAGAGAATGGCTGGTTATAATCACTGTGTATGTTGGCCTTGCTGGTTGCTTTTCTGTTTTGATGTAAGTCCATGTACTTTATTCCAGGGTAAAGAACAGGGATGGGAACAACATAATTGCTGGGAAATAATGGATGCTTAAATAACCTTCCCCTACTTTTGTTTATGTGAGTGGGAGAACACACAGGCTAAACAAAAAGGCTGTATTTATTATTTAAACTCAGGTGGCACCCAGAGGACTCAGTTTTTCCCAAGGACCCCATTGTTTGTGTCCTTTCTGTTAAGTATTGTGATTATTAGTGAATTATAGCAGATGCTGCAAGCCTTCCTGTGATCCCAGCCCTGCTCTGCTAAGCACTGTGTTGCTGTAGTTAAGGATGATCACCAGAACACTTGGAGCACTTCAGAGGAAGGTCCTGCTGATCTGATACAGGATAAAACCCGTTGAATGTGATGGAGATTAAATGAAAGGCTGCAGAAACAACCCAATAGTCTCACTTTCCTGGATTGGAAGACCATCTCTAATTGATGTAATGCCCCTTGATCTGCAATACTGGGGGCAGGTTTTAAGATCTTGAGTCTTCTAAAGCCCCTTCTAGTGCACAGTGTGTGTCCCCCAGAGTGTTTTGTCAGTGTGGTTCTTACAATTGACTGTAATTGGGCCATATCACAGAACAGGTCTGTGTATCTAAATGTTAAATTAGGATTAGCCCTAGCCACAAGACCAGTAAAAAATTCAAGGATTAGGGAAATTTACAAATATTAAACATATGGAAGAATTATTTGTGAACATTGTAACATCTCTATCAAGTATCCTGGATGAGCAGGGAGGTCAGTTCTCCTGCTGCCAGGTCCTGACAAGTGGCCCAGACAGCTGAGAAAGCAGCTGGAGCTGCCAGGGGTCAGAGCTCACCTGTGGGGTGGGTCACACAAGTCACACCACCATGGACCTTCCCTTCTCAGTCGAGGCCACAGGCAAGGTGCACCAGGGCAGGAGGAGGCTGGAAGGAATGTGCTGCCAGAAGTGAGGCACCAGGCAAACAGTGCCAGCAAACAGTGAGAAACAATGACCAGAAATTCCATCTAAAAACTAATGTAGAAAATCCATTATTTGCCTTGTTTGAAGATTATAGCAATAAGCAAGCACAGGGGTGCATAAGAGTGTGATAAATTATTATGGCTCTTTCTACCTAGATCTTATACTAGTTGTTAAATTTGGAGACAGCTCTCAGGTGGGGTTGTCTTAGGGACTAAAGATCCAGAGCCAGTTATCTGATGTTGGGCTAAGAGCTTCAGCTCTTGTCTCTGTTTTTTTTGGTAGGAATAGAGATACCACTCTTTGTTAAACACTTTGATGTAGGTATTTAACTCTCTGGATTGCCCTGGGGGAGTTCTTTGACCTCTGTTTAGTTATCTGTAAAGTGAGGGTAATGCTATCTGCTTGTCTCAAAGCAGCAATGCACAACTTATCTGAATAATGATTGCAGAGCCCTTGGATGAAAGGTGCAGAACAAGGGCAAACAACTGAGGTTTGTTCCTGTTGCTCCCATGATTTGACTTACAGATGTAGCAGGCTGAAAACACACTCTGGATAAAATTTTGCAAAGACCTGGTGGGACTGCAGTGCACTTGCTGTGAGTCATGGCTTAGTAGTAGTTTTACTTTGTGGAAATAAATATGCAGTAGAACTTACATCATGCAAGTCCGAATTATTTTTGATTGCCAACCATAAACTATTCCGTCAGTGTGAAGAGGAGGGGTGATCATTTGGCTCCTGAAATACCCAGTAATCTCATTAACCTGTTCTGTTAGTGATTGGAAAACACTGTCATGTGTAATGTTAAAGGATAGGGGGAAATGCCCAGTGCTTAATGTCCTTTTTTACAGAGCTTGGTCATTGAGATAGATTGCCTTTCTTGTATTCCACATCCATCCTCATACACCTTTTGCTATCCTTCATTTGCTCCATCCTTGTTTTGGGGCAGATGAAAGATAAAGAGCATATCTTTAAACAGTCTGCTCTGTGTTTCAGGAAGCCTGTCTGGTCCCTGGTGAGAATTAAAACATTCTCAGAGATACTTTGATTTTCTTTGCATTCCAGAGACTCTGTGGGCAGTACACAGTCACACTAACTCCTGCTTACTCGAGGTTTTCACGCTGCTCACTGATGAGTGTGCTCTCAAGAGTGTGCTCTGGGCTCTTGAGAGAGGCCTTAGTGCAATAGAAATCCAATATCTTTCCCACAATCTTCTATTTGTTTCCTGCTACAATTACTGTAGGATCATTTTTTTCAGCCTTCCTCTTTCTGTCTCTTCACCAGAGAAGTGCACAGGCTGTGGCCTGGAGTCACAGTGTCACCTTTGTTCTCTTTTTAGTTTGGAGTGAAGAGGCAGGAAAGGAGCAGAAAGGTCTGAACACCTTTCAAGGTGATGGCAGCCACAGTGCCCCACCAGAGATGTGTGCCAGACTCTGGTTTGCACAGATTGTCTTCAGCACCTGGACAGTTTTTTGGGCTGCCACTCCAATTCAGAGGGGCTCTGCCAAAGAGCTGTTTGTCTTGTGTCCTGGGATGCAGTGAGAACCTTGTGTGCTGCCTCTAGAAGGAAGCCCTGCATGACCTGCTCAAGCATCCATCTTTCCAGTGCTCTTCAAAGTAGCAGTAGGCAAACCCCTTGCTTGGAGGTTTGTAGCATCACCTTAAACTATAGTGTCAAAGTCAAAAACACCTTTAAACTGGAAGGTGAGAGCTCTGTTATGCTGTCTTGGGACAGTGGAGCTGAATCTCCTCCCTGACCCCCAAGGATGTATTTACATTGGTGGTTTAGTTCAGATCAGCATTCCACTTTTGCCTTGGGTCTCCAGGTTGTCCTCCCTTAATGTGCTTCAGTTACATCCCAGAGCAGCCATAGAGAGCGAAGCTTGGATCTGATTGAGGCAAAGCTAAACTGGGGCTGCTCTGAGAGTTGATGGGACCAGACTGGATCTGGTTTGATATAAATCCTCTGCAATGGGCGTGTTGTGGGACATACACACTGGTGGTGGTTGTACTCAACAGCAGCTCTTGTGCTCTGCAGATCTGCTCTTGCTGGGCTGTATCACTTATGAATATGTACACGGTCGCAGTGGCCACACAATGGGGGAAGTCATTTAGGGATAAAAGATCTGTATTCATGTGTTTAGCTCGTGGAAAAATCTGTCCCTCAATCTGTGCATCAACTCAGAGATCTTTTTCTTGTTTGCTATTTTCCTTTCTCCCACCCTTCATCTGTCATGCCTGTCTGGAGTACAAGCTCTTCAGGGCAAGGATTCTTACTAAACACATGAGCATTGGTTACCACAGTGCAGTTTCAGTTTTGGTCGAGGCCTCTAGGAACTGCAAATAAACAACAGATTTTGGATGATGAGAGGCTTATTTATCTCTCTAAATTTCTTCTCCCCATCTGTTTCACCCTCGTGTAGCTAGGGATCAGGTCATGATATCACCTGGGTCTCACAGATCAACCAGACCTTGGGTGTTTATTCTAGGTGGCTGCAGGTGGTGCAGCCCCCTCAAAGAGAAAGGTCCCGTGCAGGAGGTTGTCAGCAGTTACAGCCCCGTGTTCCTCCACACCAGTAATGCACCAAAGCAATACTACCCTCCAGAACAGTTGAATTACTTCCTCTTTGCTGCTCCCTTCTCACACACTGATGTTACCTTTCCCAAACAGAGTAAGTTTTAAAAATATCAGAGTAGCTGGAAACCGTTTTCCTCGTGCTTGGCTGGTTGAGAGACTGTTGAAGCACGCTGTCTGTTGTTGCTGGGAGCTGCAGAGATTTCCAACAGCAGCTCCTTTGGTTTTCAAAATCTAGCTAACAGGGCAGATTTTCTTTTCCAGCAGGATTCTTTGAACCTGGTTCTTTTCATTTACACTCCATCTGTACTGCTGTGCTCAAGCACAGAAAGGGTCCGAGTGGGCAACAACTGTATTTGCTTATTAATGTTCATCGCGTCAGGAGAGGTACGAGAGGGCTTTGTTTGGCTTTCCTGAACTGCCAGAATCCGTACAGGGCAAGGAGCTGGCAGGCACCAAAGTCCATGTACTCTACAGCCCTCTCCTGGCTGGATTCAATAGTGCTCAAGTGGGTAGGCAAGGCGCTGGATTTCTGTTTGTCTGAACACTTTTTGTTTTTCAGCGCTAGTCTGAGGCTCCAGGTCAGCTTTACACATCACGATCTTTGTCAGAACTTAAAGCTTTGGCTCTGGCCAGCTGAGAGCTGCTGCAAAGGGGACAGTGGGGATCTCGACACAGTCCCAAAGGTGTTTCATCCTGGGCCTGTGTCTGGAGCCACTCTGGTGGTTCTTAAAAATGGGACAAAATTAAGAAGACTTGCCACTTTCCATTTGCACCGAGAAAAGACAGCTTGGAGCATCTGTCCTTTCCTCTGCTTCTTAACCATTTGACCATGTGGCTCTGTGCCAGTTCTCAGTGGGTTAACCACTAAACCTCAATTTCTGAGGTTTCAGTGTTTTTTTCTGTGTAGTTGCTGTACTCTCATGTTAAACAGTGGCTGTTCTGAGGATTTAGTATGTGGTTTGCTTGGGTTTGGGGTTTTTTTGGGTTGGGTTGTGGGTTTTTTTCAATGTCATCCAGAGATTCCTTTCTCCTTTAAAAGTGCCACTAAACTACTGTTGCTCAGTGATTATTTCAGTTTTTATGTTCAAATTTTTTTGCTGGAGTAATTGAATCTGCTTGGTTTTGCAGCAGCAAAGATTGCTAAGCCAAGAATATTTTCTAAGCCATCTTTCTGCCAGTTTTCTCAGGGACTCTGAGTATGTCTTTACTGATGCTTTCTCTGCATATTGTAATACTTGCCCAGAGGAATGAAAAAGTCATTTGTTTTCTGTAGAGTATTAAAAAATAATGCTATCATTGTGAAATGTCCTTGCCTGCAATGCTGGACAGTCTTGCATTAATTTTCTGCTTGCTTGATCTCTGATATACAAAGGTTCTATAGAACATGACTGAAGCATGAACCCATGTTTGTTATTAATTTTCTAATACTGTGGACTGTTCAAGTCCTGCCCTGCCTTTTCTGTTCCTCCTGTTTGCCATTTCAGGAGCCTGCTCAGACAGCAGTAACGAGGCTGCCAGTGTGTCCCTGCTTTGCACGTCACACGCTCAGAGATGAGCAATGGCAGAAAATGCTTGTCCTGGCATGGTAAAAAGAGGCTTTAGCCACACAGTGAGTCGTGGCAATCCATATCCAAGGGTCTCAAGGCTTTTTATGAGCTTTAATTAAAAGTCCTCATAGGATTCCGTAGTGTCTGATTTTGGCAGGGGTGGATGGAGGGTGAACTGCATAGCTATACCTACTAGTAATATGTTTATAGCCAGGCAGACTGGTGCCCTCTGAGGCTCAGGCAGATGGATTTTCCTTGGAGCTGATGGGCTAAACAGCATCACCCCTTAGCACCGTAGTTAAGGAGTTGATCGTGCTCTCCCATCCTGTTTGTGTTCAGTGGGTTTGGCAGAGGAGCTGGGCAAAGAGCCAAGTGTTTTTCCCCATCCCTTCTCAGCCAGGCTGTCCCCAGGGGCAGGGCACACTCTCTGCTGCCTTAAAGCCACTGCCTTCAAGGAGCCCTGACCCCGGGTCCTCCAGCCTTTGCACCAGGCATTGTCACCCACCACTAGGCACCCTCGTGCCAGCTCTTCATCCTCATCCCTCAATTATTTTCTCAACCTAAAGTAGCCATTTCCCTCTAGCTCTACCCTACAATGCCTTAACTTATGGTGCTGCAAGAGGCAGAGACTGTTCCTTAACCTTCCAGCAAAGCTGGTGATTATATAAATCCTCACCCCAATATGAGTCACCCATCAGTTTGGAAACTGGGGGGTTGCAGTTTCCTCTCGGCGTGGGCACTCTGCTCCACCAGTGCTAATGGAAGTGACATGCACACATCAGGAGGAGAAGCTGTCCCTTCTGCTACTGGATTAATGTTCTTGCCAGTACGTTTGTGCCACCGTACACACTGATTCCTCTGCTAGGAGACAGTGGAGGCAATTAAAATCTTGTAATTTCTCATGAACAGAATCCTGCTGAGACATTGAGTATAATAGGAGCTCCCTCCCGTGTCCAAGAAGCTCTGTAGTGCCAGCGTTTCTTTCTTCTGTCTCACTGGAGTGAATTTATCTCACTATTGTTTTAGGAGGAGTTAATAATTCTTTGAACTTGTGCTCAGTTTGCAGTCGTGATGCTTTGCTTGCTCCTCCTCTTTTAGTTTAAGACATTCCTGACCAACAGCTCTGGATGTTGATGGTCTGATGTAGACCATCTCATCCCTAGGTAGGTGAAACAACAGTCGTGTGAGCATCTTATAGGCTGGACTTGATTATCTTAAAGGTCTTTTCCAGCCTTGGAAGTTCTGTGATTCTGTGATCTTTTTTTTCTGCCAGTTATTCTTTTCTTTGACACCCATTTTCTGTAAAGAAGGACCCCCTCCAATGGTCTTGAGATGAGTGGAAAAGAAAACAACTTACCTGCTCTCCTAGGTCAAGGCCATAATGTTGCACATTGAATTTTAAAGGATGACAGAGAAGGACTCTGTCATGTTCTAGCTTGTTGGGGATGCAGGGGCTGGATACTATCTGCATATTTAATAATGCCATATTAAATGGAATTTGTGCCAGTTAGAAATATGACTCTAAGCAGGTTTTTTTGGGCAAAACCTTTTGGTTGTAGTATAACTAGATAGCACAGAAGGGGAAACTTCTATTTCTTTTATCAGTCTGATAAAGCACCCAGTACCCCCTTTCTTCTAGCACTGGGGTGGGTTTAATCATAAGCCATCATGTTGCCTGTTGAGTTTACACCTGCTCCTGACCTAAGGACAAAATATTGTACCATTTGGGTCACATTTCTCCAGCTTTAGGAGGTACATTTTTGGTCTCTTGATGTACAGAATCCACGTACAACTTTAAGGAGTATTTAAAAGTTTTTGAAGAAGCCATCAATTTCTGGGTAGCTCTTTTGCACACTGTAAGTTGTAGGCAGATCTAATGAAAAGGCAGTATTTTAATGTGAGACAAAGACCTGTTTCACTCATTCTCCAGTGCCTCCATTTGTCACCGTGGCAGCAACGTTATCAGATGTTCATATTAAATACTGTACTTATTTATTGTGAATAATGGATGGAGCACGTTGCCATCTTTGTGATCACTGCATGGAAAAACAACTCTACCTTTTCCCTTGTCGTCATAATTCTTCTTTGACAGATGCAATGTGCCCTGTTTCCCAAATGCTGTCCTAGGCCTTGGGCCTGTGAGGATACTTCAGGGTCTTAAGTACATGGGAAGGTCCAGCCCCATAGCATTTCAGGCCTGAAATGCCAGCAATTTAGAAAGCTAACTGAATCTGGGAGTGTTGGAGGTCAGAAGAAGACTCTGTGAAAGTTACTACTGGATTATTGACCTGTGCTCTGCTCTTTCTTCTTGATCCCTTGGAGACTTGACTAGATAGACCTTTTCATTTGTCCAGATAGATAAGTACAAATGACCTGCACTTGGCAGGTCTTAATGCAGTGCCTAGGGAGCAGAAATTCCAGGTGAGAATACAGCTTTCTGTGGTGTCTAAGTGAAAGCTGAGTTGCCTTAAGAGAGCCTATGTTTTTGAAAGGCACCCAAAGACACAGAGAGAGGCACCCCAAGGGATTCTTCTGCATCTAGCTGGATAAGGACAACATACAGCATCACTTTTGACAAAATAATCTTCTGTCCCTAAGCAAACGAAAAGCTTTTTCAAACCACCAGGCTTCTATTCCTATTGAATTCTATAGGAAATTATATTAATAGCACTGAAAGCAATATTAATGGCTTTCCAATCAGGATACCTGGATAGTTTGTTCATTTTATCGGCCTCCCATGGCGGAAAATCGAAGGTTACCGTGAATCTCACTTCAAGTTTTTCATCAATGAGCCTTTTTGTCAGGAGCCAGATATTCCATAAAAACCAGATAAAGCAATTTAAAAGAAATATTTTGCTCGAGGAACAATAACAAGGCTTAGAAGACTTTCTCCTTTCTGGGAGTTTCCTTTAGGGAAACCTTTTCACGCACTGAGTGAAAGATCAGATCGGCCCATAGAGGGAGCAGTGGGGTGTGCGTCATTTTTCTCCCGATCTCTGGCAAAGCAGACTTAGTTAAACAGTCCGTCGAGAGGGTTGGTTCTAGAGGGAAAGGCACTTGTGTGATTGGAGAGAAGGATTAGGGAGGTACCTGGAGAGAAGGAAAGGAAAGCTTCAAATGCACTTTACAGTGTCAGTGGAACCTACAGGGTGATGTTATATAGGGCTTTAAAAGGTGAAATACACTCTACAAGGATGGCTGAATAAATCATAAAATTCTGTCCTTATAGTATATCCTGCATAGCTTATAGTTGCTTTAAAAGGTTGGTGAATATTTTAATGCCACATAAGAAATTAATAGATCTATTTTAATTAACTTTAGTTTATATGAAATGAATCCATTTTGTACAGAATTATATAGTCCCATATATCTGTAAGTTGCTTATTACAATGACACATAATTTATTAGGTTAATATGCTTATAATCATTTTCAGTACAATGATGTTTGTTTAATTCTGTAGTTTTATGATGTCTATTAATTATTAGTTAACTTTTTATGAACTGTAAAGAGACCTTTAATATAGGACATGCAGAAGTAACTGGTGGCTGCACTGTCTTCTGCCCTGAGTCTCCTTTCTCTACATTTCTCTTCCCTAGACCTCTCTTCTGAAGTCTGTGTTGATTTTGGGGTCCTATTTTCCCAGCCAGTACAAGAATTGAGTAAGATTAATGACCCACCTGTCAGTCATTTGTAGTATTTAGGCTCCAGATTTCCACTGATACCAACTTATTTTATGAGGACATGGTCTGGGACCTGCCAACCACAACCTTTTATCTCCAGGTTAATTTTTGTTGATTTCAGGGCAGGGGGCTGAGCACCATGTAGCAGGGGACCTTTAGCTACAAACTGAGCCTTCTTTCTTGTCTTTCTTGTCTCATCTCCCCATGAGACCCACATAGACCATTAATTTGGTGGGAAATAGATGGAGGAGGCAGAGAAGTGGTTTCTGTCTGGAGCAGGAAGGAAATTGAACATGAAATTGCAGAGAATTGATTGTGGGAATTGCACCTACAATTCAAGGTACCAAAAGACTGTTGCTCAGTGCCTCATGTCTAAGTGTAGGCATTCTAACCTCAGGCAAAGTTCCCAGTGGGATCTGTACCTCCAAGAAAACCTGGGCTAATTAAAGGTTTTGAAGACCTTCACATAAAAGTCAAGTCGACAGGTTTTCTGAAATGCTCAAGTGTCACACAGACAACCTCAGTAAAAACACTGCTCCTAAAAACCTCACACCACCTCAGAGCACTCAGTGTTCTGAATTTTATAATAAACAAGATCTTGATTTTTTTGTCAATATGAGAATTACCTCAGGAAACATCAATTTCAGAACAAAAGGCCTATTTTAAAAAACAGCCAGGCCCTTCTGTGTTTGCTCCAGCTGGAAACAGAAGAAAGCTGGGATCCATTCATATTTCAAAACTAACTTCAGGGTCTGTCCCTTTGAATGGGTTTAATAGGAAGTGTATGATGGTGCATTTTCCTGAGTAGGAATGGTTTTCTGAGCTGAATCCAAAGGGATGTTCCAGGGTTGTTAACTGTGATTTTTCAGCAGTGTGAAATCCACTGAAATTGTTTATACCAGCAATATCTGCCTAATGTGCCTAATCAATTTATCTCTAAGGTGAAGCTGTGTGCTTCCCTAATCGTAAAGCTAGGGTAGTATATCTTGCTTATTTTTACTCTAAATTATGATAGGGTTTTAAATGAACTCTGAATTTGATTTATCAACAGCTATAATGCTAATTCAGCAATGAAGCCATGGTGTTCTGAGACCAAGTATTAGCACTAATGAGAAAACATAGCTTCCATATTTTCTACTCTTGAGTTTTCACTACATATGGACAACTTCTAAAGTTGTATGTAATTTAATCATGTGAGCATTAACTAGGCAAGTGTTTACACATAAATCAGTTTACCTGGGTTACAGAGTACCAGCAAATGTGAAACCAGATAATGTTCAGTTGCTCCAGAATGTTCATGTTTTGTTCTGAGAAGGAAAATGGGTCTGCTGCAAGTCAGTGGTGGTTGTCTTATCACATTTTCCATCAGGATGAATGGAGCATGCTTTAGTTTTAAGAACAGAGTGTTCTTTCTCCTGGAAAACAGAAGCAAGAGAATTGAAGACATATGAACTGCAGTGTCTAAACAGTGAATGTTTAAGGCCCAGGTATCCAGCCTGAGAAAGCTAAAACACCCTGGTTCACCGAAAGTCCATCACTTCAACTGTTGGGATCCTGTGGCAGTTTGTGGCCCTACACCACTCTGCTCTCAGGGCACAAAATAAAGTGCACTCCATCCTAGGGCTTGTAGCAAGAGGATGAGGGTTAATGGATTAAAACTGGCAGAGGGAGATTGAGGTTGGACATGAGGAGGAAATTCTTTGTTGTGAGGGTGGTGAGACCCTGGCCCAGGTTGCCCAGGGAAGCTGTGGCTGCCCCATCCCTGGCAGTGTTGAAGGGCAGGTTGGATGGGGCTTGGAGCAACCTGGGCTGGTGGGAGGTGTCCCTGCCCATGCAGGGAGGTGTTGGATCAGGATGATCTTGAAGGTCCTTTCCCACCCAAACGGTTCCATGACTCTGTCTCACTACAGACCTCTCCAGAAACTGTTGGGATTGTCAGTCCTTGCTGAGACTGCATTCCTGTCTGCTTGTTGGTAATTCTGGTAATGAGTCACTTAGCCATCCAGGGCCATTCATGTTTCTCGAGAAAGAATTTCCTCCTGCAGGATAATGAATGGTGGGAGATCTTTCTTCAAAATGGAGTGTAAAGAAAAAACTTGCAATATTTCCAACATGCAATAAATCTGTTCTGAAAACCTGGGTTTCCAAACTTTGATTTAGCAGTTCACCAGAAAATTATTTCAGCCCGGGACGGCTAGTGATTAGATCTTGCTGAACTGCAGGTGATTCTGAGTGAGGCAGAGTTAATCTCTGTCTGATCCTCAACTGGTCTGCACTGCAGTCAGTCTGTTGCAGTGAGCACAGAAGAAAATACTTGAACAGGCATTGCAGTCAGAAGGAAGAACTTGGTATTCTGTTAAACTCTCTTGGCGTCACTTGACAGAGAGGTGTCATAGCTTGGAGTTCATTTCAGGGCTGAATTTCAGGGTGTCTGATGCATCCTGTCAGGAGGAAGCACAAGCATTTAGGAGTGTCTGAGGGTGTTTAATGTACTGTGAGAGGTGGTAGAGAGAGAAAAATCTGTTAGAACAGTATGTTAGGGTTACAGAGCACTGGAACACGCTGCCCAGAGAGGCTGTGGAGTCTCCTTCTCTGGAGACTTTCAAGGTCCATCTGGATGCATTTCTGAGTGACCTGCCCTAGATTCTGTGGTGGTCCTGCTCTGGCAGGGGGTTGGACTCGATGATCTCCAGAGGTCCCTACCAACCACTAACATTCTGTGATTCCATGAAATAAGGTCACTTGATAGTCACTTAGGCTCCTATCTGATATTCCTTAAACTCATTAGATTCAATAGCTATATGGTTAGTTTTCATCTTTACTGATACAGTTTTCAAGTTCCAGAGTAAGGATTTTTATTGGTATTTTGGTAAATATCTAGGTGTTAATGGCTGCACCCATGAGAAGCAAAAGTCTGAGCTGAATTCTTATAATTTAATTTTTAATAGAATTTTCTTGTGTAATAAGAATCAGAAATGTATAGAATAAGTTAGCTGACTTCCCTCCCAGTGTTTCTGACATAAGTAAACCTGCTGAAAAAATTCAGTGCAGTGTAGAACACCTGAATTGGAATGCAGATACATGTGTGTGCACGTTGGAATGACTAAAGGTTTACCTGAAAATCATTGTTGAATGTCAAAAGGAAAAGTGCAGAGGGAATGTTGAGAAATACCCTTTCAGTGCAGGCCAGTATTTCACTGGATTCCAGGTGAGCTCAAGTTAGTCCAGCTGATTTTGAAGGGAGCTGCTACTCTGCAGCAAGGCTGTTGAGCTGGTAACCTCTCCAGCGCCAATTGAGCTGCAAAAGGGAAAATTTGCATTCTTAAATTTCCTCCACTAAATCATTTCTCTTCCTCCTGTACCTGGGGCTTTATGTGAATGTTGCTTGTAGTAGAACCTTTGTTTGAAGAGCGTGGCTGCTCAGATGCAATGTTTATTACATTTAGAGTGAAGATGTACAGAGGTGTGGGCTTCAGAAGTCAATGCTAGCAAACTCATCCAGCCTGTTAGCCCAAAACCCACACTGAGCACTCAGAGTGCTGTGAGGCACCAAGCTGATGGTGTCATGGAGACAGTGCTCTCTTCAGAGCTCAGCTTCATTCATTGACTTCATCAACTGCCTGCAACACTGGATAGACAGCATGTTGCCTTAGAATAAGGCATTAGAGCAGAAGACAGTCCTACTTGGTGCCATACGTGGGCTAACACCAAAACGTGCATCACGTACATCAGGCTGTGGAGAGCCTTCTCCTGTTGGTCTGTGTTTCTCCTGCTGGAAAAGGCTTTAATCCTTCAAGTAAGTATTAGGCAGTGTCAGTTTTAGAAACTAGAATCATAGAATCATGGAATGGTTTGGGGTGGAAGGGACCTTCAAGATCATCCAGTCCCAACCCCCTGCATGGGCAGGGACACCTCCCACCAGCCCAGGTTGCTCCAAGCCCCATCCAACCTGCCCTTCAACACTTCCAGGGATGGGGCATGATTCACAAAATAGAGGTGATTCAGAAATTGCTGTGAACAGACACATGCATCATCTCCTGTTAAAGGCCTTGACACTCTGTATCCCTTTCCTGAGCTCCACAGGCTGCACCAGGCCATGCTGGCTTGGAGCATAACCCTGAGGGAGAACATGGAGCCAAGAACTGAATCAGATGTTATGACAGATTATATGAAAAAAAGAGTTTTGTTTTGTATCTATTGTGTTTCCATGTGAGCAACTCTTTATGTTCATATACAATTGAGCTTCCTCCAAGACCAAATGGAAAGAATTTTGTAGCACAAATGGCTGTGGTTAGTGGCAGCAGGAGTGGTGCAGAGGAGACAGTGAAGGACACGGTGCTAGAGGATCCCAGTTCTGTTCTTGGCTCATAATGTGCTGGCAGGTAAATTCTCAGCCTGACTCCCACCTTCTAGCCAGTGAAAAATGAGTCTTCTATGGAAAGGGCCTTGAGACAGAGGTGACAAAATCCCAGATTGTGTATTTATTTGCTGAGGTATTTAGTGACCTGTTTGGATTTTTTTCACTCCGGTCATCTGCTTTTTTGTCTGTCAGAGGCTGTTGCAGCTGAAAGGCCTCAGCTTAGGTTAGAGTTGTGTTGGTTTAGTCCCTGCACAAACAGCCCTTTCCTCAAAGAGCTCTACACTCCCAAGGGCAAGCAGGGGCAGGACTCAATCTTCTCATTTTCCAGCTCATAAAATGACTTGTCCAAGGTCACATCTCTCAGTATTTCAGGCATTAGTTCCATAGCAGTAATGAAACAAAGAAGTTACTTCAAAACCTGGAGCAAAAATTCTTGCAAAATTAATTTCAACAGCTTAGATGTATTTTGTTAATCTCTGAATCAGAGGAAATACAATAGTATCAGCTTTGTTTAGAGTGGCCAGTGCCATCAGTATGTTCCACCCTTTTGAGTGCCTCAGAGTTCGTGGTGGTGCAGTTGTGCCCACATCTGCACTAGTTTCTGCAGTCAAGGCTGTGTCCTGGAAAAGCTTTTGTGGGCTCAGGTTTCACGGACGGTCATTTCACTGTAAATGAAAACTGATCCCTTGTGTCCTTCTGAGAACGTGACGTTACGTTTCAGAGAAGCAGCTTCAGGGAAAGCAAGGACACTCCATTTTGTGGGGACAGTCCTCTGGAGGCTTTCATTTTGATCAGGAAGGGTCTTTTTTTAATTGTCCCTGTGGTTGTTAACTTGATTCTAAAGGCATCACAAAAACTAACTTGGGCAGGAGGGGAGTGGATGAAACACCTTTCTCTACTGCAGGTACCTCAAGGATAATGCTTCCTACAGTCATTTGATGTGATTTTTTTTTTAATTTAAATTCCATTAAAGAGATCTAGCACCCAAAAGAGGGAGAGGAAGAGTAGTACAGGGGCCAGGCCTGAGAGCAGGGAGGTGTACATGCATTGCTGGGCTTCATTATCCTAGAAATGCCATCTACAAATAACCTGCAGCTCCCTAATCTCATGGTTTATTTTAACACCTAGTTTATTTTTTACCCTGCCAAAGATTATCCACCCTCCCCACGTGCCGTATACACAGCAACCCTTATTAATATGATGTCAGGCACACACAAAGCTTTTAAGTGAAAAGAAGCAAGAGATTCTATAAAACTACAGAGAAACAATTGAAAAGGAAGCCTGTTTATCAACCCTTTGGGATGTTGCTGTGATGCTGATCCTTTTGACTCCTTTTTGGAGAAGGGGAGAAAACAAGCAAACAAAGCTGCTCGCAGGACTCAGGTGGTTAATGTACTGTGTATTATTGCTGTAAAGCCAGGACCTCAATCTCTCAACTCTCCAGAACACAAACAGTCCTTGGTTTTTATAGAATCATAAAGAGCTGCCTTAAAGCTGAGGACAAATTCAAGCCCTGATGTGAACTGGCATGGATATTACTGTATCCAAAGGGAGTTACAGTTTCTTGCACGATGGCTGAATTTGATCCACAAGTGAACACAGTTGTCCCATCAAATTCTACCGAGCAGCTTGTCTTCTGCAGTCTTGCCATTCAGCTGTCAGGTAAAATGATGTTTTCAGCTGAATTCCAGCTAGTGGAAGAGTTCTGGAATCTCTCCAGCATTCTGCAGAGAAACGGGGAGGAATCTAACTGCTGAGAAGATCCAAATGCAAGAGGAACCTCTAACCCTGCAAAACTTACAATTAGTCTTAATGCCTTCGCTTTTTTCCTACCTTCTGGAATGCAGTGCACCATGCTATGGAGATCTGTGGTAAATTAGCTCTGTAGTCTTAAAGTTGGGCATGGAAAATGGAAAAGGCATTTGTTGCAAGATTGAATTCTGTGTAGGATATCTCCAGCTATAATGAGCTCAGGTTTTCTAGCAGTGTTAGAATAAACTCTTGCCCGTATCTCCTGCAGTGTGTATTTTTTTCCCTAAGAGCATATTTCTTTCTACTTGATCAGCTCATCTCTTGCAGATGATAAAATTATCCACAAAGATTTGTATCTGATGTTGTGCCATAAATCATATTTAGTTGTGGGATTAACATTTGCAAGCATGGAACATTGATGGGGGGGGGAAGGGGGGGAGGGCTGGCAGTTTCTGAGTATTTATGTAAGAGAAATGAGATTCAGGATAGATCTTGCAGACTTTTCAGGTACATGACCATTTTTACAAGGTGTGGATCTGCTCAGCTCCAGCGAGCACCAGTGGAGCTGCTTTGATGGTGTTTCTCTCAGTGAGGTTGTAGGATAAAGAACCCAGGAAATCAAGACCTTGGGCAAGCAGCTCTGTCATAGCAGAAATAAACACGTGTTCCAGCTGTGCTGAAAGCTCCACATGCTGGTTTTCCAGTCCTTAGACATGCTCAGGCTGGTCTGAGCTTTGTAGAAATGCTCAGTCCCTTTCAAGACATTGGAGAAGGGCCAGTTTTTAAAAGGTTTGTCTCACCACTTCACCCTTCATAGCCAGATTGTCCAAAACAGGTCAGCATTCTGCATGCGAGACAGTCTAGTACCTGAAGGGGCTCCAGGAAAGCTGGGGAGGGATTTTTTATAAGGGCTTCCAGTGAGAGGATGAGGGGGAGTAGTTTCAAACTGAAAGAAGGTAGATTTAGATTAGATATTAGGAAGGAGTTCTTCCCTGTGAGGGTGGTGAGACCCTGGCCCAGGTTGCCCAGGGAAGCTGTGGCTGCCCCATCCCTGACAGTGTTGAAGGGCAGGTTGGATGGGGCTTGGAGCAACCTGGTGTGGTGGGAGGTGTCCCTGCCCATGCAGGGGGGTTGGGACTGGATGATCTTTAAGGTCCCTTCCAATCCAAACCATTCCATGATTCTATGATTTTGAAAATCTGCTCACAAGCACAGTCACCTAAATGGAGAGCAGCCCCCTCTGACCTGGGCTGGCTGGGGACAAGGCCGATCTGTGGTCACCCCAGCTGTCAGCAGCCAGAAGGTCCATCCCCACAGGGACCCCCTGGCTGACAGGGATGTCAGCAGACCTGTTTGAGGGCTCTGCATGTGCTGCAGGCAACGGGAGAGCATCAGGTTTCTCTTGCTGCAAGAACTGCCATGAATGTGGCCGTGTGCTGCCGAGGGGCTGCACAAATGAGTGACTAAGCACGTCATTTATGAGTTTCTCTCTTTCAATCTCTTTCTCTGGTGCAGGTTCCTCACCACATGAAGACTTTACCTTATTACAGTTACGACCAACCAGTGATTGGGTACTGCCAAGCTCACAAGCCTCTCCATGTCAATAAGGGGTACGAGGCTGTGGCCCGGGAGCAGGCGGAGACAACCAACCTGGAACTCAGTCGGGACCACAGCTTCATCGCCACCATCGCCCGCTCGGCCGCCCCGGCCATCTACATTGAGAGAATACCAAACTAACCCTGGAGACAACCTCTTCCAGAGGAGTGGGGAGCTCTTCTGAGGGACCTTTCATCTCAGAAGAGACCAGGGCAAGGAACTCAAATCTACCATTCCAGTGACAGATATTCCAACACAGACAAAGGGAAGGGGGGTGAAGCAAACTCCGCAGACTGTGGAAATGCTGTCTTGCAGTACACAGAGAACTTCAGGATTTTCTTTGCTTTAAACTTTCAAACAAATTCCTCAATGTAAATATTAAAGAGAGATTGTCAAGTTCTTATTAAAAAAAAAAAAAAAATAGATTTCACTCTAGCTACATAAAGGGATGGATTAAGAGTTTTGTTTGTATATTTGATTTTTCTACATTGCACGGTTCCGGGGAAGGAAGAACCACAGGTAAAAATTTTGGGGGTGGGGAGGGCAAGGCTTTGGGTGGGGTGGGTCGCCTTGTTTCCTTCTGAAGTGTTCATTATTCTTCAAAGATTCGTTTAATATTTTTGTTCTTTTTAAACAAACAAAAGATAGATCTCTATTTTCTTTTGGGGGTTGGGTTTTTTTGGTGTGTTTGGGGCTTTTTTTGTTTGGTTGGTTTTTTTATAGTGATCAAACGCTAATATTTCAAACTTCAGACATGGGCATTAAAGCTTATGTTGAACCAAAAGGACATTGGCAATTGATGCAGCAGAAACAAAGAAACTTGGGTGCATGTACATTTAAGACACGGGCTGTACACTGTGGAGGGTGCTTTTGATTTTTACTATCTTCATTGTGCTTCATTGTTGACACTCTAATTACTTTTTGGGCTCTAAAAAGGGGGGGGAAACCATGCAGTGGAGTAACGACTCTTCTTTACAGTCCAGCTGTGCTTGTTAAGCAAAATTAATGGACGTTTGGGAGCCAAAATGGAAGTGATGTGCTTGAAATGGATCAGAAGGAAAATAATCTTTTAAAGCAAGAGTATTTGGTGCAACTCACCGGCTGACACAATTTCTAAAACACAGGAGAATGTGTAACATTGGTTTTTGGTTTTTTAATTATTATGATCAGTTAGTTTTTGTGTAGTTTTTATCAATAAAATTACAACAACAACAAAAAAAAAGTGGTGGAAAAAAAAATAAACATATTATTTTGTGGTTGGGGCACCACAGCCAAGCTACTGTTTGAATGATTTCTCTGGATATGTGACATGGTGACTCAGTGGACTTAGGAAACAACACTTTGTCCTGTTTCACCTCTGTCTCAGCTCTTAGAAGGAGCTCAAGGTATTATTTTATGGTTTTAAAAACCTGAGTCTGAAGAAGCTCAGTTTATTTGGCTTGTCTGAGAAAAGGTCAAGAGGTGATTTTATCAGAACACCTGTATGGGCCTGGGGGGGAGAAGCAGCCTTTTTTATTTCCACTGAAGTTTTTTTTGTTTCTTTTGTCACAAGGCAGACTTTGCAGACACAAACCCTGAGCTGGAGTTAAACCAATTCCAATTAGAACGTAAGATGTACGTTTTTAACTGGAGGGTGAGTAACACAACAGTGAGGTTTAGGACATAATAAATGTTGTGATTGTTTAAAGTATTTATATTGGGTGGTTTTATGAGAAATATGCTTGGCCACAAGGCAAGGGTGTAATGAATTTCTAGAAGTCTTGTATCACATGCACAACATTGTGTTGTCTTCTGTGTTTCTGGCCTGAAAAACTTACATATTTTTCTCTGAAAGGAAAGGAGGAAAATGTATGGATGTAGACAAGAGTGCTGGGCAGCCTGCAGGGAAAGATGGACACACACTCAACTTGGTGCATCGAAGATAACATATTTAGAATTCAGTGTTCAACAGGAAATTAAAAGAAAAGGCAGTGAAGGGCTGGGTGAGGAGTTTACAGCCAGCTCTGTTAGACATCTTGGTATCTGTCAGCTCTGGCTCTGCTAGGGACAGAGGGAGAAAGCTGCTGGAAACACCAGTTCCCTCCAAATTGAGTTTAAAGCATTGACCTGCAGCCTATTGAGCTGAAAATGGAAGAGCTCCCGTTGATTCCTGTGGGCTCTGGATCAGCAGTAGGATACACTGCAGCAAATAGCACAAGGAGGGGCATTCCCATCTCCTGCAGGATGAGGAAGGGCAGTGGTTTTGTTTCAAGGTTCATTAAAAAGAGCTGTATAATTCTGGTTCAGTTTTTAGAGGGCAGTTCTGTATCTGCCCACCTGGTGCTAGCAAAACCAGAGAAGGAAATGTCAAGCAGGAATACTTACTGTCTTTTTTAATGTTTTTTCCTTAAAGCCTCAGCTCCTGGGGTCATGTGAATATTGGAGAATAGCTGCTTATTTTTTTATTCTGTTCATAATCTTCATCAATGCAACCCCTCCCCAGGCACTGGGAAAGGCAACTTTATAACTCCTGAAAGGGAAGGTATTAAACAGTCTCCCTTTTTTCATTTCCTCACTTCAAAGTAACTTCAGTTTTGCAGTGGTTTGGGGATGTTTGGAACTGGCATTAGACTCGGGTTCCAGATTTTCTTTGCCATGATTGGGAATTGTGCTGCCCAAGGAGAACAGAATACACTGCTGTGTGCACAGTCTCCTGGATGAATGAATGCTTTTCTGCCTGAAATGTTGCAGGGTTTCTGCTGTTCATACACTGATGCCAGTCTGGGCAAGAACCCTATAACTTTCTTTGTATTCTTGACAATGAAGTAATGTTCCAAGAATGTTTTGAAGGCTTGAAGTTATACCTTACTTGAGTGCTCAGGGTCATGAAGAGCTAAATATTTGTGTCATGGATTGCTTTAGCTCAAAGGAGAAGTCCTTGCAGCATGTACTGAGCTGCCTGAGCTCATATTAATTGGTGGTTGTGATCAAACTCAAAAGGTTCTATACAAGCCTGTCTGGGACTCTAGATGTAACAGAAATTGAAACTTAAACTACCATGCCTGCAATTAAAGCCAAAGCACTTTGATTAAAAGCCTTGCTCTTCAACTGTAATGCAAAAACCCAAGAGTGTAATACATTCATCTCCAGTCTGCTGTTAGGAGTTTTGTATTTGTTTTTTGTTTTTCAAGTGTCAGTTCCTGGAATCATGTGATTTTATTACGACTTCAGCTTAAAAATGTGCCTGAACTCTTCTTAGGGAAGGACTTTCTGCTCCTCTTCATACAGTTCTTGTGAGGGAAGGGACTGCTTTGAAACAGAGGATGGAGCAACTCACCAGGTGCCCAGGTAAGGTCCAAGAAATACTAATTTTCTGCAGTGTCCTTAAGGAGTCCTCTCCTAGCAAACAGCAAATGGGGCCTTGCTGAAGAGAACTCATTAATGAGTATTTGCTTGTGAAGGCATCTTTGTGGGCATGGTGTGGTGTCTGGGTGCCCCAAGAGCTCCCAAGGAAGGGTGCTGGCTCCCCATGAGAGCTCACAGCTGCAGCCAGGCCAGCAGGGAGAAAATCAGGCTGACCTTCAGACCAGAGCTGTTGAACTTAGTGCTGGGCAAAAGACAGCAACTGCTGTGACCAAATAACAGGTTCAATTTAGGAAAAATTGGCTGCTGCCTGTCTCTAGCTAATGATTGTCTTGCAAATGTCAGTAGGGCACTGAAATGATACTGTCCTGATAGTGCTGTGGGTAGGATCTGCAACCAAGGAAAAAGAGCCTGTAAAAGCAGTCTGTCACTCAGAATCATTTCCAAGGCTGGCAATATTTTGCCCTGAAATTAAGAAATATTTTTGAATGAGCTGCCCTTTTCCATAATGAATTGGAAGTGTTCTGAAGATTGATAAACACAATTTTGTCTTGACTCTCCACTGGAAAAAGTCCCTGAAGGAATTTGGCACATTGTACGTGGGAAATCTGGTGCTTTTATAGATATTTTTAAGCTGAGTGAAGATTTAAGGATCTCTGTGTTGAAGGTTATTAATTTTTAGATGGTTCTCTCAGTTGGGCTCCTTTAAATGTCACTAATCACTTTTTCAAAGGTATGCAAAGAAAAGGGGGTTTGATAAGGCTGCAAGTCCATCAGGCTGAAACCTTGCCTTCAATTCAGAACAAGAAACTCCCTGATATTACTGCCCATGCCCGAGCATTGGAATGCCTTCCTCAGAACATTAATAGCAATTAAGAAGGCTCTGACAGACTTTAAGTTTGGGCTTGTCAGAGTGCAAGAATTCAAATCACTCCTTGCTCCCCAGAACACAGGGGGACAGATTTCAGGGACACACGTGCTCCCCAGTGTCCTGAGAGAGAAGAAAATGTTCTTCCTGATCAACAGAGTCTTGCTCATCACTGGAGAAATGAAATTTGGTGATCATTATTTCAGCAAGAGTAATTATCAATAGCAAATACGAATAAAACAGCCCTTTCCTTAAAATTCCAGCCAACCTAACTCCATACTGGTCAAAGAGTTAAACAGACTTAAGCAAATAGGTCAAATGCAGAATAATGATACTCAGAAACGTAGCAGTTGTGGGTGCTAAGTTGAGGAGCAGTACCAAATATTCCTTCATTTGTCTCTCATGCAGTTATTTCACTAGTCCTTAATGCCCATTATTTGCTTGGATGTCCTGGTGGCTGATGTTTTAATAATATGTGGGCAGGGTAAAGTAAATTAGTCTACAGAAGAGAATTATATCAGTCATTACTGGAGCCAAGGGATGCATTTCACCTGTGTCATTACTGTGCTGAGGCATTTTCATGTAGGGCAAAAAATTAAACTACATTTGAGGCAGGCAGATCCCAGGGTTCTCTCCCAGAAAGTGGCTGCCAAGCAGCCCTCCAGTGCTAGCTCAGCACTTCAGAGCTTGAATGAGCTGCAGGGATGGATGTGAACATTATCAGCTGGCTTCCAAGACATTATGAACTTCAGTGGCTTTAAGATACATCACCCTAGGCAATTATTTAGGTGACTTGAAGAATTAAGGAAGCAATATATATATAGTTTCTTGTTTATTTTTGTTGTATGATTGAACTGCAGGTAGGACAGGCATTCTAAAGAACTACAAAAAACTGCTAAATGCATTCATGCTTCTTTTAGTAATTCTTGTGGGTTTTTTTTCCTCTAGGAAATACCCAAAATCGGGCAGAAAAGGAAGAGAGTCATTCCAGACTCAGCAGCAGCTGAAACACTGTGCATCTGCAAGGCAGCCCTGAGTAACTCAGGAGTTACTGCCTCTCCTAGAGGCAAGATGCAGATGATCAGCTGCCACCTGGCCAGGTAGTAGTTCTTATCCCTGTTGCATTCCTGTGGACACTGGGGAGAAAATGACTGGCCCTGTTGGTGACAAACTGCCCTTGAAGATAGCTCATTGCATCAGCTCCTGCAGGAGCTCTGGGAGACCTGCTGCCTCAAGGTGTGGAGTCAGTTGTTCCTGACTCTGCTGCTGCTTTGCTGTATGACCTTGGGAATGCCACTTCCCTGGTTTTTCTTCCCTCCTGGCTGTTAGTTTTGTCTCATTTAAATTGGGAACTTGTTGGGATAGAGCCTGTATCTTATCTTATTATGTATCTCTTCAGCATTTTGCAATGGGGCAGCCATGGTCTCAGTGACAACTGTTGGTGCAAGTGAAACAATAATAAATACTAAATTCAGCAAGTGAAACAGTAATAAAGTCAGAAAAGCCCTATGTGTCCTCCCCCTTCCCTGCCACCCCCCAGGGATATTTTGTGTATTAAAAAAGCAAGCAAAATCAATTTGATAAGGCAAAAATGATGGTAGCTCATGACTTGCAATCAGGGCTTTGGGCTCCCCAGTGTTCTGAAGCACTCTCATTTGGTAAAAGTGTGTTCTCAGAACAGCTGGAATTCAGGATCTTGATAGGCTGATGAAGGAGGAAAAAAAAAGCATTTTCCTCCAAAGTCCTCCTGGAATTGAGAGTTGAAAAAGAGAGCAGGAAAACCTATACAGAGATGTTAGTGTTGTGCTGGGGAAAAAAATGCATGTCCCGATAGTTTAGAGCAAAATACATCTTAAGTCACCATCTTATGACTTGTTTATTCAGGCCGAATTTTCAGGAGAGATTAAGCTGAACTGCTGTTGGACATTTCATTCATTGCAAGTGGAAGGGCTGGCCAAGTTAAATCGTGGAATAGTAGAGAAATGTGTGTTGGAAAGGGACCTCTGGAGGTCATCTGGGTCAGCTTCCTGCTGAACACAGAGTGAAATTCACAGGTAAACGAGGCTGCTCCCAGCCTGCCCTTCCTCCTGCCCTGCACCTCCCAGGAGAAATTCCCTGGTTTCAGTGCCCATGGGCTGGGGGAGCTTTGCTGGCCTGCCTTGGGCAGGGGCTTAGATCTGATCTTAAAACCTTGGGATCTATGATCATATTTGTGTTTGCCCTGCACGTGAGCCCAGTCCTGTATCCAGGATCCATAGCCCCAGCTGCTGGGAAGAATGGAAGAAAATGTCTTCTTTGCCTGAAGAACTGTTTATCTGAGGAGCAGAGGAAATGGGCTCAAGTTGCAGCAGGGGAGGTTTGGATTAGATATTAGGAGAAACTTCCTTGCTGAAAGGGTCATTAAACACTGGCACAGGCTGCCCAGGGAGGTGGTTGAATGCCCATCCCTGGAGGTGTTTCAGAGATGTGTGGATGTGGTGCTGAGGGACGTGGTTTAAGCACTGGACTTGGTGGAGTTGGGTTAATGGTTGGACTCCATGATCTTAAAGGTTTTGTCCAACCAGAATGATTCTGTGCCTCTGTGTGATTCAAGGGGAAGCAGATGGATGCAGCCATACAAAAGAGCATGTGAAGGGAATATTGGCTGTAAGAAGTGTTGGAAATAGGAATGTTTGGTAGTTAGTGGTTAGATAAAAAGCAAACAGTGCCAACCTTGAGGCACTCTGAGCAACATCGAGGAGCTTTTTCCCTCTTAAACTCTAGACCACGCATGTTTCTTGGGGAACTCCTCCAAAATGTCAGGAAAAGGCACAGCAGGAAGAACAAACACACTTGGCTGATAACAAGAACAGAGGTGCAGTAGAGCATTGATGATCAGTCAAGGGGAAGGCTTGTATTTCCTCCTGCTACACCCCAAATGTGGGGCCAGATTCTTTTTTAAATTCCTTGTACTGGAAAAAGGAAACAGACATTTCTATAAACTGCAGTTGATGGAGCACAGGCTGCCATTTATAAACAGCATACTCCAACACTGCAGGATTTGCAATGTATTTATATCATATTATGTAAGATAAATTGTTGGCAAACGTTCATCAAGTATTTATTGGACATGCTGGTGTTTGTTCAAAGATTTATCAGTGCTGTAAAGGGTGAAGTGGTGACAGTTTCAGATAAATTCTTTGCAAAATATTTGCTGTGCATCAATAATTCTGCTATTAATTAGTTTACAGTTCATCTGCGGGTGCTTTGGGAATGATTTACAGTTCACTTTCTCACTAGCCCAGGTAGCAAAGGGCAGAGTTGAGCAGCCTGCTTCCAGCAGTGGCCAACCCAGCCTCTGCCATAAGCTTTTTCTGTGCTTCCAGTTCAACCTGCCACATTCTCCACCTTCACATTTGAGACAATGTTCTTTCTTTTCTTATCATCCCTTGGTTGTCAGTCTATTCTGTTTCCATACAGACTGAATTCTTACAAACTCAGCTGAAGTGATGCTTTTCTAGTTGTTTGGCTAGTGTTTGAGACCTTAAAGATTTAAAAGTTTTCTGGCACTGTTCACTCAGGAAAAAAACAAACAAAACACCCAGAAATCATAACAGTAACCAAGATTCTCTCCTTACTACACAATCCTGACAGCCAAGATGACTCCTCCATCCCCTCCTCTGCTCTCCCTGCAAAGCATTAAATGACTCAGAAGGGCTGGAAAAAGTGAAACCCTCCAGGTTAAAATAACAGAGCTGCTAAGCCTTCTGAAAAATGGGGGGTTTAAACCTGTCCTGTGCTTTCCAAGAGGTCTTAGAAAATATTCTGTAGAAACAGTGGATGGTTAATACATGTTTGAAGGAAATGCTACAGTTACTTGCTGCTTTAGCAAAGGGTTTTCACATTTATTTAAAAGAAAAAGGCAAAAACCCCCACATTTGCAGCAGCTGGAAGGCAAGAAGCAGCTGAGGTGCTGCTGCCTTAGGTTTAGTGGTTAAATCACTTCACCTGAAGGTAATCAAATGCTCCTTGCCCTGCCTGGGGGGCTTTGGTGACCACATTCTCCTTCAGTTGTTCGGTGGGACTTCACAACAGCAGATCTCAGCAGTGGACTTCCCTCGACACACTTAGAAGTAAGTACCCAAACCACACAACTCTAAAAATGTACCAAAATAAGGAGGCCTTAGTCTTTACAGGCCTGAAATTGCTCCTGTTGGGAGAAAACACATGGTAGTTTATATTTATCTATGCAAATAAGTTTTCAAGTAGTGCTTGAAATTCATTCCGGTCCGGTAGATCAGCGTGTAGTCAGCTTTGTGCTTAAACTCCTTGTGGCTGAAAATGTGTACTTGGTTTAGAGCTGCAGAAATTAAAATAACTTGAATGAATATAGTGTTTGTAAAATGTGCATCCTTATCTACTTATGTGCTTGTTTACATAGATAAACCAGCCTTCTTAAGATATAAGAAGTTATTCTCAAAGAAGTGTGGAGTTAAGCTTTTTTGATGAATGACCTCTCTGAGGTGGCAGAAACCTTGGGTGTGTTAATGCCTTAGAGAAGATAGATAAATAGACTAAAACTTTTGAAGTGATACCAACAAGAGGGTACTAGAAGATGTGGCTGCATACCCAGACAGTAATACCTTTTGACTGGTGGCACTTAATTGATGATGTTTCATTCACATTCAGTCAAGTTTCTGGTGAAGAATTGCAGCCCACTGCAGTGGCTCTGAGGAGAGGCATCCTAATTGCACTCCCGTGGGGAGTCTCAGGTAGGATTGGTGTAGCTCTGTTTTGCTCTGACTTTCCCTTTGCAAACAGACTTGTAGGGAAGGGCTCTGTAGAGGTAAAGCTGCATTTGAGCTAAATGGGGTTATCTAAATGCATTACAGCTTATGGGGCCTGCACTTCCTTAGCTACATTACTGCTAAGAACAACCTTTAGGCAGCTGAAGGGAGTGGGGACAGCAGCGTGTGAGACTCCTCGTGTGTTACCAGGCTCCTGCTGGCAAGAACCAGCAGAAGAAAATGTTGACTGACAGCCCTGGATAGTACACCCAGGAAATACCCAGGGCTTCAGGCCAGGAAAATCAGGTTGTGATCTGGGTGAGGTACCAGGGAGCCCTTCAGAGTGAGCATCCCTGACCTCTCCTTGGGGTAGATCGTTGGTGTAATACACTTAGGCCTCTCGATGGAAAGGCATTGAGTTTGTCCTGTCTGGTACCTTTGGACAGATGTTCTGTGGCACACCTGGCTCCCTTCTCATCTCGTGTCTTGTATCTTGTAGATGATAAGCTCATCTGGGCAAGGCCTGGCTGGTTTAGCATATGTTTTTGGTGGAGCACTGTGCATGCTGTCAGACTTGGATAAATAATGCAAATGACAGATGGTTAAGACAGGTCGATGGAAATGTAGATGAACTAGAGACGTCTGTTCTGTGGCATCTGAAAGTTCAGAGTGAAATTAACTGATGTACATGATAGAAAGGGATGCTTGTTAAAGCTGCACAGAGTCTGGCTTGTGTGGGCTTGTTCAGGTTTCAGCTGTGCAGTTCTGGAGGCAGGCATTCAGATCTGCTACACACAGTGAGTGTCTCTGTATCCACTTAGCTTATTAAATACGTGAACATACACAGGCCTGAATTTAGCAACCAGGTGGGGTGAGGATCAGCTTCTTACATCTGTTGGGGAGAGGAAAGCTGGGCAAGGGCTAACACAGTGCTCTGCTGCTGCCCTGGAAGAAATCTGTTCCTGGCTCCATCTTGAGAGGGCCTTTAGAGGGTTATGTTTTGGGAAGAAAGTCAAGGGAGGGGTGAGAGATTTTGCCCCAGCAGGAAACTTAATGGTGCTTCTGCTCCTCCTTTATGTACAAAGTTGATTTTAGGTAGCAGGCAAGGCAGAGCTTGCTCTGCTGGGCAGGAACAGGGCTGAGGGGGGGGTGTTGAAATGCCAAGTCCTATTTCCATCAGTTGTTTTATTTGCCAGGTGAGTAGAATCCTGGTGGAGGGATCAGCAGGTGTTTGCTATTCACCTTCTAGAGCTGTGTGTGACTCCACAGGCAGTGAGGTAGTGAGCAAGTGGGCCTTGAAACTCCCACCAGAGCAGCCTTTACCAGTGGCTAAAATACACTTGTTAATAGCTGTGATGGATTATGTCGTGTGAAAAGGTGGAAAGCAACTGTGATCTGTGCTATTAGGGAAAGTGTTTCATCTTATCCTCCCCTTTTTCTTCTGTAGACTGCATCCATCAAGTTCATAAGTGCTTCTTCCTCCGAGTTCTGCCTTCAGGGCTGCCTCTTCAGCACTCTGTGCCTCAGTTTCCCCTAAGTAGCTGCCTGCCTGAATCAAATCACTGTGCAAAGCATACGTGGAAAACATCCAAAGCTTCTACCTCTTGTTTGTGTCGAGAGCACGCAGAATTTTAGCGTATTTTCAGCAGCAGTCTCAGTCTCCAACTGTGCAGAAAAGCCTTTAAGGAATGCTGATTGGTAATACCAGTGGGCAGAGATTGTCTTTAAATCCGAATACTTCATACTTTAACATTCTGAGGGGGTTCCCAGGTCTCCTGGAGCTCGTGAGCAGTTTGAGGGAGGCTGGGATGTCACTCGCTCCCCTGGTGGCACAGGAACCCCCAGGAGAGCTGTGAGCTCCTCACCCTGCCTCTCTGATCTATGTTGGTCCTATCTTTTGTGAGTCTCAGATCTGTCATGGTTTGGTGTTTGGCTGGGAGGGTAGGAAAGGCTGGTACACTGGCTATGAATATTTATATTGAAATACTAGTGGTTGCTTTATGTAAATAACAACAGTGCAGTTGAGTTCTCCCCAACAAAATCAACTATATTCCAGTTGAGATACATAAATATTATAAAAGCCTTTCAAGGGTAAACTTGGGTAAACTGACTACTTATCTGTAAAGACTATCTGATTCTTGTTTATGCTGAATTTTCTCGGTGTATTCTCTGAAGTAATTGATTTTTTGGCCATAGTAGGAGTGATGTTACTAAATTAAAAAGCCCTCTGACCTGACGTGAGCAGTTTTGAACTTGCGAGACATGAAGTTTTGGGAGTGAGAACAAGTCCTTTTTGAACAAGGAAAAGAAAAGGAATTATTTTTTTCTAAAAAGAGGTGTAGCACGATGAACATCAGCTTTGGAAAACCTTAAGGATCACCATGTCAGTTAAGAAAAATACTTAGTTTTTGCTTTTGTATAGATTAAGCTGCAGTATTTTAGGCTTCATGCCTGGAACTGAGGTTTTCAGTAGAGGATGCAACCTTCTAAAAGGCATCAATATTTCAAAAGCACAAGAAAGTTGGTTTACAAACTGTTCAGTTGTATTAAATAATGTATATATACTTGTGAAGAAAACAAAAAATCAATAGTTATTGCAAGTTTAGCTCTGAAAGAATCCTAAGGAAATGTCAGCAGTTCCTTTCTGTGCCCATCGAATGGTTTGGGCTTTCTTTTTGAAATGATTTCTCAGTGTTGGCTTTTACTTCATGGTAAGTTTTATGCTGAACGTTCTTGGAGGAGCCTAAATTTGTGTATTTTCTCATCAGTAATGAGCGTAGAGAGACCATTGAACATCTCTCAGAAAAGTGGTAATGAAATGTCTTGTCCCCTTCATGCACCAGGGAGCACAAATCCCAACTTGTCCCCTGATGTCATCCTGGTTTGAACTGGAGCTGCTGGTTTCCCATCCGTGAGCATGCCAGGGGCTGGTTAAGGAAGAACTGATGGATGCTCCTGCAGTATTTCTGCCCGGGTTCCTACTTCTGTTGCAGATCAAAGCTGCTCCTTTCTTGGCTGACTTCTAAAGTGGCCTACAAGTAGGAAGAGAGAACTTAAGGAGACACCGTGGGGATGCTCAGTGCCCGTGGACAGTGTAGGCAGGTAGTGTGTGTAGCTTGTGATTCTCTAACTTCATGCTAGACTATGAAAAGGTGGCCAAAAATCAAGCAGGAGGTTTCAGCTTGTTTAAAAACTCACCTTTGTGCAAACCTACATCAGTTTGATTGGACACTAGTAAGATTTGAGGCTGCAGGGTGGTGTAGTGCATGTTGACTGTTTCTGATACCAGATCCCAATGCTTACAGATGCTTTTGCATCTAAAAAAACCAGGTTATTTCAGAAAGAATGGGTAACATTAATCAGTAATATTAATAAAGATCCTCAGACCTTTTGGGTTTTAAGAGCACCTATAACATTGCACACTGATCCATAACAGATGCTTTTTCTACAGTATAAAACCAGGTTATGAATGAGCAGAGGGTTCCACCTGTGACTGTCTATAATCTATATTAAAATAAATGCTTACAAGTGTTCTGTGGAAGCTGTCCAATTCCAGATGGAGTGCAGATAGTGGTGCTGAACAGCACGAGTGCTCTTGGGGAAATCAGCTGGAGGATGTGAAAAGTCAAGCACTACTTGTGGTGAGCAAGGGCACCCTGATCTTACTCCAGGAGGGAACAGATAGAGTATCCCTAAAAGTAATGTCTTTGCAGCATTGCTGATACTTTAAATTCCTTCTTTCTGGCATCAGTAAGATTAATACTGACTTGTAAGTTTTAAAAGCCACATTGTGCTCCAGTGAGAGGTGAACACAGAGAGGGCAGGCATGGGCTCTGTGTTTGGGCACAGTGTGGCAGCTCCTGGTGGCAGCTGCTTGAGTAGCCCCTTGCTTCTCAGTTTATGGCCTCAAGATACGTGTTGGTGTGGGCAGGTGGGAAATGCAGCTACAAATGGATTGGGAATGGGAAGGAGCAGCTGCTCTTTGGAGGAAAGCAGAATCCAGCACAACCAGCACCAGAGTTCAGCTTCAGCCCTAGTATTGATAACCACCTTCCTGCCTGGTGAATTTGAGTAAGAAATGATGGAGAGTTGCAGCTGCTTTTGCTGCCCATTAATGCCTCATTTCACTGTGTGAAAAATGAAGTTGACATAAACTGGTAGTTTCCAAATGATTTGTAAGTATCGAGTCTAATGACTGAGTTAGAGCTTTGTAAATATTTGCAAATAGGGATGTGGAATTGGCTTGTGTAATGCATGCAAGCAATGTAATTTTCAATTTACTTATCAATGTAAACATTAATTTAAACCTGATCCTAACACTGGTTTACATAACATTACTTTCTGGGAAAGCAATGAGATTTACAGTTTGCCTGCACCTACAAAGTGAGGCCTGAGCACAGGGATCCAGGTGAGGGTTGGAGGTGTAGGATTGTCCAGCCAGCTTTGCAGAACCCCCCTGACTGGTGTGATCCTGGATGGGGGAATAATGCATCAATATGTTGCTGGAAAGCAGTGGGTTGGAGGCAGCAGGACCTGTTGGGTAGTGCTTTAAACACAAGCTGAGAAGTGCTGGGCTGGAAGTGTTGAAGGGCAGGTTGGATGGGGCTTGGAGCAACCTGGGCTGGTGGGAGGTGTCCCTGCCCATGCAGGGGGTTGGAACTAAATGATCTTAAAGGTCCCTTCATACCCAAACCATCCCATGATTCTGTGAAACCCACTCTGATCTCTGTGCTAACAGCTTCTCATCTGTGCAGTGAAGAGTTCACAATTCCATCACAGGGGAAAGGCTCAGACCTCCTGGTTTGCATACATAGCACCTTAAATAATTCACCATGGCACTGCGTGGAGTCTTCAGGCATTCTGTCACACCAAGAACGTTACCCATTTTACTTTAATGCTTTGTTTTGCTATGCAGAACTCCCTTCTTTCAGAACTACTAAATCAGATTCTTGCTTCCCAGTGGAAAAAGACTTGCCACGCTATTCCAAATATTTTTTTCCTTGTATAGTGTGTGTTTTTTCTTGGAGAACAGAAAGAAATCTTTCACAGAGCAAATCTTTTTGTCTCTTGCTGTTTTTCTCAGTTATTGTTTAGCTGATCACAATCTTATACATAATGTATACAGCTGAAATATTCAAGGTAGTTAAGATTTACCATCGTTGCCAAGGGAAGTAATTCTCTTCCAAAGATACAACTTTAATATTGAAGAGTAATAGCTGATATTACAGTGTTCAGATACAAAAACTGATAATGGAGCCCTGTTGATACTTCATATCAGCTGGATTCAATGAGTTATGATACTTTTGGAAGGTTGGATTTGTGGTTCTGTGATGAATGGCTGGAATAGTTACATCCACATAAAATATTGTGCCTGAGAACTCCATGTCATGAAAATACACCTCTGACAGACTGCTTTTCAATTTTAATAAAATTGAAGAAATTCTGTGTTTCTGGAATATGGCTTAAATTTAACTTCACCTGGCAGAGTTCAGTTTATCCAGAAGTTATTAATGCAGAAGAACAGAAGGGTTTTTTGGATAGCTGCTTAAATCAACATTCCTTCTTTGTATCTCAGTTAATATTCTCTCAGGGAAGAATAAAAATTGCTGCCATCAAAATATGTTATTGTTTGGATACCACAGGATGAGACTTTCTGGTTGGACATAGTAGGGAGAGGTGAATCATGACATGTCTTGCAGTAGAGTGTGGACACCACCACATCATTTCTCTTCTTATTCCTTGCAAAATTCCCTCTTATTTTGGTTTTATGGAAGTAACTGGCATAGTGGTGTTCTGCTGAATCTCTGCCCTGCTTAAATCCTGCTCCATGCGAGTGCTTCAAAATCTGCTGGCAGTGTCCTCCCCACCTCCCCCCATGCTGGTGGGCTTCATGGTGTTGGCACAGCAGGCAGGGGTAAGGGGAGGGTTTTGGAGTGCTGCTGGGTGGGATGAGGGGGCTGGGCAAAGAGAAGCAGAGCCAGAGCAGGGAGGGCAACACCCTTCTTTGTCAAGGATTTTGAGTTAACGTGAGAGGTGGAGGGCTTTGGCATTCCCACCTGAGAAAGCAGGAGAGCAGCAGGTGCCTGTAACAGGAGGGAGCCCCGGGGAGGGGGGGAACCTGGCCCAGGGGAACCAGCTGCTGCACGGAGGTGCTTGAGGAGGTGGTGAGCAGGCATGGAGCTCAGCTGGGCAGTGTCCAAACCAAGGTGGGCAGGGGACACGAGCTGGCACCGAGTCAAGACTGGGGCACCACTCTGGGATAAACAGCTGTTCCTTTCTGTGCCCCTTTCTGTGGCCACTTCTCAGTACAAGTAAGTGAAACAGAAGGGACAGTGGTGAAGAGGGGCTGTGAGGGAGCTGAGCATCAGGTGGGAGAACTTGCTGGCCAAAGGAACACTTCTGAGAGCAGCAGGACTGCAGCAGGAGATTGCTTGCAGGCTGCCAGCTGGTGTGTTAGCAAAGGCTGAAGTTCTTGCCACAGGCTTTGCAACAGGTTCTTGAAAACACTGGAAATATGCTCTGCAACATGCTTTTCTGCTTGTCTAATCTAAGAAATCTGTTTCTTTTCATGACCTTATATATTTTTCCCCTTCAAAACAGCCAAGGATGTTTCCCCTTTGCTATTTCATCAAAGCTGGAAGAGAGGTCATTTGTCCCCATCTCCAGATCTGAGACCATTCCTTGATCTTCACATCCTTTCCCTCGAGTTGATGCTTATAAAGGAGTATGAGAGAGGTTCTCAGCATGATTTTAGGAGCAGAGCAGTGGATTGCTCCCTGTTGCTCTTTGATCAGCAAGTCTCCCTCTATTTCCCTACAGTATTTGGCCAACAAGCGGTTGAGTCTTTGTAGTTTTAACAGCACCTTTTTTCCAGGGACACTGAACTAAATCAGAGCTTTGAAGTACCTCTTCACAGAGCCACAGTCCAGCTCCATATTTAACCACTGAGCTGAAACAGAGATGGGCCCAACACCCTCAAAAATCACCTCTACTGAGACCTTCAGGTATGAAGGCACCTAGTGCCTCATTCTCTGTGTAAACTCAAAGCTGTGAATCTTCCCTGCTGAGATTGTTTCCATCCAGGATATATTAAATACACCACTTTTGGAGCAGAGATGAATGTGTTGGTCACTCGAGTGGTGTTGCCTGTAGAGCTGTTTGAAAGGTGTCTGTCCCACACCCAATTCCTACTTTGGTTCCTGTGGGCACTCATGGGTCTTGTCATAAGGTGATTAATACCTCAAAGGGCTTATTTATTCTGGCATGCTGTTCACCAGGCCCTTGCAAGATCAGCATAGGGTGAGAAGGATGGATTATTTTCTCCTTTTCATTAGTCAGGTTTGGTTTTTACATGGAGGGGCTGTTTTCACCCTTCATTTTTGTTTCTTGTGTTTGACAGAAGGGAAAACCTTTTCTGTCACTGTCCTGTTCCCACCCTTCTCCAGATGAGATGTTTGCTGTGCCAGTGTCAGAGTCTCAGTGGAATAGATGCTGTAGCAAAACCACTGAAGAGTGGAGCTGAGTGCTCTTTCTGGAGGAGTGAAAGTGTGCTCCTCACACACCACTGGAGTGGCAGTTTGATTCCTCCTGGGTAGTGCAGAAATGTCCCTCATTTGCTGGGTGAGTCAAACAGAAATGGAAGGAGCCAAGTTGTTGTAGAGCACCCACAGTCTACCCTGGCTTGCTGCATCAGCTGCTCCGTGTTTGGTTGGTAGTGTCCCTTCCTCTCCAAGAGCACTGGTGAATTTTGAATTCATGTTGCATTAATTCCTGGGCTGAGAAGCAGGACATGGGACTTTCACAGAAAAGTCAGCCACACTTCTTGTGATGGTATTATCCCAGTGAAAAAGCCTAAATCATGTTTAAAAACCATTACAGCACTCAGGAGCTTTACCTGAGAGCTACAGATACTGAAACTCCTGCTGTATTTTACAAATTGAAAGTGGCTTCTCAGCTCCATAGGTGGGCTTGGAAAGTATTGTTCTTTGTTGTTGGGGTGTTGTTTTTTTTTTTATTACAGTCTGTAGCTGTGTCTGCAGGTACAGATGGTCGTTTACCAGGAGGCAAAGGGTCATGTGCTCTGTCCAGCTGGTGCTCGCTGCAAGATGTGCACTGAAGTTGTGTGATGTGGTGGCAGGTACACAAACATGGACCCTTCCCAGCTGGAAGGAAATAAGTGAATCATCCATCTGTGATAAGAGCAAAGGATGAACCCTACACTTCACAATACCATCAGTTTTCCAGTGGGGACAACCAGCCACCATTTCTGATTTTGTTTAACTGCCTTTTGTCTAAGCTTTTTTGGAGTCCCAGCCCAGCAGGGAAGGTGGTGTCAGATCCTTTAATCAGGGAGGAACTGCTGCTCTTTGCTGTCTCCTGTAGAAGTTTTGAAGATTCTTTAGCATTTCTTAAGAGAGGAAAACCTTGAATTTTTGTCCCATTGCTAATTGCATGGGCAAGAGGGGAATAAGAAATTAGCTGTTTCAGATTTGTCAATTTTAAAATGCTATTAAGCTGCTCCAGTTTAATTTTGGTTAAGAGCCGTTTCATTATTAATGCAGAGAGGAAGTAATCTCTAATGACCCTTGGGACATGCCAAAGTGATTTAAGATCAGTTTGGGTAGTCAGAGATGTGTGAGTAATAAAACGTCTGCTCTGTGAAGGGCCTTTGCCCACCCTTGGCAAGGGGAGCTGGCAAGATGGTCTCAGCCACATTGCTTGCTGATCATCCCCAACCTGGTACCTCCTTGAAGAGCCCACTTCATCTTTTCCTTTTGATCTCCTCGATTGCCTTTCTGATTAATTTTTTCCTTTCCAGCACAGAAACCTCAAAAGTTAAGGCACTGCAAGATGCAATATGACATCACTGATACAGTAACTTTTCAAGCTTGCCAAGACTTTGAAATTTTTTTTCAGTGTCTTGCTATCTGTCAGCATGTGCTAATTGAGCCTACATACCCAGATGGCATCTGCTCTCTGGAGGAAAGTGTTTCAATAGTCCTGTAGACTCCAGCAAGTAGTGGTTGCAGTGTAGGGAAGTGTTTGCCTGGGAATGTTGTACACATGTAAAACAAACTTGGATTTGGATCCACGAAGCATCTACCTGAGCTCACACCAGAGCTTGGGTCAGAGCCTCTGGTGCTGTTGCTGTGTTACAGAAGGGCCTTGGGGTGCTGGGAGTGGCTGGGCTGTGTTAGGTATCCCACAGACTTAAAATATGGAAGATCTGAGTTTCGAGGAGGGTTGAGCCAGATGACAGTGGGTGATTGCTAACAAGAACAAACGTGTGGCTCATGGAGATGAGGCAGCAGCTCTGTTAAACATGAGGAATGGTGGTGGTACTTCAGCCGTGGCCCCGAGCGGTGGGAATGCTCCTCTAGTGCCTTGATAACAGATGGATCTGCTTCTGCTGACTCCAGAATTACTCTGGGATTTCACATCCATAACCTCTCTGTGTGCTGCTATCTGCTCCCTGCCTGCGTTCCGCTGAAACCCTCGAAATAGGGTGCAAGTGCTTTCTGGGTCCTGTGCTGGCTGTCTGCAGAGGGGTGAATCTCACCCTTAGAATTAATTAAGCATCTGTCACTGTGGGGAAGGTAGATGCTCTCTCACATTCACAGATGGATAAACAGAAGGAGAATGGGTTGCCTGAAGCCACGCAGGGAGAGGAAGCATAAAAAAAGTAGTGGTGTCTCCTGGTTTCCTGAGGAAACCAGACACATACAATCCCATTACGTGTGTCTGTGGAGCTGGAGAGCTGCTGAACCTGCTGACCAGTTTCAGTCAGATACAACATGAGTCCTGAAAGGTACCAAATCCCTACCAATTTGTGAAAATGGATGGTGCAGAGCAAAGGGTGCCTCATGACCAGCGTTGAGCTGCTCATCAGATAGCCAAAGGTCTGAGTCAGTGGAGATGACAGGAGGCTGTTCTGCAGGTTCTGGGAGCTGTGGATGCCTTGGCCAGCCCCTGCTCAGCACCCAGAGGTGCAAATGCAGCACCTGAAGGCAGGGAACAGGGCTTTAATCGTAGCCCTGTGTCTGGTGGGCAAATAGGAGATTGGATTGCTGTGCCACTGACATCATACCATAAATCCTACCGTAGTTACAGAGCTTCCACTGCACCTGGCTTGCTTTGCCACCCAAATTTGCTGAACTTGAAATCACTGAGGTGAAAGAGGACAGTTTGTTCTTCTGGCCTAAGGACTCAATTCAGGTCTGAGTGAAGGCACTGGAAGCAATCCCCCCGCTCTGTGTTGTTCTGTGCTATGTACAACCATGTCAAGAGGAAAAAATGAGTGTCCGTTGCTTGAAAAAGCAAAAACGTGACGTATCCATTGACAAATCAGGGAGGAAAGGGGTGATAGGGATGGCAGCTGCTCCATTTTATCCAGGGATGTTCATGATATTCTCAATATTTAACAGATCACATCCCAACATCCAGATACCCTGCAAAGTCGGGGGTTGTTTTGTGGGGTTTTTGGGTTTTTCTCTTCCTGCCAGCTCTGCAGCTAACTTACTGTTACTTCACTGGATGCTGTGTTAAAGAGCTTGGTTATTTTGTGTGCGTGTGTGTAAGGTATTGGAGTGTTCCAGGGTCTTCAAACTGACTTCTGAGGAATATTGATGACATAACTGTACAGATTTGACCCTTAAAATCAATGATGTACCCTAGAAAGGAGAGATCAGGCTGGACTTAGGCCTTTACTTGTTCCTTTCACTGCAGTATTACTTGGTGCTGAGCGATACACAGAATTACATGGATGTGCCAAAAGCAACATTTATATAAGAATTGCTGCACTTTCAGTGAATCAGGCTGCAACTTCAATCCTTAAGGTCTCTTTTGCTGAAGAAATGGCCCTTATTAAAGTTTGTGTAATGATGTGCTTGCATTTGATGCTGTAACTTGAAAGAGGAAGGATTAAGGCTGGCTTGTGTTGCCTGAAAAGCTCAGGCTTTTTGTTGGCTGAGCACAGTGCAGGGCTGTGTGTGAATTCCTGTTTGCTGAGACCTGACATGGTCTGATCTTTGCTGCTGACCAGGGCCAACACACAAACCTGCCACAGGCAGGGGAAAGGAAATAATCCATCCCACACACCAGCTCCCCGTGACCAGCCTGAGAATAGCTTAACCCCTGAAGGTGAGGGCTTAACAATGTTATTTTATAACTGCAGATCTACTCAAAGTCCACTTGAGTCTTCCCATGTCCCATTGTATTTTTTGCCTTGCCAGTTTGTCAGGGTGAGGTCTGGCTCGTGGGTCTTATTCAAAATGAAATGTACCTGCAGTGTCTCACAGCTGTTACTGGATGGCTGCTGTGGTTTTTACACAAGGTTTCCTACAGAAGTTGTGGGATTACTGTAATCCAGTGTGTTGAGAAGTATTGGTACCATTTGCTGCAAAAAATTAGGACAAAAAAACACCAGCTGATGACAAGTGCCATCACCTCTGTGTGTGAAGTACAGGTTAATAAATTGCTTCATAGGTTGTCCTCTGAAAATCTGTCTGTCCTCATGCTGGAGAAATGAAGTCTTTGACACTTCTGGGACATAAACACTGATCTCTCTCAATCACAGAATCACAGAATGTCTTTGGTTGGAAGAGACCTCCAAGATCATCTAGTCCAACCTCCCTTTGGAGGGGAGGGTGGAACTAGCAGGGACCATGTATTCATGTAAAGAGTCTTTGTTCCCCTCCAGGGCTTTTAACAGGCACTCGACCCTTTGCTGGGGGAGTGCAGGGGTTTCAGCACCACGTTATCGCTTCAGCTTTGTCGGGAATATTGACACCAGGAGGTGTGAGGTCCTCAGTTCAATCCATGCTCTGACTCAGGGGCCCAGGGACTTGTTGCTGTGAAGTGGTGACTGGGGCTGTGTTGTGGAGTCACAGGCTATCCATCTCCCTGCTGCCCTTCCCTTCTCCTGCCACGTTCTGTCCTGTACAACACACTGCAGGTTTTGTTCTCCTTGGGTGATGGAACCTGGCTCTGTAGCCTTGCAAAGAGATTTGTGTAGAAAAGAGCAGATCTCTTCCTGAAGCCAGTGGGAACTTTGTTCAAGAATTATTCACACAAGCACTAGCAGCAAACCACTTGCTTCTGCGAAGTTGCCAACTCCTCTTCAGTCCTCTAAGGCTGAAGCTTTTCCCTGCCCCCTCACCTGTCTGAACAGCAGCAGAGTTTGCCAGAGCTTTGCCTCTGGCTTCTTCCCCAGCCTGTTTTCTCACCCAGATACGCAGTCTCTCTTACATATGACTTGTGTGCCCTTGACACTTTTTAATCTATATAAATTCCCCCCACAAAGGCAGTCTAATTTGAATAGCATTTCCTGACTCCTTGCCTTCCCCTCCTGCCTGCTCTGTGGTGAGCAGAGCCTGGCATAGCCCAGCAACAACTGTCAGGTTAATTGAGTTAGCAGGGCCCCGTGTTCTGTCTGCAGGGGATGAGATGGGCAACGTGCTGCATGATTGTTTTCCCATGGTGTAATAAGTAAGCTTGTTTAAAGTTGTCAATTAACTCATTTTGACGGGCAGAGTTGGGTGCATGAGCACAACTGACCATCTCTCCTTGGGAAGGAGCTGCCTGCAACTTGGTGCAGATTTGAAGTGATGCTTCCAGCTGGTGGTGGCTGGGGGAAGGTGGCTGGGGGAAGCCCCCCGGGGCAAAGCAAGCACTGCTCTTCAGCTGCTGGCTGCCTTCTGCTTGAAACTGAGCTAAGTTTCATCTGTGCAATGTGGGTGTTTTTAAGTGTAACAGCATTTTACCCAGTTCATACAGCAATACTGCACTTGTCAGCTGCTGCTGGCTTTAACTGGGGTTAATCTCCAAGGGAGGAGGGAGGTGCTCAGGCATCAAGGTGAGATGTGGATTATGGGACTAAGTAAAGAGCTGGACTGAGCGTGTAACTACCAAGATTTCCTTTGTGTTTGGATGTAGGAAGAGCTCTGATCCTGTGAGGGCTGCACACATGAGCACTGCCACTGGACTCAAAGTGGTGATTCACTGGAGCTGATGTTTACTGCCCTAGGCTTGTTGTGTCTATCCTTCAGCACAACACAGAGGGGCTGAACACTGCTTATCTCTTCTGTAGCATTTGCTACACCTGACAGGGCATATCCAGATGTGGAACAGTCACGCTTAATGGGATATAGGCAGCTGAAGTGCAGAGATGATACAAAAAAAAAAAAATAAATAAGCCCTAGCCCCAGAAACTTTGCTTTGCTCTCTGAAGTTTATTTAGGAAGGAAAATGATCATGACCAGATGTGTGTGGGTGCAGGGAGGAGATGCTGTAGGTTTGCAGAACTGATGGCAAATAGAGAGTGGGCCTAATCAGATTAGAGTAACTTAGATGCCTCTGTGCAGAAGTGGGTGTTTGCTTACAGATGAAGCTTCACCCTGCTGCTTTGGAGATATCCTGGGACTTTGGGTAGGAGCATCCTAACTGCCTTCCACTTGCTGCAGAAAGTTCAGCAGCAGCCTCAGAGTCAGGGCACATCTGTTACACAATGGGCAGAGTGACACACAAGTTGAAGCTGAGATGTTTTCCTGCTGCTCCACGCGGGTGTAACTTGGTAGACAGGCTCTCAGGTGGGGAAGGGGGAAAAAGTGCCTGGGGTAGAGTTGAATGTGTTAAACTTGGGTATTAATGTGGAACCGTGGCCTCAGTCTGCCTATGAGTTACCACCTTGCAAAGCAATTTCAGGTTTTACTGTGTTCTCACTTGTGATATATTTGCCAAGCCCTGTGGGTGTTTTGCCTCGGAGTCCTCGTGCTTTGAGGCTTTTCCAGGGTTGGGAGGGGATATTTGTACACTGCCTGTCTCAGACTTGGACACCCAAGGAGGTCATTTTCTTAGGAGAAGCTGCTGGTTGCAGAGTATTTATCTTTCAGAAACAAAGCTTTTGAAGGAAGCATGTTGTTTATGACGTACAAACTTTTCTTGACAAATGTTATAGCCTGATGCAGGAGGCAGCAGACAGGCTGCCAAACAGTCAGTGGTTGTTAGTGTTCCCTGGGCTTGGGAGGAGCTGGGTATCCAGCTCCTGCTCTGCTCCCAAATCCTGGAGAAGCATTTTAAGTACCAAGCTGTCAAATCAGACACAGAGTTCTTCTGGCTAAGTTTGTCCTGTGTTGTATATGGAAAGGCAGATCCCTCAGCTTTAGGAACATGACAGTCCCTTGGGACAGCAGTGATTCAGCTTCACCTTCTTGCACCATACCAGAGAGAAGAGAAATTGAACTTAAATCTCCTGTCACTTCAGGTGGCTTCTCTAACCACTGAAAGGCTGCATCTCCTGGGTTGACTTATTTTAAAAACCCTTTCGTAAGGCCTTGTTTTGTGAAAACAAGTTGCAAGCCATGACTTTTTTTTCATGAAATGTCACTTGTTTTTTTTCCAGCCAGCCCACAGGGAAGTTGTTCAGCACCCCAAAGAGTCGAAGTGCCATCCTCACTGCTAGGAAGGTTTAAGTGACAGCTTTGTTTTGCATCTTAGCATCTCTCCAAGGATGACTTACTATCCTAGGGAAAAAGTATCACCTGATTTGAAGCCTCATTGCCTGTGGATACAGGTGGGTGAAAGGTGATACCTGAGCTAGCTGTGAAGAAGGACAGGAAAAAGATCTGTTCTTGTTCAGTGGTGGACAGACCAGGAGAAATGGCCATGTCATGCAGATTTTCTAATGCAGCTGTTACTGGGATGGCAGATCTCAGATCAGCTTTAGAGCAGTCTGGTCTAGTCCCACTAGTCAGATCCCATCACTCATGGGCCTGAAAACCTTCAGAGTTGGATAATAGGAACACAAAAACTGGTTTAAATTTTTGCTGTTGAATTTACCATTGCCCACATGTCCCTCAGCTGAGGTGGTGCTCTTTGTAGCCCTTGGGTGTAAGAGTCACCAGGGAAAAGGCAAGAAGATCTTTTGGAAGGTTTATGAAAATGGCCAGAGAGATGGAACTGGTAGAAGCAGTGACTCTTCCTGCAGCAGTGACTCTTCCTGCAGCAGTGACTCTTCCTGCAGCAGTGACTCTTCCTGCAGCAGTGACTCTTCCTGCAGCAGTGATTCTTCCTGCAGCAGTGATTCTTCCTGCAGCAGCTCCTGAAAGTATTTATTCAACAAAAAAACTTTTTAATCCTGCTTTCATACCAGGAATCTGGCCCAATTGCCACTGAAACCAGTAGATTTTCTTGCTGAGTTTAATAAAGGCTGGGTTAGGATTCAAGTTCTGCTTAGGAACCTGCAGTTTGTAGGTAGAGCAGAGAGAGCAGGGTGCCAGAAGTGTCCATGATTCAGGCAAAGATCAAGGTGGGGTTCAAGGTTTGGCTCTTAGAAATGAGAGAGGAACTGGGAGCCAACCATCTCCCTTTCTTTCTCAGATTCCCATCACCATCTCCATCTACCTACATGCTTTCCAGCTGCCGTGACAGGTTTGTTTGGCAGAAAGTAGCCTGCAAATTCCAAAGCACATAAAAGCAACTTGTGAGGCAGCAACAGATGCCTGGATGTCAGTAGCATCTGCTGGAGGCTGGGCAGGGAAGAGGAGCTGGGTAGAGCATGTGTGATGTGGGTGCTCCCAGGATTAGCACACCCTCCTGAGCATATGGAGAACTTGAATAGCTTTTCTTTAGCACTAAGGAGTTCAGAATGGTCCAGATAAGTGTGATGATTCTCCATGCAAAACAGAAGGTTTTTTGGTTTGTTTGGTGGTGGTGGTTTGGGTTTTTTGCACCAGGCTAACAGGTCTTGAGGTAAGAACAGTGAGCAGATCTGAACTTGGCTTTCAATGGTAGGAAGAAAAAAAGTGTAACTTAAATGCTTGGCTGCTTGGGTTTCTGTTTTCTGAGGGAAGGGTGGGAATCTGTTTTGAAACTTCATCGAAAGTCTTAAAGTAAACATGCCAGATTTATAGAATATTTTCATTTCTAGGACTCATTTGAGACCTAGAAGTCCATGAATCAGGGAATTGGTGCCCAGTTCTCCTTTGAGCTTCCTCCTAGCTTGTCTGGAACCTTTACTTTTAAGGGGTGGCAAATACTTTCTCAAGACATTTTAGGATGAAACTTTTTGCATCATTCATTATATATTCTGAAAATATTTGCCTGTCCAAACATTTGGCATCAGGAAGTCCCCTGTTAATCCAAGCCATGGAGATGATAACCTCTGAAACAGAGGCTGTGCACAAGTTGATTAGATTGGTTTCCAACACCCTGTCTGAAGTCAGTAAGATATTCATCAGCAGTAAAGCTGTAGGAGTGAAAAGATAAACACACACTTTGTTTTGCCAGAAGAGGCACACAGTTGATTTGACTCAAAAAGTTTCTTTTGTTTTGACATAGATCAAAATATTTTTAGATTTCTTAATGCTTTTTTTTTTGCTTACAACAAAAATATTTCAATAATTAAAATTGAAATGTGTAATTTTGACATGTCAAAATAAGATACTGAACAGTTTCATGTCTTTGAACCTCCCAGCCCATTGCAGAAATGAAATTACTGAAATTGGTGTCACTTTCACCACTGAAATGTGGTTTTCATTACCCATTTGGCTCTTCTTCCCCATTACCTTCTGCACCCAAAAGGATCAAAGGTAAATGTTGCTGGTGTCCTTCAGTATAGATATCATTCTTCTTAAAAATGGGGAAGCAGTAATTGCAAGCACGTCTGTGTTATTTCCATGTTGATGCTGTGCTGGTGTTTCTAGAGCAAATTCCTCCCCTGCCCTGCAGCTTTGTCCCCCTGCCTCCTGTGTATACTGACAGGATTCAGGAGGGACAGTGTCTCCACATCCTATGGAAATGAGACCTGGGCTTTGAAATGTCTTCCTGAGCTAAAACTGCCACCTTGGATCCCACACCTCCTATGACCAGAGTTTATTTTGATCCAGTAAGGGCCTTGTCTCATCTGACTTGCTGCACAATAGTGATAAATAATGCCTTTGTCATGGATTAATTTTACCCTGCCAGGGAAACAGGCTCCTGTTAAAGTGGTAGCTGGTGACAGCAACTCAGTCCTTTTTCCCTCTTTGCTTCAACCCTTGGGACATTTTTTTTTCCTTTCAAATGTCTGACATTTTGGCATCAAGTTTCCTCTGCAGCCAGCACACTCGTGGCTGCTTCCCGCTGTGCTCTTGGGAGTTACCGAGTGCCCGCAGAAAGTATCAGAAATGCTCAAACAATATTGGTAATATTGTCAAGTTCACTTCTGTCATCTAGCTGCCTCCACCTACAGGAAGGTTTCAGTAAGCAGGCAGAGGCAATCTATTAATACACAGTGTGGAAAATGGGTGCCTGTTAACGTACCATCTAAATTTAACTCCGAGAGCCACGTTCATCTTTGGAATGTAACTCGGTTGACGTCAACGTTTTCGTATAAATCAGGAATAAATTCTTCTTGTTTCAGGCCTGTTGTAGGTTTATACAAACTCAAGAGTGCTTTTGAGTAACTAGATGTGTAATGGATTAAATGAAATAACAGGTGATGTGCTCTTTTGTTTGCATGTGAGTTGGCTGCTCCCATAAATAGTGGAGAGAGGTGAGGTGAAGGTGGAAAGGGGGGTGTCATGGCTTGTGTTGGGATGAACTGCCGAGGCCTGGAGCTGAGTGTCTGCAGATGTCTTCAATTGGAGAATGAATATCTGCTCCCTTTCTTTATTCTGAGTTGCAAACCACTAGCTGCATATTCCAACAGAATGACCTTTTCCAGCAACAGAAAAGGTTCCCTGAACATTCCTGACTGGCTTGCATGTCTTCTGCTATGTCCCTGGAAATGTAAAGACCTCAGAGCTGTATCAAGCCATCCAGCAAGCAGATCTGACATGATCAAAATTCCATTTCCATCTGGTCAGTCATCTTAACTTTCCCCCCAGATTTAAAATGTGCACACCAGGTACAAGTTCTCTTCACCTTCTGTGTGTAACTGCCTGGCCAGCAGTTAGAACTGGCTCCAGCCACTGGGCTAAGAATGTTCCTAACTGGGGGTCAAGAGAATTTTAAAGCCACCTTGTCCTTTCAGTCTTGAGGACTTGATTTGCCAAATTGCCCAGCATGTTGCCTGAGCTTTGCATTCTGTCCATATACAGTGATGTCCAAAGCATTTGGTGTCAACATGCTGAGTTCTGCTGAAAATCTGGGCTTTTATCCGTTCTTACATGGGTTGTGGTTACAGATCTTTGGAAACAACTGTTAGAGCAAATATGTTCCCCATATTCCAGCAGCCTTAAAAGTCCTGCTGTCTCAGAGGAGGAACAGATTTTTTCATTTCCTAGGAGCTTAGTGAAGCTGTTCTTGCTTTGGTTTTGACATGGCAGTAAAAGAGTCTCTGTGGTACCACTGATTTCTTTCCTCTCCCAAGGAGTAATTTTTGGTCTTCTCCACACTTGCAGATTACTCCAGGACTACAGGATGCTGCTCATACTTAATCATTTTGGTCCCTTCCAACCCAAACTACTCTATGATTCTATGAAGTTTTTGCTTTAAAGTACACATTAAAGGTGACAGGAGCTGTTGCAGCCTTTGAAAATTAATTCCATTTGAGAGGAACCACTAAATTTGGAAGTTACTGAGCAACTTCAGCTAAAATTAACAAACATTTTAAATAATTTATCCCTGCTATCTACCCTCTGGCTGGCCAAGTGTCTGTTGCCGTTGTTTAATGATAATGCAGAACTAAAGAGAACAAAAATATACACGGCATACATTTTAAGTGTATTTTGGGGTTTTCTGTATAGGTTGAGATTCTGAAGGACCCGTTGTGTTTAGGGCTGGATTTAGCAGTAGGGATGCAAGGAGCTGAGCTGAGCCTGGGGAACTGACTGTCAGAAGGCTGACAGAAATGCCCAGTGGGAGCCATGTCCCCCCTCTGCAGGCTGTCTGAGCTGCTGGACAAGCAGAAGGAGCAAGAAAAGACAATGAAGAGCAGGAATGTGACTTCCACAAGACTGCCAGTAAACAGGAATAAGACATGTGCTTCCCATGCTCAGCTGCTAAAACAAGACTGTTTGAGCCTGATTCATGGACAGTGCTGGTAATTTTTTTCCTAGTTCTTTGCAGTGTAGGAGAGCAGAGCAAGCAAAATCCCTCCAGTCACTCTTTTCCTCTTCTACTGTCTGACCTGCTGTGCCTCTTCTCCCTCTTTTCTTGCTGCCCAGAGCCCAGGCTCTGTTCCCCCTCCCATCTGTGATATTCCTTCCCTTCCACTGTGCATCTGCCACAGAAGCAGCAAGCCCTCCCTCCTGCCCCCCCGACAGACCAGGCTCTCCACAGGCTCCAAATCTGCTCTGCCCTCCTCTCCTCCTGGGGGTGAAAAGCTTTAACGAGAGAGGGAGGGAGTTGGATGACCTTTCTGTGGTGGTTATGGTGGCAAACAGAATCTGGGTATTTAAAGAGCTTGCTTTAATAGTCTACACATTCTCTACAAGTGTGTTTAAAAACAAAACTAAACCCCTCAAAAACAAACAACTTTTCAGTTGCTGCACAATTTTAGCATAGATTGTTAGATGCCTCTAAAGCCACCTGAAAATGATTGTTGTATGTGGGGTTTGTAGATGGGGATTTTAACTTTAGGTTGGTTTTATTTTAAAAGGTGCAGTTTTTATGAAAGATCCTTTGACAAAGTGGAATTTTTGCCTATCCCTGCACTTTATAAATACACAGTGTAATATATTGTAGATGTAGGGTAATGCTTTCAAAACAAACTTTAACGTTTGTAAATGTCAATGTTTTATCCCATCTAAGTGGAATTCAGACAGTTTTGAATACTTGAAGCACATACTCTCCTTTTACATGCATCTGTGTAGTGAAAAGTCCTCTTCTGAGGTGGGAGCAGTGTAAATCCTGGCCGTGGTGTTCAGGGCACTTCCAGGGCTCACTGCAGAGTGGCCTTAAGGAGTGTGGAGTGGTGTGATGTGAAAGCCTGCTGTGTTTTGTGTGGAATCCTGGCTCATGCTCAGGAATCCTTGGACCCAGCAGTTGTGTTAAGTGCAGCCAAACATCACCTACATGGCAGTAGTTAGAGATGTGGAAATGAGGTTTTGTGATTCTTCAGCCTTCTGTGAGTTGGATTCTGACAAACCTGTGTCACCTCCTCTGCTGCCTCTGGATGCCATTGTTCACCCACGTTGCACAACAGTTTTGGTTGTGAATATATTCATCTCATACTGCAGCTGGAAATGTTCACCTGGCTGGTTCATAACCAGTAGTAGAAGCTGGTTAAACTTTAATCCCTGTCATCTCAGAATCCTTAAAACTTAATTCAAGTTGATCAGGTTTGTCTGGTTTAGATAGTGGAGGATCTGCTAGTGTCTACAGCTATATTCTTTTTCATGCCTTTGCATCCTTTACCAAACCCTTGGTGTTCCTCAGGCTTGGCATTGATCTGGTGACACCAGTTCTGGTGGGGTCAGTCCAACTGTGTCCCTGAGAACCCTTCAACTGAGCATTTGTAACACAAGGAAAAGTTAAAAATCAAGCTGTGGTGTGGCTCCTGCTGCAGATGGCTTCACTCTTGGACCGTGCTAGAAGTGAAGGGCTTTTTAGCCCTTCCTGTGCTGGGCATGGAGAGCACTTCTGTTAGAGCATGGGCAGCAGAGGCAGCAGCAGATGGATTGACTGCATCTCCTCTTTAGGAATGAACCCTGCTCCTGCCTCCCCACTTCCACTATCACTGACTGTGGGGAGAGAAGCAAATGCCTCTTTATGGCCAAGATGAAAGTTAAACCTGGAAGTAGGTACAGAATTTTTTTTTTCTCCCCTGTTGCCTACTTACTCACCTCCTGTACTTGTAACTAACATTTTTAAGTCCACCTCTATCATGCATCTTTTCATAGTGTTGCAAATGCAAGTAGTTTTCCATGCTGGAAATCAGTGCCTGGAGTTGTAATCCCTGCTGTGTCAACCTGGGTTCCTTGTCACTTCCAGAAGAGGAGCTCTTGATCCTTCTCCTTAGGAGTTGCACTGAAGCTTGCAAGAAGCAAGTGGCTGGGAGCATTAACATTCAGCAGAGATGCTGCAGTGACGTGAGAAGAATAAAATGACCTCTTGCCTTCCACAAAACCCTGAAAAGAGTGGATTCTTTCAGGGCAGTAAAACCAGTCCCAACATGGAAACGCTCTAGCTTGCCAGGGGAAATGGAGTCACCTTCATGTTGGAGCCCTTACTAGTGGTCCTCTCGCTGTGGAACCTGTTCTGAATTTTCAGTCTTTACAAGGTAGTCACTCCTGTGACCTGATTTCCATAAGTGCTGCCATTTCCCATGCAGCTGGGGTCTAATGGAAGTAGGGGACAGCCTGTGCCACGAAGGCCATGTCAGGCAGTGTAAATTCTGCCTGCTCTTTTCCAAGTGATGAGGCCTCAGGCTTTGGCAAAGCCTTGAGAAGTATGTTGGTGCTTAAAGCAGCACCAAGCAGAGAGCTGCCCAGTGTGGGCTAATTGGAAAATAAAGTTCTGCTCTTGGCTTTCAGGGAGGTTTCAGGTGCCTGAATTAATAGCATGCAAGTACAAGGAGAGATAGGGAAGGCAAAGGATAAAGTTGTTTTATAGATGGGGTTAATGCTCCTGGACTTCAGATCTGATTAAGCCCTGTGGACAATTACCCTGTTCTTTGCTATGTCCCAATGTGCAGCATCTTTGGGTTTGTTTACAAGTTTGGTGGGGTTTTTTTGTGGGGTCTGTTTGTTGTTTTGAGTTTGTTTTTTTTTCAAAGCTCTTTTATTGGAGGTCATACTTATGGGTTATTATGGGGTGCTTTCACTTTTTAGTCCAAACTCCAGCTATTTGTACGACGAAGTTTTGTCTTTTCTTCTGCTCATGGAGTGCTAATTCCATTGCAGATCATTTCAGTGGCCTTGTGTTAAAAGAAGTCACTGCAGCCCCTGAAGTAAATGTGGACACTTTTATCTTAAGATTTTTTTTCCCCCCTGTGCATCTTTGTGAGCACTAATTTCTATCTTGGGGATGTTAGTGTCTTTCTTGCAGCTTTTTCTTAACCTCCTGACCTGCCTCACAAAACTGGGTGCTGTGCAGCTGTTAAAGCCACAATAAAAGAAACAGAGCTGAGGTCCAGAACAACTGAGCTTTTCCTCCTGTTACAACAGTGTGTTCAAAGCCACCCAAGAAAGATGATGTGACTGTCTGACTTGGATGAAAAGGCTTGGCAAGGGGCCTTGAAGAGGCCACTACAGAGAGAACCTAAAAGTCAAGGTTTTGAAAGATAGTCACAGCTCAGAAGTCACCACTTCAGAGGGTGAGTGCGTGGCACGCCCATCGATTGGCTTTCTGTGGCTTTGTACTCATCCTCAGACTTACCCAGATAAATGGTGGAGAGCCACTACAAGGAGAACCTGGTTGACCTTGGGAGCCTTGGAGGGCAGAAGATGCATGTGGCAGATACAATAATGAGACTTGACCTATTGTCCAGTCCTTCTCACCAGCAGCGGGTGGCATGTGCTCTCGGGGCTGTTGACTGAGGATCAGGTAGTAACAGAGCAAAGGTGGGGAGACTGTTGGAACTCTGCAGGACTTCTATTTTTTCTTCATCCAAAGTTGCACAGTGAGCTCAAAGCTCTTTTGATACTGTAGAGGCTGAATGTTGGATCTGATGCAACAGAAGTAACTTGCTGCCGAGCTCATTGAAACCTTTGGACAGCCTGTCTTGAATCCAACAAAATGCAGATTTCACTTACACCTGCATTAAGATGAAATCTCAGATCAGAATGAGACCAGCAGTATCCTCTAGCCAAATTAAAGTAGAATTAATAAGTTACAGGCAGTGGTGTTAATGTAAGGTTTAATTATCTTGGAAGTATTGCCTGCTCCTGTTCATTGCAACAGCATCCTCTCCAGGAACCAGACCATCATAAAGCCTTGGTGAGAGAGAAGAGGAGCAAGATGAGAGATGGTTATCTCCTAGGACAGGTTCACTTTGACTTGGCTTTGCTTTCAGGGTTTAGGTAGAAAGACAACTGTTAAGCATTACTGTTATAGTTGGTGTTTGTGCAGCCAGTTGTGATTTAGCTCAGGTTTTACTTCTTGGTGATGTGCTCCTTGAAGCTCAAGTCTGACCTTTAGAATTTTTATGAGATTGTCATATCAGAGCACTACAGCAACAACCAGGGGAGGAACAGGCCTCTGGAGGAAATGCTGAGATAGTCCCAAGCACTTGACCAAGGCACTGAGAAAGGACAGTGTCAGCAGAAGATATTTTACAAAAATACTTCTTATGACCTCTGTAATGGTCATTATCTTTTGTAGCAGAATTGCCACTAAAATGACTTGTTTGAGAGCCAACATACCTCTCCAGTGATGTCTTTTGGATATAAATAGACTCAGTGAACTCTGACATGAATGAGGCTGATGATCCCCATAGGTGCTTTGCACTTCTCCTGTATGTAAGGTGCCCCGAGGGCATAGATTCACACTTGGTTTCTCTTGATTTACAGGAGTGAGGGGATCTCAGTTCTAGTTTTTATCGTAACAGTTGATATGGTGCCCTTTGCAAGATTGCAGAGGAATGACCACAGAGCAGCAGTGGCCCCAAGTGCAGAGAAGCATCTGTGTCTTCAAGTCTCTCGTCGGAATGAATCATAGAAACATGGAATGGTTTGGGTTGGAGGGACCTTAAAGATCATCTAGTTCCAACCCCCTGCATGGGCAGGGACACCTCCCACCAGCCCAGGTTGCTCCAAGCCCCATCCAACCTGCCCTTCAACACTTCCAGGGATGGGGCAGCCACAGCTTCCCTGGGCAACCTGGGACAGGGTCTCACCACCCTCACACTCAACAATTTCTTCCTAGTGATGGTCAAAATCTCATGAACTCTAGCCCAAAAACTTGATCCATGGGCACAGGCATGTAAGGCAGGTTTTTGTCTTGGGTGTCTCTGGAGCCAGTAAGGTAAAAGGCAGCAAAAAACATGTTGAGTGTTCAGTTTGTTTAAAATTCCTCTATTTAGGAGCCTGGTGTGCCAGTGGCCATCAGCAGTAAACGTGTGAGGGGGTATTGAAAATGCTAGTTTCAGTTTACCTAGGCTAGTAAACTAGTAAAACAGGGGATGCAGAATGTTACGCAGAACATTGAGGGCATTTGGGAAGGACAAAACTAGTGAGTTGCAGGCAAAGTTCTGCTTTTAGCAGAACTGGTGCTGAGTTCAATGTGTGGTGTAACAAAGTAAATGGAATTGCTTTGGGTTTATGTAGATGTAACAGTGCAAACTGGTCCATTATTTGCTCTCATGGTACTTAGGGGAGAATTACAAAGGTGCAGTTTCCTGATAGTGCTGGTGGAAACAAAACCTGAAGCAAAGCAGCTCCAGTTCAGCCTACAGGTAGAAATGATGCTTTGCCACTTAGTTCTCTTTCAAACTTAAAAGCATCTGCAGGGTAACCTGCAGTGGTCTTTTAAAACTCATCAGCAGGTTTACAAGAAAAAAAAATAGCCAAAAGGAATTTTTGGGTGTCTTTTCCCCCCCCCCCCCCCCCACAGCAGGTTATCCAGTGCTGGGACTCCTTGCTGGAAGGTGTTTTGGAGGACAAAATTTCAAATTAGTTCAGAGAGAAATTAAGATATACTTAGGAAAGAACAGCCTCTAGGGACCAATAAACAAAGATGATAATGTAAGTCCTTCTGGCTTGGAAAAGCTACAAATTGCTGTTTCTGTGGCAGTTGGAAGAGTGCATGAACAGGAAGCTCATGAGGTGTCTGTTTCCTGCATGCCTTTACCAGGCAACCACCAAGGCCAGGGAAGTTACCTGAGGATCACCCACCAGACCTCCAGCCTGGCCTCCAACAGCCATTCCTCCATTTTGCTGCCATGAGCAAGGGTAAGGGAAATGTTTAATGACACACAGAAAACCCAGACTGAGCAAAATCCACGTTCAGGCAATGCTAAATGTTTTTCAGGCAGGGGGAAAGGTGCAAGGAAATAATTTTGTCATTATTTTTTCACACTATCTGAAGGAAACTTCTTGTGTATGTTGAAGTCAATGTTTAGTTTTGACTGATGAAATGTTCTTGTTTGGGGAATGGAGGTGACTGATCTTTACTCTTTTTCTCTAAAGCTTTTAGTAAAACCCTTTTTCTGTGTATCTTTGAGCTTTGGGTGAGCTGGGAGGCAGGATAAAAAGGTGTGGGGGGTTTGTTTGTTGCCTTGTTTTGGTTCTTTTTTTCTTTTTTGAGAAGGCACAGTGACTGATAGCTTCCCAAATGGCAGCCCTCCCTCAATCTTGATATGGTGGTAGGATCAGAAGATGACTCTAAACTACAACACAACTTTCTAAAAATTGGGGCTGAAAGGTAGATGGGATTTATTTATTCTTAGGAGAATCACAAGACTGATCTCTCAAGATCCAGAGTTCCTGGTGTCAACTCCCTTGTACAGCCATCAGCTTCTCACTGCTGCTGAGCAAACTGACTTATTTTTATACTTCATGATACTGATGACAACAGATCATCCATGTCCTTGGATGACAAGGGGCAATCAACCAGAGTTTGTTTTGTAGCTTTTCCTGGTGGGATTGCTCTGCTCACCTCGTTGCCCATGCAGTTGAATGGTCTTCTAAGCTGACAGGTAGGTTCTGGAAGTACAGAATGGTTCTTTTCATAATCACTTCAGTGCATCCTAATTAGAAAGGGAAGTGAGATGCCTGTTTCAAAGTGACTTTTCTGCAAAAAGTTTGCATTTAAAATTAAGGTATTTCACTGTGACAATTTTGTGCTCTTTCTGTCCCTGACTAATACTCTCTGAACAGTGAGATTAAAGCACTGGGATCATCAGAATTGTCTCCATTTATTCAGCTTCTATGAGGGCTGATTTAACTTAATAACTCTCATGTAGCCAACTTGGGTAACACGATAAATATCTGCTTTACTGAACTACTGTTATTTCAGACCATTTATTTTCATTAACCCATCACTCACTTTTATGTTTCACCTCCTACCAGCAGTGCCCTGGAAATTAATTCCCATTTTTTAGGTTGCTTGCTGCTACTGAAATCATCAGCAAAGCCACTGTTACACCAGGTAGTACAGGCTGAGCTCCTCCTTGGCACCCTTTTGCTTTTCATTCCTCCATCCCTCTTTTCATGCCTGCATCCCCACACAGCTTTTAGTTCACTTGTAAATAATTGAAATGGAAAAATCAATGAGTTGTGGAGTACCCCTCACCTTCTGAGCACAGTGTAGGATGGGACCACATCCAGTCTTGGACACTGATGAGACACTGATTCCTGCAGTCTGAGCAATCCCTAAAATATCATCAGATCTAACCAGAAAAGTGTTGTGTTGTCATCCTCCTAATCTTGATCTCCATTTCCTCCTGTCCCTGCTCTGTTGATGTGATGCAAGGATGTCCCAAAAGAAATCAGCACTTGATTCCCTATTTACAAGGAGTCACATGGAGAAGACAAGGGGTGATGGGCACAAGTTCCTCCTGGGGAGATTCCAATTGGACACAAGAGGTACATTTTTCACCATGAGGACAGGCAAACATTGGAACATCTCCCAAGGGAAGTGGTAGATTCCCCCACATTGGACAGTTTTGAGTCTCAGCTTGACAGGGTGCTGAGCCATCTCATATAAACTATGGAAGTACCTAGAAAGGTTGGACCAGATGATCCTTGAGGTCCCTTCCAATCTGGCATTCCATGATTCTGTGCTTTATGACAGTCTTGTTGTCATTTGCATTTTTCCCCTTAATTTTTCTGCTGCTGAAATCCAGTGACTGTTGGAGGCAGCCCTGAAGTCTCTACAACTGGGGAACGTGCTGCTTCAAGAACCAGAAGCAGAGAAATGTATAAAAATGCTTCATTTATCATGTTGACAATTTTGTGATCTCGAAACTGAGAGAGGAAGGAAGTGAAGTACATTTTTTGCATTTTCTGAAAAGGACAACTGTTTTCACCAAGATTTTACCAGAACTGACAGGCTTCCCCAAGCAGTTCCATGAAATGACATTTTTCTAGCAGAAGGATTCTGATAGAGATGACTCCTCCTTTCAAAGCTCAACTGCTCCTTGTATGTTAACCTATTAGTTCTGCATTATGCTCACCCCAGTGCTGGCATATCAAGGATAAGAGGGTCATTGGGAGCAGTCAACATGGGTTTACCAAGGGGAAGTCATGTTTGACCAACCTGATAGCCTTTTATGAGGACATAACCAGCTGGATAGATGATGGTAGAGCAGTGGATGTGGTTTATCTTGTTTTCAGTAAAGCATATGACAGTTGAATAGTACTGGTGCCAGTACTGACCCATGAGGGACTCCACTAGATACAGGCCTCCAACTAGTCTGTGTCCCATTGACCACAATGTCAATGTTCAATATATTCATCAGCAACCTGGATGAGGGAACGGAGTGCACTGTCAGCAAGTTTGCTGATGACACTAAGCTGGGAGGAGTGGCTGACACACCAGAAGGCTGTGCTGCCATTCAGTGAGACCTGGACAGGCTGGAGAGTTGGGCGGGGAGAAACGTAATGAAATACAGCAAGGGCAAGTGTAGAGCCTTGCATCTGGGAAAGAAAAACCCCATGGACCAGGAGAGGTTGGGGACTGACCTGTTGGAGAGCAGCACTGGGGAAAGGGACCTGGGGGTCCTGGTGGACGGAAGGATGACCATGAGCTACCAATGTGCCCTGGTGGCCAAGAAGGCCAATGGCATCCTGGGGTTTATTAGAAGGGGTGTGGTTAGTAGGTCAAGAGAAGTTCTCTTTCCCCTCTACTCTGCCCTGGTGAGGCCACATCTGGAGTATTGTGTCCAGTTCTGGGCCCCTCAGTTCAAGAAGGACAGGGAACTGCTTGAAAGAGTCCAGTGCAGAGCCACAAAGATTATTAAGGGAGTAGAACATCTCCCTTATGAGGAAAGGCTGAAGGAGCTGGGTCTCTTTAGCTTGGAGAAGAGGAGGCTGAGGGGTGACCTCATTAATGTTTATAAATATGTAAAGGGGAGTGTCAGGAGGACAGAGCCAGGCTCTTCTCAGTGATGTCCAATGATAGGACAAGGGGCAACGGGTGCAAGCTGGAGCACAGGAGGTTCTACATAAACATGAGAAAGAACTTTCTCACTTTGAGGGTGACAGATCAGTGGAACAGGCTGCTCAGAGAGGTTGTGGAGTCCCCTTCTCTGGAGACATTCCAAACCCACCTGGATGCATTTCTGTGTGATCTAGGGGATCTTGCTCTGGCAGGGGGGTTGGACTAGATGAGCTTTCACAGTGCCTTCCAACCCCCACCATTCTGCTATCTGTGGCATGGAGAGTCTGTGTAGATGAGCTATAGCAGTGTTTTCAGTTCAAAACAGGAACACTAATGCCCAAGAAGTGATTTTTCAGTGATCTAAGAGATGGTTTTAAAGTCTTCTGTGAGCTGGGGTGATGGAAGGAGTATTTAGTTGGGAATTTCTTTCTGTGTTTTATGGTCCTCATTAAGAAATCAGATCCTTGGCTGGTATAAATGTGCTGTGGCTTTATCCATTTAGAGCAACTCTGTGTTCTTCTAGCTGAGGTGTAGTTGACTTGCTCCTGTTTCTGAAACTTGTAACTAATTATTCATTGTCACAGTTGAACAAGCAATTCTGTCTAAATTTAAGAATTACTGTCTGTGTGAGGAACAAGGGTAGAGTCTTAATGGAAGCAGATCCTGGTCTAGTGGGAGGTGTCCCTGCTCACAGCAGGGAGGTTGGAACCTGATGATCTTTAAGGTCCCTTCCAACCTTCACCATTCTATGATTCTGTGATCCCTGCCAGTAGGCCCAACTCAGTTAGGTGGATAAAACATTCTGTTTCATGGGATAGAACCAGCTTGGGAGGTTTGAACATCCTTGTGAGCGTTCTGTTTCCTAGTTCAGCACAGCAGTCTGTTCAAAACATGCTAATTTGAATTCTTTTATGATGGAAGAGAGCCATTTTGTTCATCTTAATTCAGAACTTCACATTTGTGTTATGGAAAAGCTTGGGAATGACCTGTCAGAAATTTCACAGTATGGAAAACAGATGAATTGGTGAGATGCTTTTGGGGCTGTCAGCATGGTCTTTGTTTAATGGTAACTGGTAATAGGTATTCCTAAGCATTCATTATGTTTAAAAGGGTCCCCAAAATCTACATGCCTTTTTATCTCTTCCCCTGCCCCCGTCTGCATTCCTGCCATTGAAGTTGACAGAAATTTCAGTTGCCATGGAGGGGTCAAGTCAAAGCACATTTTGCATCTGTTCCCCTCTCAGGTAAACAGCATCAAGCTGGAAATTCACAATATAAAGGAGGGGAAGAAAGTTTGATTTTTATCAAAATTGATGCAACTTGTACCTCTTGGAAATTTCACTGATATGAAATGGAGGGTGCACGATAGTCAGATGTCACTTCTAACTTGATGATGCAAGAACCTCCATGCACAAGAAACCAGAAATTTGAGGACGTTTTGAAATTTTGAGCCATGTTTTTTCTGAGCATTTGTCTTTTTATGTCTATTTCTGTGTTGCATTTTTCCCTCTGATGGCTTTACTAGGGAATTTTGCAGGTGGATCTGGAATTTGCAACACGACCTGAGCTTGTTTTGAAGCTGTTGGGTACTTCCAAATTCTTCTGTACTCGTTTGGACATGAAGATGCTTAGCTCTTGTGTAAGGTAGGGGATTGTGCTGGAACCTGGTGTCAGAGCTGCTCGTCAGTGTGGTGGCTAATTAGGTTCCCTGAAGATCACTTCATGTGGCAGGTGACCCAGTAAAGGTGAGATCAGTTGAGTCAGGAATAAAAAGGCTCATAAATTCTTGGAGAGTTAGACTCTGCTCTTCATGAAATCAAACTTGTTACCCTGAAGGCATTGGAAAAAAATGAAAATAAATTGGAGAAATTGGCTTTGGCAAAATAAAGCTTTCTTTTTAATCCATGGAACAAGTTCTGTAGCAATGTCATTCATTCTCGATTAGTGTTAAGTCTAGATGATATTGAAGGTTTATGAAATGATGTATTCCAGGCTGGTACAGATTGGATGGACAAATGGCTGAGTGCTTTTACTTGTGTTACGTGGTTACTTCTGGGAGCTTCATAAAAAGTTCACCTGAAACTGGCAAGTTAAATGAACTTTCAGGTAAACACCTATTAATTGGTGTCCCGTTTTGGTATGTTGGCCTGTGTGGAGTCTGAATCCACAGTACTTCTAGTCAAAGTGTACTGGAGCTTTGATTCTCTTTCAGAAAACTTTCTTGCAGGTGTGTGGGCTGGGATTCAGCAACTTTTCCAGTCCTTAGGCAAAGATGAGTCTTCCCTTGCATATTTTATGCCATGTTCATTTGTTGCCTGTCAAGATTCTTGGGGGGAATTGGCTTTTTCACATAAGTGTCACTGGTTAGTTTGAATCATGACTTTTCAACTTTATTATGCTTTGGGGGGGAAAAAAGCAGGATGAGTGCAAGGCAGATGAGATTAATCTGGCTTTTCAAGAGGTGCTGGTGGCTGTGATGGTAGGTCAGGTGTCTTGTTTTCAAAAAAGGTTTTGTTAGTACACTTTGGTCATCAAAATTGGGATGAGTTCTTTTCTGAGACCTGACCCTGTTGTCACTTGCAATGGAAACTAAACCCAAATGACTCTGCAGGTGCAGCAGCAGATTTTAACAAGGGGATTTGGTGTCTTGCAGGTGACACAGAAGTACCAGGGGGTTATTATGACTCTGTTGTTCCCTGTTTTGAAGTTCAGGGAGCCTCAGTGAAGCCTTCAGCATTTCCCAGTTGTAGCAGAATCCAGGGTCAAAAATTGCTGAGAACCAACGATTTGTATTAAACGTGATGGATGAAAAAAATTGGGTTAACCTGCCACCTCTCTGGGCAAAGAGAAGTAATGTGTGATAAATGTATTTCTTGAGCCTGCCTTCAAACCCTCTGCAAAAGCTGTTGGGCTGGTGCCATCCAGCCAGTTTCCAGGAATACCTGAGACCACCTGCAGTGCCAAGGTCTCTTCAGGATCTGATGCTTATAATTCATCACCCTTTGTTCTGTCAAGATGAACGAAGATTCTCCCAGCTCCCCTGCATTTCAAGCGTGTCTCTTTTCTCTCCCTTCCCTTCCTTGCCCTTTTTTTCCTCCGTGTACAACTCTCCTCTGAGCTGCAGCTCTGCTGCCCTGTGCTTACAGCCTGGGTCTGAGCAGTGCTGAGAGCAGCTGGGACAAAGGGGAGAGGACAGAAGGGAGGAGGCTGGGAATCATCTGGAGGCGTAAAGAAAAAGCTGGAGTCTGTCCTGGTGATTTGCATTAAACTCTTCTTTTCCATCACATTAGTGAAAGGCTTGTTTCTTCTTTTGCCTCCCAGCCTCTTTAAAAATAGTAGTGAGGGGATCCCGCTGGTTCCACCAAAACCTTTGTTACTCATTTGTGGGATTGTGGTATGAGGCTGTTCCTAATAGTGGCTGAACCCAGAGGAATATATAGCATTTAATCTCTGGTAAAAGCAGCAAAATTCTCTGAGAATTTTCTTCCCCTCTGTGGTATGCATTAAACTACATTAGATCAAATCTTCTTTTGAATGTTTGGTATAGTGGAGATGGCTCTCTTCCCTTTCATCCCAGCTGAGGCTTTTGTTATTCTGGGCACTGCCTAAATCTGCTCCTGCCCTTAGGGACTTAAATTTTATTTATTTATTTATTTAATTCATAAATATGCAAACAGTATTTTGCCCTTATTGCAAGTGGAAAATGAAAAACAAGCAAAATTATTTGTTACATGTCAAGCAGTAGCTGTGGCACCTGGTCCTTTAAGCCAGGAGAGGGAAGAACTGTGGAGGAGAGAGGAGGTCGTGCCAAGGTTTTCTCCTCTGGGTATTTCTCAAAGGAGATTTTAAATTTGGGGTTTATTTTGGCCAGTGCTGTTTTCTGTACAGGCAGCTACTAAATGGGTTGTTGTATTCCATCAGGAAAACACATTGTTGTCATTGTCCAAATGATTCTCAACAATCAATATTAGCTTTTCTGGAGGGAATAATAATAAGATTTTGTGAATGTCTGGAGCCAAAGTGATTTTCAGCACTTATCTACACTTTGTTTTCTCTCATCCTGAAGTAAATTCATTCACTCTTTACTAGTGTACCAAATTGATCCATAAACATTTCATTACCAGTAAACATGTTGCTACTTCCATCAGTATTTTATGTCTATGATGTTAATTGCATCCAAAGCTGAACACGAGGATGGCAGATAATGGAACCAAAGCTGCCATTAACAGATAGAAATTGGAAACTGTATTTTCTTCTACTTTTTTTTTTTTTAAGTGGTTTTGCTGCATATCATAGCAATCTGCTCTGTCACTTCTCAGCCCAACAAATCTGGTATAACTTTTTCTGCTAAAACAGCACAGGGCAGCTGTAGGAGGGGAGTGCTCCCATCCAGAGGAACTTAGTTTTATGGATTTCCCTCTGGCAGACAAGAAAGAGGAGCTTTGATCTCCCACCTCTTAGGCATGTCTCCTTACTACAAAGGTTTGTATAAAGAGGAGCAATCACTATCACTTCTGCCATATCTTCAAAAGAGAATTATGTCCACAGTGGAATGCAAGAGTATCTGTAAACGTGTGCTGGGTTTGCTGTGGGAGAGAGGCAGAGAAATGCTTCTTGGTTGAACTTGCTAAATTTCAGGTCCCTCTCAGACCTGGAGCTCAGAGGGCCTCCAAAGTTGGGAACCCATCCTGGCAGCATTAGCTGCTCCCTAGAGGAGCTAAGTAGGGGGATGCTGCGAGGTCACCATTGTGGTGCAGAGTCCCATCCTGGGTCTAGATGTGCCAGAGTGACATAATGGAGGTGCCACGTTCAGGGAGGAAGGATGGAGGCTGGATAATGCTCAGCCTGCCCTTCAGCTCCACTCCTCCTCACTACAACATTCAGAATTAATCCATGTGGATGCTGAGGGGTTGGTCAAGGTCTGAACGCTGCCCCACAGGAAAAGGTGTTGAGTCATGTGCTTCATGACTGGTGGATGGGGTCCCAGAAAGATCTGGTGTAGCAAGGATTGTGAATAAGCTCAGTGGTGGTGTGGGGGCAGCAGGTCTGGGCTGAGTCTGCAGTGCAGCAGCCTGGTGGGACTCCTGAGGAGCTGGGTTTGCTGATGGCTTTGGGGAGTAGAAACAGGGCTCTGCACCTAAGGAAACAACTAGGGAGCTCTGACAGTGCTGGAGCCTGGGTGAACAACTACCTTTAGAAAGCAGGCTTGGTTTTTCTGAGGATGGGGAGGGGCTGGGTGTTGCATTCAGCTTGAGTAAAGTGTGATAAATTACCCTGGAAGTAACTACTGTATTAGACATGACATTATTATTAAGCATATGTTTGGCTCGGCAAATTCCCCCTTCTGTTCAAGAGATAAAAGGCAACATGCATCCTTTTTAGCTGCATTTTCTATATGCTTACTATTAATGTTCTGCTCCCTTTTATTGTAGGTACTTGGCATTGCCCACATAAGAAACAGCAATTTGCATTATAGAACAGCAATGTCTGTTTTGATTAAGAACAACACTTCCCCCTGCTATCCTGTTTCCATGAATATTTAAATTAATTAAGCCCAGCAAAGATTTTATTTCAGCTTAATGACTTATAAATGTGACTTCTTATGTCTGTGGAAATGAGTGAAATGCAACAGACACAGCTCTTAATACAACTAGTAACTAAATCGATGCATTCCTAGAAGATGGGGCAGAAGGCTTTTCTCCTTAGAAGATGTTACATGTTTGTGATGATTGCTTGTAGCTGCATTTGTGACTCTTCTGGCTGCTTCACTATTGGATTTAATATTTAAGATTCTGCTTTGATATTAAAAGCTCATCTTAGAGACAACAGTCCTAAGAAAGCAATGGGATCTGTGGCAAAAGGTGCTTCACACACTTTTCAATGTAAGCTGAGATCAGGCAGGGTTGGTTTCCAGGCACTAAACATCACCTGGGTTAGCTGAATGTCAGCTCCCTTAAGCCTTAACAGACCTGGATAGGGAAGAGATCCAAGATGCTCTAGAGACATTCCTATATTTCAGGAATCTGTGGGAGAGTGGTGGCAGGTAATGGTAGCAGCAGATAAATTCTGGTTTGTGGCTAATAGGTAGAATTGGATTTGCTCAGGCTTTTTTTTTTTGTCAGGTAATTAAACATCTAGACCAACTTTCAAAACTGACTGTGCATCAGAATTAGAGCCAGAGCCTGTTTTGGGAAATGGCTGGATATGTTTAGAACACCACTCCCTTAAGGTTTCTGTGTTGGGGCACTTTATTTAAGAAAAGAGCACTGACATAGTTGTTGGCTGCTTTTGAAGGTCTTATTCCTACTTTCTCAGGCGTATCTGAACCTCAGACACCCATCATTTTGAGAAGCTGATCTTACTGCCTGGGAATGTGGATTAAATGCAGAGTCCATATTTATACTAGTGGTCACATTGGCATCAAAAGAACTGTCTCTAAAATCATTGCTCTTAGGAGTAATGCACTATTCCCATCAGCAATGGGCAATCTTTGTGCTAGACACTGCAAATAAGGCATTCACCTGCCCCAAACTGTTCACACAAGAAAACATGCAAATATGGTGATGGTGCCTAGTGTTAGAGATCCTAAGGAGCTGAAGGAAGGAAGGTGTGGAGAGGAGGAACTTGGGAGTAGTACTGAGTGCTCCTTCACCTGCTTTTCTGTTGTTCTTTGCAAATTCCTGATGCTGTTCTATCCAGGGAAGACCAAAGTAAGACCTGGTGGTGACTGCTGTGCTTGGACAGTGAGGGGACAGATGACACATTCCTCTTGTTCCTTGGCTGCTCCTGGATTTAAAAGCTCAGAGTGTTTCTGTTTAGAAAGATGGTTTGAAAATAACAGCCTGGAATGATAAAGGCAACTTATGTTTCTGTGGAGCAGGCTCAAGGAGCAGGAAACTCAGGGGTATAGCTTTGAGCCTACCCTTTCCTGAAGAATCTTGGGCAAGGTTGCATCTTTTGAAAAGTGCACCAGCAGCTGAGACTTAAAAAAAAAAATTGACTTAAGACTTTAAAAAAACAAACAACTGAGCACTAAAAACTCATTCTGTCCTCGGATTTGGTGAATGAGGCAGGGGAACGAAGCTGTCATGGTCTGAATTGTTGAATGTTCCCAGGTTGTACTAATATTTGAGTATTTTCCCCATCCTAATCCTTTCAAGGGGCGGGGGGGGGGGCAGATGCAGATTCTGTCTCAAGCAGAATTATCTTGATTCAATTTAAATCCAGCTAAGAGTGCTAAATTGACATGTAAGGAGGTGAGTCAAGTGCTAACAGTCTCTTTCAGAACCAGCTGTAGATGTGTTGTGATTCTAATTTACTTCTTTATAACTCTCCTAATGGAATAAAATGTACAAGAGGGATATAAATACTTAGATGACTAACAAGGCAGCGATGGGATATAGTTTTAAGTGAAGCCTGCATCCCCAGAGGTAAATGACAATTGAAATGAAGGAAGCTGATGAGAAGGATGTTCTCACCTGATGGAAGGTGGTCTCCAGGGGACTGCACTGAAGGGAATCAAGAGCAGTGCTCAGCCTCTGAGCTAGTCTTGGATTTTCTCCCCATTTCTGCTGCACATTTTTGGGAATGTCAATTATTTCCTTTTCTTTCACCCCTCCTGCCCCCCCAGCACAGTGAACTCTTTTCCTGTGGACACCAAGAATGCCCTCCCCACTTCACATCTTAGGGCTGCTTTGTGGGGACAGACAGACATCCAGAGCATGAAGCAAAAAGTAAACTTGGTGCTCTCTGCCACGTTCTGTTCCATGATCAAGTGAGGAATTTGAAGGCTCAGAATTTGCCTCGACATCAAGCAGGGTAATTGTACAGGCTTGGCACGAGTGCTGCCTTTGGAAGGGTCTGATGGACCCTTGGGATCAAGTGATGTGTGTAAAATAATGGAACACCTAAGTAGCATTTTTAGAGATGATGACAAAACATAGCTAACCCCCAAGAGTTGTTCTTTGGATAAAATAGATTTTTATTTCCTTGCGGATGGATGGATTAGGAAATAAGTCTTCCAAAGCATTTTCTGTATAAAAATCAGAACGTGCTATTTTGCCCATAAAAATATCTTTTCAAGAGGCTGCCTTTTTACCCAGCTGCTGCTTCTTAAAAATTCTTTATGGTCTCTAAGTCGTATGTGCAAAATCCTGTCAGGTGTTACAGTGAATAGCTGAAATACTTCTTTTTTTCCTTTTTTTTAATAAGGTATCTCTTTTTTTGGCTTAAAGGTATGAGGAAGATGAAACATTGAAATATTAGAAGCCTTTGTCTGGAGAATTGTCTAATGAGGCAGCTTTATCTGCAGCATTAAGAAGACTGGTCTGTGAATATAGGTTGAAAAGCCTCAAGTATGTCATTACTGCTAATCTGGTGTATTTGATCTGGCCAAGAATCTCCATCTTCAGATATCTTACAAAGACTGAGACCCACTGATAGACCAGTTTGTCTAGCCCTGACTTTGTCTGCTACACTCCTATGGTGATGATCCCTGAGCTTCAAGAAGTTCAGGTAACTTCCTGAAGTTGTCTCCTAGAAATTCAGCAGAAAGTGGTTTTAAGTTCCTGTAGATTTTGTGCTAATATTAAAGGAATGCCTTAGATTATAATGGAACAAATGAAGGCTCTAAGAACCTTTTTCATATTTTAAATTCATCTTACTGTCAGTGGGGAATACCCCACCTGAGACTTGATGGACTTTGTCTTAAGATTATCTTGACATGCTTTTAATTGCTTTTTGTAATATGTTTTCTATAATAATGGGTGGAGGAAAGCTGAGCAAATGAGATTTTTAGCAGCTATCAGGGAGATTTATGCAGAGGGGGTGATTGTGATTTAGAGTCTTGTTTTTTGTTTAATGAATAAAGGGCAAGATAAGAGGGGAAAAAAAAATTGAGTTAGGTTAGATGGGACAGGAACAAATGTTTCTAAGAATGTTCCAATTCAGTCTACCACTTTAGCATCTTTAAGGTGTGATGTTTGCAGTCAGGGAATTATGCCTCTAAACCCCTTTGCCCTTTCATTGCAGCAGAAAGTCATTCCTCCTCCTCTCTAGACATGCTGCACTTGAAGATGGAAAGAAACAGTCATGGGAACTCATGTGAAATAGCAAGTCCAATAGCTATTGAAAGTGGGAAGATTTTTAAGTCAACTGGAGTTAAATCAGGCCTTTCTATCAGAGCTTTTTATTTATACCTAGTGGCATGCTCAGAAATCTCTCTGAATGAAACTTTGTTGGCTTCTCATTACAAAATGTGATTTCTGTGTCTAGCTTTTAGCACTCCCAGTGTGAATAGTAGATTTTTTTTTTTCTGTTTTTTGGAGGAGCTATAAATACAGGGAAGATGTGTTGCTTGGGGTTGACAAGAAACAATTATTTATTTTGGGACATGTCTGTAGTTGTGTTCACTGGCTTGTCTGACAAAGGCAGGGACTGTCACAGTTGTCTTTTAATAGCTTTTAAAGTAGCTGTATCTTAGTCCCTCTCCCTTTGCTCCCCAAGTATGAGGCATTTGCTCCATACCAGAGGAAATGTATGTTCCCTAGAGCAAGTCTCTGTGCAAACTCATCAGCTTTGCTGTTTAGAGTATTGCCTTCTTACATGAATTCTTTACAAGAAGCCTGTGCATTATCAGAAGCTCTTGTTCTGTTAGTTAGCACTGTCAAAGGAGAGTGGATGGGCATAATTACCAAGTAGTTCTGGACTGCTGAAGTGGATAATGAAAAGTGCTACTGACAGTCTTCGCATGCCATTAAAAAAAATTAAGATAATGATTCAACATCCAGAGTTTCACCTGTGTGGTTGGTAGCAGCTCTTTGTTCTGCAGTCTTCCTGAATATATGTTCCACTGTCCTGACTCAGACGCTGTTTCAATAGCCTCTTTTTGACAGCAATCAGTGCCAGCAAAAATAGCCTCTTGTATAGTAACATGCCCTCAAGGGAAGATTTCCTCCTGGCAACAATTAACTAGAGGTTGGCTTGTTCCTTGGGCTAAGGAGGAGTTTTGTGGTTTCTTGAAAGTCTTGTTAGGTTGAAGGGTGTTGGGGGGGTTTTGAAATGCAACAATTCTGGGTGGTTTTGTTAGCTGTATAAATGCCCCCTTCTTTTGTGCTCTGGCTAAACTCTTGCCCTGAAATGAGATCCTAAAGCAGTGGTATTTGCTGCACTTTATTAAGTATCCTATGTGAGTGCCCAGGGTGTTTTAAAGCAAATCACATTCATCTGAGGGTAAAGGCTGTTTCTCAGTCACTTCATAAAGTCCTTAACAGTCTGGACCTTCTGCACTTACTGGGGAAGGTATGACACACTTGGTACCTGCTTTCAATTTTGCCTCTTAACTGAAAGAAAATGAAAGGGTTTATTTCAGAAGCAAGCTACTCGCTGCTTTATGTAGGAGAACCATTTATTTTTTAATGATGCTAAAAATTTCCATCTTATGTAATAGCCAGTGGATAACTTGCACTCTTGAAACATTAAAAATGGAACGAGTATTTGGAAGTTATTTGGTCTGGAGTTAATGACACCTTTGCTGTTGACTTCAGTGGAAATGGATGCAGTCATGTAGGCAATAAAAAAAAAATCACAAAGTCTTGGGTTGCCTCGGAATTGCCTTTAGATAGAACAAGATCTTCTCTCATGATACTCAACTTAATTTACACCAAGAACTTGATTTATAGACTAGGTGAGACTTTTTTCCCTATACCTTTAAAAACTCAGCAGAATTCTTCATTAAATCCTACAAGGAGGTTCAAAACACTTAAAAATGCATGATTAATTTCTCTCCTGTTCTGTAGGGCTTTTACTGAACTGTTCATCCTTGACTAGGATGTCCTGGGAGACTTGTGACAGAATCACTCAGAAAATTTCATATTCAGGGAGGTTTTATGCTGCATATCTTCTTGCTCAGCGAATGATGATAAGAAGGGAAAATTGCACAGGGAGTGTTACACTGCAAACATCTTTTCCCTGCTAATGTGATTAAATGCATTTTGTAATAGCAGATGAAGATCCATTGCAATCTACCAAATTCTGAAAATTAGTAAGTATGGGGATTAATATGACCAAAAAAAATCCAGAATACTGCCTTGTGAAACAGCTGTTGTTTCAACTACTCTAGCTTAGCTGTCATCATTGGAGCTGCAAATAGATGAAGCTTTGGACTGATCTTTCTTCCCCTGAAAGAAGTGTTGGGTTTGATGACTGATGCACAGATGATCTGTTTAGCTTACTGAGCAGGTATTTGCCTAGTAATTCCTTTAGTTTCTGTGTTTAGTGGTTTCCAGTGAGGGTAATGAATGCAAGTGTAAGTAGGTTACTGCTGAGGTCCCATGTGGGCACAATATTGACTCAGATGAGGAAATGCTCCCTCAGTCCCACTGCTTGGTTATGGCAGCAGCACAGTTAGCAAGGTAGAGAGGGCTCTCACTGTGGGATCAGCTAAATCACTGAGAGGAGCTCACAGCCTTTTCTTTTTTACCTCTCAGAAGCTGTGTTTCATTAAGACCAAAAAAACAAATTTACTGCAGAAGATAAGTATCTACATAGTGAACTCCTACAAAGACAAAACACTTTCCCTTTCTTCCCAGTCACTAATCTTATTGTTGTCCATCTTAGCAGAGCTGCATCCAATGTTCTGCCTGAAGAACAGATTTACCTGCTTTGCAGGTTAGTAATGCTTGTTCCTTCCCTACCAGTCCTCTCCTTATTTTAGGTTCAAGGCAGAAAGGAGAGATGAGGTATTTTCAGATCTTACAGCTCTCTTCCCTTTTTATAAATCCCAAGCTCTGTGTCTTGGTCCTTTAAACCCACTGCTATGCACCTGCTGGGAGTGAGTCCACTTAATAAATTGATATAGTGTGAAAGAATGCATTGGGGATGTGGTAGTTGGCTGATATTTAAGAAAGTAACTTATTTTATTTTTGGCATTTTGTGAAGATCTCCTACACGGTTCCCTCATAGTGTTTACCAATGAGTCCCTTGGATCAGAGGAAGGAGGTGATGTTGAGTAGGTCTCCCAGCAGAGGAGAGAGATGTGAGTCATTCAAGTGGGCACTGCAAGCAAGGCATGCCAAATTTTGGCAGCCAGTCTACTTTGGGAACAGAGGACGTTTCTTTTCCTCTCTAATGAGAAAGCAATATATAATATTATGCACAGTGACAAGGGCCAAATAAGTATCTGCAGTCAAGTCTAATAAGATTAAAGACTGCAGCAAGAAAGAGCTGTTGTATATGGAGTTCACGTCCATAGCCAAGTACCACAGCATCTATAAAAGATGATGCTTTGTTCATGCAAAACAGTTTCATGTTCTGTTACTGAATTTTTATACAGAAAACACTTTGGTCAGGTCTGAAATCTCCAAGGAGTCCTCCAACTTGGTGTTATGATGGTGCAGCTGTTACAAGGGGCAGCTGTGCAGAACAGAAAAATCTGGAGAAGGAAAAGCAACACTGCTTCTACCTTCCCTGCTCTCCTGGCCTTTCCCACTCTCACTATCTGCTCTGTGTATCACAGAGATGGTGGGTTAGTAAACACCTCCAGGTCTTTATCAGCACTGAGAGATTTATTGGCCTCCCGTGTAACTCTTACTGCATATTCTCTTTCTTAACATCTGGAGCTGCCATGCTGCACTCCCTTCAAAGCGACTGATTTACTTCTTATCAGAGAATTATGTATGTATTGTACTCGTACTCTCTTGTAGCAAAAGTAACTTATCTCCTGCGTGCAGATCAGAATGTGATGCTATTATCAGGACTATGAATACATCTTTAACCTCCTCTTGTAGAAAAGTTCTCGCATGAACCTCTTTTTCTCAGTACAGTGAGTAAAATTTACAAAGAAGCTGGTGGCATTTTTCCCACCATTTAAAGTCTTGGACTAATTTGGACCATGTTCGGAGCAAAAGCTGAATTTGAGTCAAGTATTTGGCTGGTTTTAAAAGGCCCAGCCTGCTCATGCTGCTTTCCTTTGTGTTAAGGAGAGGAACAGGAGCAGAAAAAGGTTAGGGAGTAAATTAGACTGACATGATGGAGACGGTGAGTTTCCTGGATGTATTCACTACGGATGTTTAAAATATGTTCTCTGTGTAAAACACAGCACAGGACAACAGTTGCCAGGTTGGGAGCAAGATGATCCTGTGCTACTCTGACATCTGCTTGAAATCATGATGTCAACAGCTACACAATAGTTTAAGCCTCCTGAATTGGAATGTTCCTCTTAGGTTATGGTGATCTCGAACAATACTTGCAGGCAGACAGGGATGGTACAAGCCTTCAGGCTTCAGCTGAACCTGCCTGCAATTACTTATCAACTTGTTTGGTGCTGCTTTTTGACAGCTTCACCATCTGCAATAATTTGCTTCTATGGCTCAGATCAAACATTTTAGAAGAAGGCAGGTCTCTTCAATAGAAGACATCTGCATACAGAAGTGTCAGCACTCTAAAGATCCTGTCTATTCTTTTTGCTAGAGGTTTGTAACAGATTCTGCAACCTGATAAAGAAGGCTGGCTCACATGCTTAGTGTCAGCTTCGCATATTTGAACTCTGCAAACTTTATTCATTTTCTGTTTTTTTTTTTATTGGAGGGTTTTCGCTGGCTTGCATACACAAGGCTTTGGGAAAGGTTATCCTGGTTTCTGTAAATGAAATTCTGGCTTGGATGGGAACACTTGGGCCAAAGAGATGGTGATTGGTTTATAAGCGTTTTCATCTCAGTAGGAATACCCAAAATCTCTCCTTTAAACAGACCCTAATCTCATGGATCTTTCAGAAGGGCTGAAGATCTCTGTTTCTGTGGAGTCATTAGGGGCTGCAGGCACTCATTATCTCTGAAAACCAGCCTGCTCCCATGGGGATTTTTAGCTGCAAACTCAGGTGCTAAATTTGTGGGGGATTTTTTGGGATGTACTGTCCTTGGCGAGTCACTCCTTGGCTCTATCCCCTAGATCCTCTGCCACTTCTGAGAAGTCGTATTTGTCTGCCTTGCTCCAGTGGAGCAAACAGCACTGTGGATGCTTGTGGAGTGTCTTCCCAAAGTGCTGTAGCTCAGAGGGATGTCACTTGAATGGCTCTTAGAATTAGGTCTGTCTGGGAGAGGATCATTTAAATTCCACAGTTAAAACTCCTAGTGATTGAGAACAAATGAAACTGCTGTGAAGGCTTCAAAACTTGCTAATGGCTAGAGAGAAGAGGGTCAGGATCTTGTTGGGAATCATTTAAAATCCTTCCCTTCCCATTACTCACTTTTTAAGTGACACCTTGCTAGTTGCACTAGGGTGGTTAAACATACATTGTTAATACCACAAGCCTTTTTATGTTGGGCTTTTTGCTCCAAAATGAAACTGATTTATTTTTGTGCTGGTTACCACCTGTTGTCCAGGCCATTAAATATTCTTAATTACATAGAAATGGATTCACAGAAATCCAGGAGATGTATTGTTGGTGTATCATTCAGCAGTCACTGGGAAATGATGAGCCTGGGGTCCTTTGCTCCCTGACTTTTGACTGATCAGCCCTGATTATCGTGTGACTCTGCAATCTGGCTCACACCATCATCCTTAAAGGAGCAATTCTGCACACAGTGCCCAGCTGAAGAGCTCACCAGCAGTATTTCTCTACAAGCTTATAGCTTATCTGAAGAAACCCACCTTGGGACCTCTAGGATTAGAGATCAGGGCAGGCTTGCAGCTGGAGGTGACCCAGTAGTCTGGCTGCTGTGCAGATTTGGGCTGAAAGGGGTCTTACCTGCCAGGGGCTTGGGGTACACGTGAGGTGGGTAGTGCCCTGGAAATGTCAGTAGTGGCTCTAAATGCAGATAATTCAGATGGCACGTTACCTCTTTTTGTGAGTGTTCAGTTTTTTGACTCTATTAAAAAGCGATTCCAAGACTGGAGATGATTCTAGAATACACAAGAGGGCTAAGCCTGCTTGCATTGTGGTGTTGCCTTTGATTGCCCCACTTCTCCACCCTGGGTGTAACTCAGTGACAGACCCAGCACTGATAAATTGCTGTCTTCTTGAAGCTCAGTCTTAGAATACCCTGCACACATAGAGACCTCAGCCTGCTCCTTTACAGCTGAAGTCTATAGCTCTACAGAGTGTAACCTTGCAAAGTGGAACCACCAAGTAGAGTATGTTAACAGCTAGAAAACAAATCAAAAGCACTCAAAACTTACTTAGAGAACAAACCTGTAACGTGACAAGGTTTTTCTTTAAAATGTATATTACCTGATGGTAGTAATGGCACAGTTTAGTGCTGCTTTGGAGTCAGAATGTCCCTGGATGCTATGTAAGAGCTGTGGGGAGCCTGAGCTGGCTGCAGGGCTGGTTTTACAGCTGGGTGGTGCAGGGCAGCCCCTTGCAGCCCCATCTGTGTGGGTGCCCAGCCCGGTCTCATGTTGGCATAGGATGTGCCAGGTTTGCAGATCCCCATTTCTCTCCTGGAAGGCTGTGCTTTTCTCTTCCAGGTAGATGAGACGCTTTTTGATAAAGGGCAGGGTGAATGGGTGCTGCCTTGAGTGTTTGTGGCACATGCCAGACCTGAGCTGTACTCTCCAATGCAAGTAAATAGAAAGGGGAAGGGGGGGGAGATTAGTTCAGGATAAGCCCTTGTCTCAGTGATTCCTTGCAAGCTGTGACTATTGACGTCAGTGGAGCAATACCAGTTTCCATCTGCCAAGGATCCAGCCCATTAGAAGTGCAGCAAGCCCAATTCTCTGGGTAAAAATAAATTGTTACAGAGAAGCCAGAATCCTCTACAAATGTCTGTGGCTGAAACCCGGGGAATTCTCACACAAAGCAGGATAGTAACACCTTCAAACAAGCCTGCGCTGTGCTATATCCCTCAAGACTGTGTGCAGCGATCTGTAGGCCTGGGGAGCATCCTCCTCCTCCCTCTGCCTCTAAACTGCATATTACTTTCTTTTTCCTGACTGGTTTAGGCACTTCCATCATTCCTTACGCAGCTTTGATCCAGTAATTAGAGATGCACTGTGTGCTTTAGAATAATCCTCAGAAAACGTGGGGTCAAAGGGGACAGGGAAGGACATCAGATTACACATAATAATCTCCGCTATTCTTTTTTCCTTTCCATTTGGGGGCTCAACCAGCTGACGTAAAGCAGCAGTTAGTGCACTGGAAAGGGTGCAGTTTGGAAACATTATTAATTGGCAGGATTTGGGCCCGGCCAGCAATGAAGAACCAGACAGCCACACCTCACTCCTCCCCTCACTGTGGGATGGGGAGGAGAAAATAAAACGAAAAGCGCCTGGGTCAAGACAAGAACAGGGAGAGTTCACTCACCAGTGATGGTCACAGACAGAACAAACTCGACGTGGGGTCCTTCACGAACTCCTCCTGTTGTTAATACCCGCCATCACGCCGACCAGAGTCCCTCCGGCGGGTGCAGTCCCTCAGGAACAGACGCTCCAGCGCGGGCGGGCTGCCCTCAGAGGCGCGGGCTGCTGCGGGCACAGCCACCTCCCCTGCTGCGGGCTCCTCATGGCTGCAGGTCCGTGTCTGCTCCACCAGGGTCCTCCAGGGCTGCAGGTCCGTGTCTGCTCCACCAGGGTCCTCCAGGGCTGCAGGTCCGTGTCTGCCCCACCAGGGCCCTCCAGGGCTGCAGGTCCGTGTCTGCCCCACCAGGGCCCTCCAGGGCTGCAGGTCCATGTCTGCTCCACCAGGGCCCTCCAGGGCTGCAGGTCCGTGTCTGCTCCACCAGGGTCCTCCAGGGCTGCAGGTCCGTGTCTGCTCCACCAGGGCCCTCCAGGGCTGCAGGCCCATGTCTGCCCCGCCATGATCCTGCAGGGCCTGCACGGGGACAGCTGTCCCTCACCATGGCCCGCAGGGGAACCTCTGCTCCGGCACCTCCTCCCCGTCCTTCCTCACAGACCTTGCTAACTCTGCTCAGGAATTGTTCTCACCTCCCGCTTCTCTGCCCTGCGGGTCCGTTTTAGTAGTTTCCTTTTTGTTTTTCTTCAGTATGTTAATCGCAGAGGCGTTACCACCGTCGCTGGTGTCTCTGCCTTGTCCTGAGGCGGCTCTGGCTGTGGAGAGGCGGGAAGGCGGGAAACTTCCAGCAGCTTCTGTCACGAGCCGCCCTGCGGCCGCTCCTCTGCCGCTCAGCACAGGCGGGCATTGTCGGGGAAAGCTCGCTGCTCACCTCAGCTATCAGCTGTGCCTTCTGGAGCAAGGGCCAGCCCAGGCTTTTATGGTGCCTTCTTCCACAGGATTTCCTTCATGGGGACCGAGGTATCTGTTGTCATTGATGCTGTGTGTGCAGATGTTTCGTTGCTGGGTGTGAAGCTTGCCTCACAGCCTGGCTGCGGGAAGGCCAGCAGGGATAGCCTGGGCGTGCTGTGAGACATGAGCAGGTGTTTCCCTCTTGCCCATCCTTGAAAATTGTCGCCTCCTTTTCTAACAGGGAATGGGAATATTGTTTTTTTCTGGAGGGTAACACACCAGTTGTCCAAAGCCTTCCAAGCAGACTGCAGCTGCCAGTCCAATGCTTCAGTAAGACTTTTCTTCATCCCCTTTTGAACTTGGACTTTATATGAACTTATGGAAGTCATGTGTAAAGCATTTGGGGTCATGTGTGTATGATGGATTCTCGCTTCAGAGGAGATCATTTTGTGATGCTTAATACTCTGCTGTGACAGCTCAGATGTATTTCTGTAAAAGGAGTGATACTGTTAAGCCATCAAACAAGAATTTGGTGACCAAAATAAGGTTAAAACCACAGTTCAGATTCTTGAAAATGAAAACATTTGTCTTTTGGGATTTATATAAATATTTCGTGTTTTTTTTTTTTAATTTGTTTGCTCTCAGATTTATGCCAAGCCTAGTTCTCTTAAATCAAATGACAATTTTGGCTATAATACCATCTTTCCTCGTGTCTGAGCACAGTGCTGGTGGCCTCCAGCAATATTGTTTTATTCTGCTGAGCCTGTGTCAGGAGTGTTTGGAAATGGGATGGGAGACCTTTGGGGCACTTTCCAGTGTATGTGGTGGTTCAGTAAATGCTACTCCTCCAAACTGTTATTAATCACATTTATTGCAGCCACCGGGAGTAGGCCTCTGTTATGCTAACCACTGTACAAACAATATGCTGCAGTTACATCAGTGAATTCGTACCAGATAGGTTCCAGAAAGCTTTTAGAAGGAGAAAGCTAAGTCATGACCAATCAAAACAGAAGTAAGCTCATTAATTGTACACATCACATTCCAATTAGATTAAGATATTTGGGCTTCCTGAGAGTGCAACAGTGTCCTTAAGAGATGTGCTTTGGCCAAAGGCTGCAGAATAACCTGACTGAACACTAGGAGTGACGATTCCCCCATTTCAACAGCCAGGAGGGAGATGAGCTCATTGAGGTTGGACTGAGCCATGGTGAGGCTTTAAGATGAGCACTGATCAGTAATGATGTCTGACACTTGGCCTTCTGGACCTGTGTCTGAATGCCACAGGAAGGGCACAGGCTCTGCTAAGGAAAATGTAGGACTGGTGCGTGTCTCTCTCTCAAAATCAGAATCATTGTAGGCAGTTTTTAATCACAAGTTAGATTTTGTAACTGTGTATCTTGATCTCATCCTACCACTTGCATCTCTCACAGCATTAGATATCTGATGGCATGATACATTTTCCTTTGTTGAGGTTGCAATAGGCTAGTTCCAAAGGGTTGGATAAAAAAGAAAACCTTGATTTTGCTTCATAACTTTTGTTCCTGATGACTAATGTTCACTCTTGGCAGAGATGACTGATTAGATTTCTATTTAAATTTGTGCGTGCAGGTGAGGACCCAATCATAAAGAATAGCTTTTTAGTTGCTTGTCTTTCTGGGTTTGATCAAAATCAAGATTAAAATGGAGGTGCATGTATGGGAATGTTAAAATTTTGGAACTGTTTTCAGAAGAAGTCTGCTTAAAGTGATAGAACTGCTTCTGAGATCTGCTGATTGTAAAACATCTTCCTTCATGTAGCCTAAATGGCATGGGGATTTTTTGGACTGGCTTCTTGTTTCAGAACAGGATATGTTGGGAACACATTTCTGGTTTGTTTGTGCATGTCCAGTTTCTTTACATAGCTCAGGGGTCAGGAATCTGACTTAGATCTGACAGATTTTATCCATGTATCCTGTTAACTATAAATATATATTTATAGTATATTTTAATCTGATATGTATACATATACATGTGTGTTGGAACTTGGCATCTTAGGCAGTATTTTTATCTTCATTTATTCATTTTATTGTTAGATATATTTTGCATGAAAAGCCATACATAATTTTGCATAGAAGGTTATAAATTTATTCAGGATGGTATTTGAGTTTGAATCCTTAGCTGATTTCTCACTTACTCCTCAAATTCCCAGAGCTATTAGTTTATTTACAAGGCTGATGAATGCCCTATTTTTTTCTCTATCCTATGTCAACAGCCTGATGTTGCACTCGTGTTTTAAGATGAACACTTTGGCTACAAATCTTTTAATAGTATCTTGTCCTTCTAATCAGTAAATAATTGGAATAACAACTCAAGACATGTTACTGTATTCATCATCATCATCATCTCATTGTCATGACTTTGGTCCACTTCCCACCTGGAGCAGCAGTCCCATGAAGGCAGTGCAGTGAGTAGCAGCCTTTCTGCAACGTTTTCAGCGTGATGGAAACCAGAGAGGTTGCTGGCAAAGGATCTGGAAAAACCTGTGCTGATAAAGCTTTCCTGTCCAGTTGGCAGAAACAGGAGGTCTGTTTAGATAAAGCACTGCTGAAAGCGTAGGCATCTCAGGGCATTTATCTAAACTGGGCCAAAAAGTCTGACACTTCTTGTTTTGTGTTGTGTTTCGCATTTCGATTCAAGTACCTGTTTTGGAACAACAGCACACAGCATAGATCAGAGCAGGGATTTGTGTTGGGCCAATACTTTAGCCATCAAACAACTGTTAAAATATTGCTCTGAATGTTCAGTTTAAAACAATTAGACAGCGGGAATATACTTGATTGTTTTTCTTTTCCTTTGCAGAGTTGAGAGGAGCTGTTTGTGGTTATTTTAAGCTTTGTATTTGTGCACAGTCGCAGACCCACTAGTTGCCTGTAATGCTGGAAGCATGCAGAGCAGATCCTGGGGTTCAGGGAAGTTTGGCAACTTTGAAAGAAATGTCTTTCCCTTGAGAATGGTTTGAGGGATTGAGCAATGTGCATATATAGAGTAAGATTCTTATTTGAAAATAATTGGAACAAGATATACTTGACATTCAAAGTCTAGGAGAATAAAAAGGAATTTCGATTAATGTGACATAGCAGTTTTAATGCCTGAAAGCTAGTGGAAACAATAAAGAACTTCAGGGATTTTAATCTTGTTTGTCAAGTAATTTATCACAGTTGTTTTCCTAAATCTCAGAGATAATCAGCATCCATAGCAAATGGAGACTGGATTAAACATGAGCTGGCATGTTGTTCTGTTAAACTGTGTCTTGTATCACAACACGTCAGGTTTTAACTGGGCGCAATGCAAAGCGACACCGTTTCAGGAGCTTGATGCAGTGCAACATACCAAACGTTGAAGAGGGCATTTGGTGGAAGTGTGGTGTCTTCTAATAATTTTATTAACAAGTGTTTTTGCATCTGCTTCTGCTCATTGCCGGGCTGCTGGGTGGCTGAATCTAGAAATAAGCACTTGCCTTGACATCTGAATGCCAGTGTGAGCTTCTGCAAAGCTTAAGATTTCTGGATGCAGGTGGTTCTAATTCATTACAGAATTGCTCATTATAGAGCAATCCCTGCCTTTCTGGCTGGGAAATGGCAGCTGGTTTCCATTATTAAGCATTGCTCGAGAAACTTATGATTTTGCTTGAAAGGTTCTTTTTGCCTGAAAATTGTTACCCTTTTCACTAATTTGAGAAAGATTTGTGGAACTGCATTTTGCATTCAAAGTTCTTTGGAGCAAAACCTCTTCATGACTTGTTAATACCATGCACAATTCTGAAGCCACCTGAAGACTCGTATCTCACCACTATTACCAGCTGTCACCTTAAGTTATAAAGGCTCATTGCCCTTGTAATGTGGTGCTTGAAACCTAAGCCAGGAGGAACCTGAACCCCAAGGCAAGAGCTGTTCTATGTGCAGCTCTGCAGATGAGACTGCAGGGAACATAGCTGGTTTTTATGTTCAGCTCTAAGACACAGCGAGGACACCAGTCAAGGGTTTAGACAGTGTAATCTTCAGCAACCGAGGAGGTCTAGACCATCAAACAGGTACGTGGGGTATGGGTTTTAGAAGTGTCACCACTTGGTGCTTGTATGGCTCCCAGCTTGGGTTTGTGGCATGCTGAACTGCTTAAAATGGTGTGCAGGAATCTGGCTGAGCACCTGCACGAAGTGGAAACACTTGTGCGTAAGTTAGAACTGGCAGGAATGAATTTTAAATCAGTACTTCAAGTACTCACTTCCTTGAATCAGGACCAGATATTGGATTTGGTGGCAGGCACTCATGCTTGGCCGTGGCACGGAGATCTGTCTCTATTAGTGTGTTCTCTGGTTTTCAGTTCAGGGTGCCTTTGCCTTCTGCGTCAGCTGTATTTTATCACTTTAAAATGCTGTGTAATGCTGCATCAATAAATTCTGTATTAGTGAAATCTGCAAAGAGGCAACAGCCTTATCTTAATTAAGCAAAATATATGACTCCTGCCACAGACCATACCAGGAGCCAGTCAACCTTGTAAAAGTCACTTTTTTTTCTTTTCTTTGATACTCCTTTAGGTTTGGGTTTGGTGTTTTTTTTACTGTAGAAATTGGTTTTAGGGAAGAAAAGAATGCATCATAGAGGTATGACAAGTGGCAGTGACAGAAGGGAAGCAAACAACATTGCTGATAATGTCTCATGTGGTCTCTTCTCCTTCAGTCCCTTCTCTACCTTGGAAATACAGACTTTTCCTCAAGATCTCACCCAGGTGCCTTCCATCTGCTTCCCAGACTCCAGGGCTGAGATCTTGAAGCTAAAAGGGATCTGCTATTGGCTTGGACTGTTTATTCTTCCAAAGATCTTTAAGTGATCTGTTTTCCTAGAGATTCGTTTTCTTTGAGGTTAGGTTTTGTTTTATTGACCCAGAACATACAGGCAGCTGTTGGTTACTGTACGAAGCTGAAGTGGGTCCCTGGAAAATGAGGAATATGAAACCTTGTTCTGTTCTGACCCTTGCTGTATCCCTTGAGCCACCTGGACTCCTTCTTAGAAGTAGTGATCTTAGCTACATGTTTGCCAAGCTGATGTTACTCTACGTCTCCAAACCATGCAGAGATACATTTTCAGAGAATTTATTCTTTGTTTTCCCTTTTCAGAAACTGCTGGCTTGCTTTGCAGAGCCCTGCTGCCATGTTCTGCTGTGTCAGTGCCTGGTTTTATTTGGAGATGACTGACCTCTATCTATATATAATCAGGAAAGCACTTTCTGTTTTTACCAAATGAAAGGCAATGTGTAAACACAAGCTATTATCCAAGGAAGTAATCTGGGATCGTAACTCTCCAGGGAGAGACTACATATGCAGTGGTTTTTTTGTGGCTGAGGAGCTCCATGCTCTGCCTGGGTTCCTTCACTCAGTCACTTGATTTACAGTAGCTGCTTTGCCTGTACCTATTTCTCTTTAACTTCTTGATTTATATAGGAAGGTTAAATGACTCTGGGTTTAGGTAGGTAAGTGAACATGCTTCTAAATCAGCTGCAGTGCTTGATTTCAGCACTGACCATTTAAAGTCCAGTTAGCTCTCTTTGATTGTATCCTTGCTTAAAGGCAAAGGAGAGGTGGCAGCTGCCTCTCTGGTTCCACTTGGTGAATTTAACTCTTCTAGGTGAATTCCCTGCATCCTCCCCAGCTAGCTATTTCTTTGTTCCCTAAACACATTGTAAGATCCATAGATGGGTGACTTAAAGTCAGCCAGACTTGCTGGGAGGCTCTGGCTGATTTGGTCACTGTTGGCAGTTTACCACAGGGTAGGAAGGAGCCTCTTCTGTGTCTGCAGAGTGAGAGCAGTTCTTCCCTCTTGCAAGGGGTGTGTGTCTCACCTGAGTGCCTGGTGGAAAGACAATCTGTTTCCAGCTCTTCCTTTTGCTCCTTTTGCACAGCTTCGAATGGTATGTAGGTGCTTTAGTCTGCATGTGTCTGCTCCCAAAAGAATGGGATGCATCACTACAGAGCTTTATTGCTTTTCTGCACAGGCCCTGCTCCTGGTTCTCTCCTGGGAATTGGTGCTGCTTAGTGACAAAAGGAGAGAGACAACAGGGAATAGGAATGTTTTATTAGTTGATTGAGAAAGAATTCTAGGGCTAGATAGTTATCACTGAAAATAAGGTTCTTGAACAAAAAGCTGATATTAATGAGAGTAGTGTCAGCTGAATGCCTAAGAGGAGGACTGGAGAGCTAGAAACACTGGTGGAGGGAAATGGAATAGATCCAAGAGATGGTTTACTTCCAAGTTTTAGTTGAGGTTTTTGAAAATACATCACTAGCAAAACTATGATGGGAATTTTTTGGTAATGCATGTGATAATGAGTCTTGGAGGATCTAGAAGACCTGAGTCAGGAATGCCTGCCACAGAGCAGGGGAAGAGGATCATTCTTTTCTCAGTGAAAATGTGCATCAGCTCTTAACCAATATCAGGCTCTTTCTCCTGCGGAGCAGCAGAGCCAACTGAGGTGGCTGCTCAGTTCTTGGGTATCCAGAGCATCTTAACTCCCAGTGGAGTTTACACTTGGAGTCAGTTTGTACTTGTATGTAAATAGGGGTCAGAATGGAGCTCCTTGATCTTTATAAAACAATGAGTTTAGTGGTGGAATAGTGTTTGGTCCTCCTCCTCCTCCCAACTCCTACAGACAATCAAAAGCTATTACTCATTGCTGCTTTCTGAAATTGGGAAAGTACAGATGGCTTCATACTGTTTGGAGGCTACCACAGATAAGCTGTGATGAAAAGTCTTTGTAACTAGTGATTTCTAGCTCAGTTCTACTTTTAAATATGTTTATTCAGTGAAGGAGAAAGAAACCATGGGGCTTTTTCATTTTAATTTAGAAAGCTCACTGGCTCTCTGCTGTTGCCATTTAAAACGTAGTTATGGTCAGAAAAATGATGCTATGAAAAATAAATGACCTGGGGAATGCCATAAATTTTGCTTGCTCTCTCCAAGACTCCCAGATCAAATTTTCTCTGCTTACAGATCCAAAAGATGTCTGTGCAGATTGCCAGCACTGCAGACTATGTGAAAATAGTCTGTGAAAACAGCATTGGAAACTGTTCTTTCAGCCTTTCTTTGGATCTGTGCTGTGCCTGAATTTCTTCAGGCAGGACCAGCCAGGTTGCTATGGCAGTCAGACCTGAACATTGAGGGACCATAGTCTTGTATCCTATTTCTAATAGCAACAAGCATCAAATACTTCTGAAAAGGATACAGGAAACTTCTCAAAAAGGAACTGGGTGGTACCTTTTGATCTAAGTGTTCTTCTACAGCTGGAAGTGTCTTTTCAGCCTGTAACTAGTCTGGTTTTCCGTTGTCATTGGACTTTGCCAGCAGCTGCCCATGCTGTTAATTATCCAGAAAATGGTGAACTGCAATTTGACTGTGATCCTCCAGGTTTTGCATTCCCGAGAAGACAAACCAGTTCAGCAAAACAGCATCACTGACTGCCTTGCAAGCCCTGCAAGTCCCACTGGTTTAGAAACATGATTAAGAGTGCTGCTGCAACAGGGGTTGTGAATGCCATGCATACCCCTTCATGGGGACAGCTGAAAGTGTGTTGTGGGCTGGGTTCCATGGAACTGGAGATGTCTACTCCTTGTGCTGCTCACCAGCCCAACCCTCACACGCCAGCTCTGCAGGGACTCTGTGCAATTCCTTTTGCACTTGCTGCTTAAGTTTTACATAAGCAGAGTTTTCAGCAGAAATCCTACAGGCACTGCCCCATTGACCTTACAGTAGCAGTGGGAAAGTCCCTGCCTTCTTCCATGGCCAGTGCTGCTCTTCAGCTGCTTTTGGTTTGTGTTATGAAGGGGCAGGTACCCTGTGCAACAGCTCTGCCCTCTTTGTGGGCGTTTTCCCTTTTTCCGTTACTCAGACTTGACTTTATTGCTGCCAGAGAGAACAGACCTTAGTGAAGTGGAGAAGCAGGTTTAATGAAGCAAATGTAATGACAAGTTGCAGGGGTGATGTAGCTGTGGGTGTGAACGTTGTGATTTTAGTCCAAATAAATAGTCCAGTTGTGCCCAGGTAGGAAAGGCATGGCTAGGAAGCTCTGCTAAGCATCCATGCTTTTTCTGAGCTGCCTCAGACAGGAAAAAGTAGTCCCAGCTCTGCATGCTTTGTATACACCAAACCTCCCATGCTTACCCTTCTGCCCTGCTCCCAACAGAGGACAGCATTTAGGGTGAATTTACTGGTTATGCTCTACACTGACAATAAACTTGTCATGGTTTTCAGTGTGAAAGTAGGGAGTGAAGGTGCAGGAGAGCTGTGATCTTTAGCTTCCTGCACTGGCAGGGCAACATCATTCACCAAAGTGACACGAGAAGCTGAGTTGTTTTTCCAGAGCAGATCTGCTTTGCCACCAGAGTCCAGGAGCTCAGCTGGAGGAAACTGCAATGGCTTTGCATTTTTCTTCTTTTTTTTTTTTTAATTTATTTTTAATTGTATTCTGGAGTGTTATGCACAGTGACAGCCTGGTGCTTGGGTTACACAGGCTGGCTGTTGGTCCTTCCCCTTTACACAGCAGAAGAATAGTGGCAATCAGGTCAGAACACCTTAAATGTTTGGGAGAAGTTTTTTGGTTCCTTTTCTGAGCCTGTCTCCTTGTATTATACAGTAGAACATGAAAATTCTTGTTCTAGTCATGCATTAAGAATGGATCACTCTATTTTGTGACGAAATAACAGAGGAGAGTGAAGCAGCTGTGACAACTTAAGCATTGAAAAATCATAAATCATCTTCCCTTTCCCTTGTCCCCCAGAAATCATGAAAAATAAATGTGGAGTCCTTTAGGAGATATTTTTATGCTTTTCATTCCTTATAGCTGGGAGGCTTAAAAATGTGGTGCTTTTGACACCATCACATGACTTTAGAACTGGGGATTTTAATAAATAATAAGTGCAATTAAAATGGCAAGAGATAACACTGAAGAAGCTTTAGAAATAAAATAGTGTCATAATCCTGTTGCTCCATAGGCAGACACAAATGTTCATAAGCATCTACTCAATTTCTGATAGAAGTGGCAGTAATATGTAGGCTTCAGCTGATAAATGTATCAGGCTTTTACAAGAACTGCACTTATTTAATAGTTGGATGGGCAAAAGTGTGTTTGTGTTTTTAGCTTATTCTGTTCTTTGGTTGCAGATGCTCTGGGTTAATTAGTATTGGAGCCACATTACGTGAAAGCTCCTATCTACCCATTTTCTCATACAGCAGATTAATCATCTCTTTCTAATTTCTGCCTGTTTTCTTTCATCCTGTGAACTATGCTACAACCATACAGGATATTCTTGGCCGCAGGAATGTTCTTAATACTGATTTTGCTGCCTGCAGATGTGAAGGCTCCTGTCTTAGTGTCTCCTCACAGCTCATCATCTGCTGCTGACTGGAGGAATGATTGCTGCTTCTGGGCTCTGCCATTTACTTCTTTGCTTTGCTATTTCCTTTCCTTTGGGAAAACCCATTTATGTCATGTACCAAGAAAACCTCCTGGAATCTTTCTTGCCAGTTTTGGTATCTCAGACAGAGGATACTTGGCTCAGTGAACTCCTTGTCTGACCCACTGCAGTATTTCATCCTGTCCCCTCCCCAGCTGATGTTTTCAAATTAGCCATCTTTTCACAGGAAAGTAGTAGAGCATCACTACTGAGATTCATAGTAAAAAACGAACCCCAAAGCTCACACACTTTCCCTCTCAAAGAGAGAGACAGTGTCTTCCTACCCATAATGTTCAGGAAGCAGAGTCAGGGGAGGTTTAGGTTGAATATCAGGAAAAGATTTTTCACCCAGAGCGTGGTTGAGCACTGGAACAAGCTCCCCAGGGAAGTGGTCACAGCACCAAGCCTGCCTGAGTTCAAGAAGCGTTTTGATTGATGCTCTCAGGCACCTGGTGTGATTCTTGGGGTGCCCTACACAGGGACAGGAGTTGGACTTGATCTTGATGGGTCCCTTCCAACTCAGCACATTCTGTGATCTGGTTGACTTAGCTTATGCGCACAAATGAGCTAATTCAGATGAAGAGAGAGTCTGAACTACAGGTGGAATTATATTGATTTGTTCAATAAGAATTGACTGGAGATAGTACACATGAGAAGCTGTTTCAGGATAGCTTCTGATGTAGACACCAAGGTTTCACTGTGAGGTGTTAGGCAAAACGTACTGGCTCTTTTCATGTGACCTCTTGATGGAGTTCAGGGGCGTGTAGCACACAAGCCTCTCACTTCACACAGCCTCCTTCACCAAACCCAGGAAGTCAACTGTCTTGTCACTTGCCATATCACTGCAGACTGCAATAACAACAGCTTGTGTCCTTTGCTTTGAAGCGACTTTGAACCTTTTTCCTTAAGGTTAATCAGGCCTGTTAGCAGAAGTTAATTACAGTAGTTAGGTTAGTTAGCATATTCTCCTTAGTCTTTGTTAAAACTGGGCATTGAGGACCACAGTAAATATACTGAGATGAATGAGACTATTCTGCTACTGTTTATTCCCTTATGAGTATAAGGGAATGAGAGATGATCAGTGCCCCATCAGTTCTGCCCTGAATGATTTGTTCTCAGATAACTTTATCATAAATACTGTAAGTAGCCACAGACTGTTCTTTGCTGACTTACTTAATGCATTAAACTTGTATCCTTTTCATTACACCCTCTCTTTCAGAACGGGTGCCCTTAAGAATATGTTAGTGAAAACAGAAGTATTTTCCCCTCCCTGAGGGAATTACATTGTGCTCGGTCCAAAGAAGATGTTTAAAGATCTTCTATGCCATTGCTTCTGTTTAGTCTTACAGCTTGTCTTTAGCTATTCTGACATCTACTTTCTGAGCTGTTATGTTTTGACTACCAGCTATTTTCTCATATACTCCAGCCTCTGACACCACTGGACAGGCAGACTGGATGCACTTCAGCTCGTATCTCATCTCAGATGAGGGAGTGTATGCTGGAAAAACTAGGCTTTTATTTTATGCTTTTTCTTCTAGACAACAGCTCTGACTCCCCACTGCTTGTTTCCAGTGTAACAGGGGGACAGGAAAGGTTCCCATACCTTCTCTCTAAAGGCTTTTTTCTTAGTAAGACCTTGAAACTTCTCTTATCTTGCTTCCTTATTAACTCCTTGAGTCTACTTTGCACTGGAGTGATTTCCAGCATGTACATTCTGCTGCTGAGAGAGCTGCTGGCCTTCAGGTCCGTCGATACCTGGCTGGTGGCCATAACCTGGCTTTACTTGGGCTTTGTCAGGATGGTGGCAGGTCATGTAATAACCCCTTTTCCATGTGCTTTGTACTCACAGCTCAGCCAGGATTACCTAAACAACACGCTGTTGTGGAGTACACCTCATCCTTCCCCCAGAATATATTTATTTTGGCAGATTTTTTCCTGTTTTTTCCATACTCTGCCTATAGTCATATAAGTGATAAAGTACTAGGAGATTATGTAATTTGTCTGTATCTTAGCTTGCTCTAGGCAGGGTCTGTGCCAAATGCTGAAGTTGGTCTACTTGGATGATCAGCCTTTCATTCCCTGAAAAGCTTCTTTTAATATCTGAGCACAGAATTTCGTCCCTTTTGCCTGCTCTGTTCAGAAAGGTGTCACTTTGGGGTGAAAGGGAATTTCAAAAATGCGGATAGATTTTTTTTATTTATTTTTTGAAGATGTGAAAAACACCTCTGGTGAAATCTCAAGAGATGCATGGTGTGGGAGGCTAGGGTTGCTTGAAGTGAATTGGAAAAAGATGCAAAGTTGTGACTGATAACACTTGCTGATGTGCAGCTCATGCATACCAAAATGTGCCCTTAACTACTTCCCCCATGGTGTTGCTTCACTGCTCCCAAGTTCATGGCAGCCAGCAGCTGAAACCTGATAATCTGAATTTGCATGGCAGTACATAAGATAGGTGAGTGTGTTCCTTCTTGAAAGAGTCTAAATAGAAAACCTAGACAAAGCACTGGCTGAAAATGGGATGCTGATTCCATTTGTAGATTAGTTAATTTGGAGGCAAGCTGCAGAGATCTTTTCAAGACTTAAAGCTGGGAGGTTGCCATCCAATTCTCAAACTGTTCTCAATTAGCTTTGCCCCTTATCAGTGAAGGAAGTCTTTGGTTTGAATGGAAATTCAACATTTGTCTCCTGGTGATTGCATATTTGAGCTTCTGGACCAGTGTCTTCCTCCTTTTACCTGAGTTTTTCCCTACTTGGCTGAGAAATAATCACTTTTTTATCCTGTAAAAAGACTCATGATAAATTCATGGGCATAGATCAAGTAAAAATTTTGAAACTTCCTGCAGGTTTTCTCCTTGTTGCAGCTTGAGTTACTAAAAATAAACACAGTGTTAATAACAAAAAAATCTCATATACATATATATCTATTTATATAAAATAATGTCTAGAGCTCACAGTGCTTTACAGTGCAAAGCAAGTGGTGGTATTCCCACTTTTTAATTGCAGGAAAAATAAAATCAAATGGAGGGATAGCAGACCTTGCTCAAGGTCATGTGCAAGTGTTTGAGTCCAGGTTTGACTCTTCCATTGAACCCAGTTTCATCTCCAGAGCAAGCTCAACTTGATAGAAGATGCAGAGCTGAGGTCATCCTGTCAGGAGCCTCTGCAGCCAGAAGAGAGTGGTGAAACTTTCCCTAAAACTATGCAAACGTTCAGTGAAAGTACCAGGAGTAAAATCCAGGAGGAATAATAATTGAGTCAAGGATAAAGGGACAAAGTTAGTAAATCACAATCATTATTCAGGGATAATATTTCTTACTGTCCAAAGAGAATATTAAACTACTGCCTAGGAAAAAAAAAAATCACTAAGCAGAAAAAGGTTATTAAGAAAAGATAATGGAGGGAAGGGAATATTATGCTGATTCTCCAAACAGTTATGAATGAATATAGATACACTGTCTGTGATAAAAGAAACACATTTCCCCAAAGAGAACTGGAAAACAGTCATTGCTAAACACTGATCTGTCTTTCAAATACTGAGCACCAAAGTAACCCACTTTTTCAAGTTTTCTGTTGATAACTCCTAATGAGAATCTTTGAGTCAGGAAAACATTTAAGAGATTTCAATCTTGTCGTGTAAGAGGAATAAATCAAAAAGATGGGACAGACATTCACTTCATGAGATGTCCCTGAATCAGTCATTTTGCACTTAGAAAAAAAAGGGCAAAAGAAAAACCTGTCTTCTGCATAGTGTTTATAATAGATCAGATGTTTCTATTTCTAGATGTTTCTAACAGTAATCAATGAAGTTGTGGAAGCAGCTCCTTTGCAAAAAGCTCCTGAATTAGAAAAATCAGTGTCTCTGAGCACTGCAGTCAGTTGGCAGTAAGTCCATTGGCTGTATTACCAAAATGAATCTTTAAAGAAGAAAAACCACCCTCAAAAAAAAAAAACCCCGTTACCCTTGCAAGTTCAACCAAGTTCAACCCCCCCCCCTTGCAGCTTAGTGGCTCTCAGGTGAGAGCTGGGCCCCAGTCCTTTAACCTATAACTATTTTATGGTGCCAACTGCTGAAAAATAAGCTACCAGTGGGAGCAGTGCAGTTGCCTGTCTGTATCTCTGTTGTTCCCGTGGGTCCCCACAGAGATTGATGTCCAACGTGCTAGAGAGAGACATGAGGAGTTGATAACGTTGGAGAAAGTTTAGGAGAAGGGAACAGGGCTGTCAAGTACAACAGTGGATTGGCAAAGATCATGGAAAGTCACAGAGGGAAGCTTCAAATATGACAGATGCTCTTGTCTGTGGCCTGGAGCACACTGCCACCCTCAGACAGCTTCCTGGTACAAAGTAAGGATGAAGTTGATCCTCAGACATGCCACGGAACTCCTGGCTTCTTCCTGACAAGGAACAGCCTCTGTTCACCTGGAAGATGTGTGCACAGGTGGGAGAAACATCATCATGTCACGGGCAGGTAGTGTTGCTCAGATTTCACCTTTCATTGAAAGTTGGGAAGATCATTTCTCAACTGCTGTTGAAGTTTGCTAGAACCAAGAGAATAGTTTGAATTTCCTTGCAGTGTTTTTGTGATGAGGGAAGACTGATTGCTGGAGGGTTCATTTATATGGAAAGAAGAACTCTTCTAATATCTCACTTGTTACTACCCCCTTCATTTTGGATTTGATTGTAAACGAAAGGCTTTTTTAGGTATTTACTATCTATTTCTAGCAGATTAATGCTGGTTTTAGATGCACAGGCTCATTGATTTTTTTTTTTTCAAGTGTTTAAAAATAACCGACAGGTGCAGAACTCCTGAAAAATTAGTGTCTGTGACCTAAATGTGTGGCTTCAATATGTAGCTGGTGTATTGGGTGTGTATGAGGGGGCTAGCCCCCTAGAAAAGCCCCTGGAGACCTGTGTCCTGGCAGCAGGGTAACACAAATGCAGTCTGTCAGGTCCTGGGCTCAGGGAGGAAGCCTGCATGCATAAAACTCTTCTGAAAAATATATAAAACTCTTCTAAAATAGCAATGTATTGTAGATTATATCTGTTCTATTGTCAGTATGACATCTGGCTGAGATCAACCACTTCTTAATTTCAGTTTAGGATTAAATCTAGCCTCTCTCTGATACTGGTGAGTGATAGCAATAAATGATGCCTTCGCTCTAGGGCACTAGGACTTACTTGTGGAGCACCAGCAGCAGTTCATCTGTTCTGCCCTCAGGGAATTTGGTTTCACCAGGAAAAAGGCAGAATGTGTCTGTAATATCTTTCCCTGACCCCTTTGGACCAACTGGGTAGCTAATCAGATGATTCACAGAGTACATCCCTCAACAGGGTGCAGTAACTAATATGAAGCTTTCTCTGTTCCCCTATACTCTCTGCATAGCTCTGAGTTACTGCTTTCCTTTCTCTTATTCTAGGCAGGATACCTAAAAACTGGTCGAGTCCTGTGGATGAAAATCTCATATAAAAGAATTACCTATTTATTAATTAGTGTCATTGCGATGTAAAGCTCATGTTTGATTTTTTAATTATTTCCTTTGGGCCTGTGCTGCTTTACCCCTCAGTTATCTTTCAAAGGTGCCAGTTCAACTGACAGCATGCCCACTGCTTCCCCTCCAGTGGGGTTGCACAGATTGTGTGTAAAACAATGTGCAAATTGTAGGTTTCAGGGCCATGTGCAGACTCTCTGTTATGCTGTTTGTGTGAAGCATTTTGAATTGCTTTGGTAAAATGTTGGGGTCTGTACTGTTAAGACTGCTTGATTCCTCTAATACTTCAGGGTTCCAATGTAGTTGTTTATTTTCTGGCACCTACTTTTTTATCTGGCTGGTTTTTCATCTGCTTTGTATGATTCCCACATGGGTTTTGGGTCAAGATAGCATGGTTTGAAGTGTCCTCCTAATTGATGCCAATGAGAGAGCATAGGGAAGGGTTACCTGAGAGATGTTCATCCCTCATCCTGATGTGTCAGCTAATCTTCAGCCTAACAGCCCATTTGTTCACCCCAAATTCCCTCACCTTCCAAACCAGACTGCTTGGGCTAAGACCCAGTGTGGTCTTTTCCCTTACCTGGTCTCTTCAATCTCTGCTGGTACAATAGCAAAAACCATTCCAAGCATTTTTGTATGTGAAACTTTAAAATTCTATCTTAACTAGATGTGTCATAGGCATAATATATTTGTTACTTGCACAGCTTGATTGACGTTGTTTCCACTGCTTGCACATCCACATCTCCCCTTCAGTAGAGCTGTGCCAGTAACAATAACTTACAGTGATATGTTGACATAGGATTGGGAAATGGTTGCCTAGTACAATTTCCTCTTGAGCTATTTTTACCTGTACTCTTTTCTGCCTATTTTAAAATTTAGGCTATGCTAATTTCCATAACAAAGAAGTTTGGTAGTGAACGAAACAAGCAAGTCTTCACTGCAGTAAAAATGAGGGGCTGTTCAGCCTGGAGAAGAGAAGGCTCCAGGGAGACCCTAGAGCACCTTCCAGTGCCTGAAGGGGCTCCAGGAAAGCTGGGGAGGGACTTTGGACAAGGGCAGGGAGGGAGAGGACAAGGGGGATGGATTAAAACTGGAAGAGGGAGATTGAGGTTGGACATGAGGAGGAAATTGTTGAGTGTGAGGGTGGTGAGACCCTGGCCCAGGTTGCCCAGGGAAGCTGTGGCTGCCCCATCCCTGGCAGTGTTGAAGGGCAGGTTGGATGGGGCTTGGAGCAACCTGGTGTGGTGGGAGGTGTCCCTGCCCATGCAGGGGGGTTGGATCTGGATGATCTTGAAGGTCCCTTCCATCTCGAACCAGTTTGGGATTCTGTGATTCTGTGATACTGCTTTAAATGAACATGTGCTGTAGCTGGGTATGCATTAAAACATAAAGTGATGTCCTTTAAAAGGGAATGGCTTATAATTCATATATACCAGAGTTGCCTGCTTGGCACAGTCTGTAGTAATTTGTATTTTGAATACCCAAAGGCTCAGAGGCAAAATACAGTGTGTTTGGTCTTATACTTGTGTCAGAGATCCTACAAGGTCCTATCATCTGCCTTGACTGTTGCTCCATGTATTGATTGCTGTTGGGTTAGGTGTTTAATTAGTGTTAACCATCACGGACTTGTGCAAGCGGAAAGACACCTTGAAGCTGTGTTGATTTACACGTGGCAGGAATTTGATGCTTTGATTAGTAATGACCTTTTTGAGTACATTCCACCTGAAAAAAATATTGAAACCTAACAAAGTACATGCTTGGCTGTATAAATGGGATCTAACTTAGCATTAGTTGAGCATCTGGCACATTTCCTCCGTGCAACCTGTTGAGAAGCAAACTTCAGGGAGCAATTTATGCTAATCCCTTCTGCTGTTTGCCATAGGCTTTTCTAGCCATGCTGTTGGCAAACAAGATGCACAGGGGAAAGCATCCAGTTGAACTGGCCTGACAGCGTGAGATGAAGCAGGGATCTTGGCTTCATCACCTGGGATCAGAGCCATCCAAGATGACACTGATGTTTGTTGGAAAATGGACCGTGATGTTGTTGGACCAGGGCACAGCCGAATTACTTCAGTGCAGACCCAGGCTCTGAGGTCTCCATTCTTTTATCAGCTACATCACGATGACTGTCATGGTTTTAGCCAATAACCAGGTTTGATCCTGGTCCTGTTAAACCAGGACATGGCTGTCACCGACCTCAGGTTTCACCCAGCTCTGTCTGGGACGTGATTTGCCGTGATCATTTCTCTTGGTTTTTGGATTTGTTGGTGAAGAAGCTTGGGGTAGGGAGGCATTGCAACCAAACCCAAAGCACGCATCAGCGTGTCTCAGAACTAAGTGTGTAAATGGGAATTTCATTCTGCTGGTTATCTGGCAGATGCAGAGGGTTGTTATTGCTTTCCAGAATTAAGTAATCCTAAAGGTTAAGCCTGCAGGGTGTTCTCAGCCCTGCAAGAATTAATATGGTGACATTTAACTGCTATTAAAAAAAAATACTTTTCCTTTTTCACCCCCTCCTCCCTTGCTTTTTACTTGGAAAACTAGTTTGCTTTGCGTGCTGGTGCAGTAGTGGCTATTTAAAATAAATCAACAGATCACACAACTGTCACTGTTATTTCTGAGGCTAATGCAGAGACAGACTGGTTGTCTGGGATACCCCAGCATGGCAACAGTTGGCCCATGCTGACTTTCTGATGGCCACTATATTAACTCTTTCCTATAGCATCCTTTCCCCTCAAATACAGAGGGATGGGCTCCTCAGCAGATGCCAGCTGGCACATCTCCACTGAGGATGTTACACTTTTGTATTTTGCACTAATTTGGGATTTTTCACTAGCTTACATCCCTTGCCCATTGGGAAGTCTCTGTTTGATTCCTCAAACAAAACTGGACCCTGCTGTCAGCTTTGTGTATAAAAACTGGTTGGGGCTTCATGGATTTACTGTGTTTGCTCATGTGCAGGAGGGAGGGGAAAAAGGGAACATAGTGGTTGGTTTAGAGGGGTGTCCATACACAGGGCATCATCTTGCTCCAGTTAGAGCTAGTCTGTGCTCTCTTAGTTTGTTGGACAAGAATGACTGTTTACATGTGTGGCTTTTTTTTAAAAAAAGTCTTTAACAACTTTATTTGCCTCCTCTTCAAAGTGCCTCATTTGAGTGGATTTTAAAGCAGTTTCCTGCCTTTTCTCCAGTCCGACTGAACTAGAATGCAGCTACCAGTTCAATGCAGGAACATTAGAAATGAGCTAATAACCCTGGCTTTCCCCCTTGGCTCTGCTGGACATTGGATCATGGCTTTTTCCACCACCACCCCCCTTTCTCCCCCCCCCTTCTTCTTTCCCCCCCCTTCTTTCTTTTCCCCCCCCCTCTTCTTCCCCTCTTCTTTCTTTTCCCCCCCCTCTTCTTTCTTTTCCCCCCCCTCTTCTTTCTTTTCCCCCCCTCTTCTTTCTTTTCCCCCTCTCTTCTTTCTTTTCCCCCCCTCTTCTTTCTTTTCCCCCCCTCTTCTTTCTTTTCCCCCCCTCTTCTTTCTTTTCCCCCCCTCTTCTTTCTTTTCCCCCCCTCTTCTTTCTTTTCCCCCCCTCTTCTTTCTTTTCCCCCCCTCTTCTTTCTTTTCCCCCCCTCTTCTTTCTTTTCCCCCCCCTCTTCTTTCTTTTCCCCCCCCTCTTCTTTCTTTTCCCCCCCCTCTTCTTTCTTTTCCCCCCCCTCTTCTTCTTTCCCCCCCTCTTCTTTCTTTTCCCCCCCCTCTTCCTTCTTTTCCCCCCCTCTTCTTTCTTTTCCCCCCCTCTCTTCTTTCTTTTACCCCCTCTCTTCTTTCTTTTACCCCCTCTCTTCTTTCTTTTACCCCCTCTCTTCTTTCTTTTACCCCCCCTCTTCTTTCTTTCCCCCCCCTCTTCTTTCTTTTCCCCCCCCCCTTTCTCCCCCCCCTCTTCTTTCTTTTCCCCCCCTCTCTTCTTTCTTTTCCCCCTCTCTCTTTCTTTCCCCCCTCTCTTCTTTCTTTTCCCCCCCTCTTTTTTTTCCCAAACCAAAAAATAACCAAAAAATAGCTGAATGAACACACATTCCCCTCTTTTTTTTCCCAAACCAAAAAATAACCAAAAAATAGCTGAATGAACACACATTTGCCTACCATGTAGTGGATGGTCATTGTAGGACAGCATAAAAACAGATTATTAGACTTTGTTACCTATGGTTTTCTTAAGAAGTACAAAAGATTAATTTTTTTTTTTAATTAAATATTGGGAACATACAGCTATTTTGAAGCCAAGGTATGATCTACTTGTGCAGATTTCTATAGCTAACAATTTTATATGAGATGAAAAGTGTGTTTTTCTTCCCTTTAAATGAATTTAAAACAGTTTCAATTATATCAAGTCACATGTAAAATAAACAAGCTATCCAATACAGAATTTGGTGACATGATGCAGTGTCCTTGTTTGTGGAACTGCATCCTAGACATGCAGTTTACCTCTGTGAGAAGATCCACTCCAGCAAAGAGCCTCAAGCATACGGCTCCATTTTAAAAGAATTACTAATACCATTGATTTCAGCTGACCCACAAGCTATGCAAGGAGAATTAAGATTTGAGATGGATCACTATTGACAGTGGGGTTCCAGAGGGGAAAGGATTAGCAGTGTCTTTGTCGGTCTCTTTTTTGGCAAATGCCTATCTTGCTTTTGTACCAGTTTTTTTAAATTGTCATAGCTTATTTCATCTTATTATCTAAATCAAGTCTCTGGAGAGTAGCTTATCCCAGCTTTGATCCATTATGTTGTTTACTCTTGTTTCACAAACTATTAGGGATGCTCAAGGATGTAAAATAAGATATCCATCAGGCTACATCCTATGAGCCATTTGCTACAGATGGAGTCTTGTTCTTATCACAGTGTCCTCGTTGTGGTAACAGAGCTCTGTTCTCCTGCTGCTGCGTAGGGACCAGTGGTGCTTCCACTGCTCCCTGGTGTCAGGCAGCTCTTGTCAGAGCTCCACACTTCAGCTTCTCTCCTGCAAAAGCAGGAAAGAGATGTGCTTGATTTGTGAAGCCCAGAGGGATGAACTATGTAGGAACTGGATATAGACCCTGTGTAGCAACTGGGACTGGGTGTTCTTCTGAAAGGCAGCCCTTTGCTATGAAGTATTCTGTGTCCCTTCTGAGGGTGTCCATTCTATGCCTTGAAATAATGGAAGGATTAGGGGACTGGAGGAGATGCACACTTTTGAACCTGTGGAATTCAAAGACAAACTGAAATGCTCCTCGTTACCATAGGCCAAGAGGACTCTCAAGCCATTTTCTGTGCCAGGAACTTTCAGATGGTTGAGAAGCTTTTGTGCACCAGCTCAGCAAGCTCCCTCCCACATTAACTCCTGGCCTTGGAAGGTAAAAGGGTGTCACCTTAGCTTTGCTCCCTCAGAGCACACTCTTCATCCACAGCAGCGTTGCCCACAGACCTTGAGCCCTGAGCAGTTCCCCTCAGCTTTGCCAGAGCTCTGCTTCAGGCTCCATGGCTTGATTCATTGCCAGTATGAACTGGGGCATTCCCACTCTGATGTACTGGGGATAGCACTGGAAGGCAGCAGCTCCAAAATTGAACTCTTTCATGCAGGGTTTTTCAGAATATACCAAAAAGTGGAAACTGTAGCAAATACACATTTATGGGAGGGATGTGCTTATTAGATTTTTTTTTTTAGTATTATTTTCCCCTTTTTAAAAACAAAGCTTTATTTAAAGTGTAGCCAACAAAACTCTCATAAGTCACACTGTGCTTTGAAAAAGGGAAGGCCACAGGCTTTAGCTGTTGTGAAAATTTATACAGCATTCACTGAGCTCCCAAAGTCCTAAGCCAGCTCTTTCCCAAAACATTTGCAACCAAACTACTCCCTATAGCACTCGTGAATTCAATGACATAAATTGTTACAAGTGCTATAATATAATTTGTGAATTATGTTGATTTACTCATTCCAAAGCCTTTTGAAGTAAATAGATTGTGTTAATTTTCTCCAACTAGCTGTACATTCAGAGCAACCATTGAAACACTCCATTTAAATATATATTCAATTATACTAATAACGTTTTAGAACATCCTAAATAACAACACATCACAAGGACAGCTGTCCATATCCTTTATTTAGGTTTACATTCTGCACTGCTACACATTTTGCTGGTTGCTTTTTTTCTTACAAATATTAGTGTGAATTATCAACTTATCTGCATCACACACAGCAGCAGCTGCCCCCAGCTCAGAACTGGCAATTAAAGGAGAAGCAAAGCAGGGAAACAAAGGCCTTGGTTAAAATGAAAAGCAATTCAGGTGTAAAGCTGAATGCTCTCAAAGGGGGTGTAAAGAGACTCCAGGGTAAAGGAGAATTGGGCCCTGTAATATTCTCTGTAATTATGCAAATTGCTATTACAAAGAAGGCTTTTAATTGGGAACGCTAAACAACATTTTAATAATGCCAGGTCATTAATCTCTGTGGGAGTCAGTTCTATCAGAAGACTTACTGGGGGCTTAGAAAAAGAAGCATGCCAAGCCCTTTTGCTGGAAAGTGTTTGGGGATGTTAACCTTGTTTCATATGAAGTATTTACCAGGAAAGGGTTTTCTCCACAATCTCTGCGGCCTAAGTTTTCTTTTTCTGCACTGAAATCAGTTGCTAATGAGTTTTGCCTTCTCAGTAAATAAATCTCCCAGTAAAACTAACTTCCAAGGTAATGATTTCTGGTTTGAACCCACCGTGAACTCGTATAAACTCCCAACGTCATTGTCGCCTCTTAATTTTTATAATTGCTGCTTCTGTTTGCCACTAAACCTTCCAAGGTTCTTCCATTCAGTCTGGAAATCCACTAATGTTCAGCTTGTTAGGATATGAGACCCCTCATTAGCTCAGAGTATTAAATGAAACAGTTGAGTTAGTAACCAAATCGACAAAGAAACAGCTGACTCTATGATTAGGGACTTTGTCATCTCGTTCATGGATTAATTATATGGTCCATTATACTGAAATGTGTTTTTGATATTGAGACTAGTTTTGTTCTTGAGTTTTTGGACTTGCCAGCTGCTTTAATGTTCTTTATCTTTCTGAGAACCAGCACCAAATTATAGATGTATTCACTTGAATGACAAATTTAGAACATAGTTTGTGAGGTATGTTATTTAAAGTAAGTTCAAGGATAAATGTACATGGAAGAGTCTGCAGAAGGGGATGTCTGGCATAGCTCTTCTCTGCTGTGATGTGTCCGTGAAAGCAAACAAACAAACAAGAACACCCAGGAAAATTGGTTTCCATGCTGCACACAATTCCTGGAAGCAGAAGTTCTTCTGGAAGGAAAAGCCATGGAGAGGAAGTACGGATTAACTCTTTTGTAACTGTTCAGGAGGTTACCTGGACACCATCCCCAGTCAGCCAGGTTATTTATATTTGTATTCTGAAAATTAATTTGGTTGTAATTTTGAACCCTTACTTCAAACAAATGTCTCCGTGGGTTGGCATTGTAGAAACGTGATGAGAAACAGCCCTTGGCACAGGAACTTTATAATCAAAATAGATAAAAGAAATAATCACAGAAAATTCAGGCGTGATTTACAGAGGGAGACGATCCAGAATGTGGCATTAAGTATCTTGGAGATGAAATCAGAAGCTCCTGGCAGATCATGGTTATAAAGCACCAGGGCTGATGGAGAGTTGAGCCCAAAGACCTGCATTTCATTCCAAGAGCACAGATTATAACTGAGAGTTCATGGCAGTGTGGTTTGCAGCTCTACTGCATGACAACAGTGTTGAAGAGCAGAATTAGGGGTGACAGTACTGAGGGAAAAATGGAAAGTAAATATTTTGACACAAAAAGAAAGATAGCAGGAAATTACTGGTTTCAAAGCCTCTGTTTTTACTAACAATTGATTTTCACTACAGGAAATGGGCAACCCTGGACAGGATGAAGTTTGCTTAGAGTGAGGAAACCGTTTGGAGTCTCTTTGTGTTCATCTCATTAATTCTCTTTCTGCCTGTTAACTTCTAAGCAACACTTTCTAGAGAGGCTGGAAGAGTCAGCAGAGGGGAAAAAAAGTGGAATGCTGAAAGCCTGCAGGAAAAGAAATTAATTGTGTAGCAGCAAGAGGGATATTTGAAGGCTTTTCTTCTGGCAGGTAGCAGCCAGCAGAGTTCTGGGCTGAAAGCCTCATCTGGCTTTTAATCCAGGAAATTAATGGCAAAACTCTTTGGCTTGAGATGAGAGAATGGAGTTCTGTAAGGGAGAATGCTGGAGATGGATTGAATGATCCAACAGATGGAGTGAACTGTGCACCAACTTCTTTCCTTCAAGATTCTTCGGGAAAAATTTCTTCACCAAAGGGGTTGTCAGGGCAGTGGTGGAGACACCATCCCTGGAGGTGTTTAAAAGCTGTGTAGGTGTGGTGCTGAGGGACATAGGGACTGGGCAGTGCTGGGGTAACTTGCTGATCTAGAAGGTCTTTTCCAACCAAAATGATTCCCTGATTCTATGTTTTAAAGACCTTCCAGGTACAAGTCCCTGACATGTGTTAGGTGAACAAAAGACTCAAATACAGCAAGTGCTCTTTGCTATTCTTGAGAATGGGATGTTCCTAGTGTGCTCTCCTGCCATAGGTATGTAGACCCTCATCACTGCATGTTTTCCTCTTGTTACTGCTTTGGTCTGACTTGAGCTTAGAGGCTGTATTGGCAAATAAGCTGTGGTAGCAGGAACAGATCAGCAGGTTTGCAATAGTTGGTGCTGGAGCACCATAAGTTACATGGTGCACCATATATTATATGTGACCCAGGAGAAGGTCATCTGAGATAGTACCAAGTCTGGTCTCTCAGGCCAAGCTTTTCACAACAGAATCTGAGGTTTGCAGAGTGAAAGGAGTTTGATGCTTGCTGGAAGGTATCAGGACACTGCTCATGAGCTAGCTTGGAAGGTCAGAGCCCCATTAGGGGCTGCAAAGTCTTTGAGCAGAGCTTCCAGAGCTGAACTGGAAGAAACCTCTTTTTCTCATGCCAAAACTGCTCTGTGGACTGGACCAACAGGCTGTAAATTAAAGCAATTGGGAATTGCTTCAAAATCCATTCTGTCTTTCCAAACAAAACTGCTCATGTTGTGCAATCAAAAGTGCTCTACAACTTCAGGAAGGCAAAGAGAGATTCGTTTGTCAGTTCGGGGGGCCAAGTGTGGCATGCCTGGCCTGTCCAGACTTGGAGGTGGGATCATGTCAGGGTGAGGTGAAGGGTTGTACTTCCCCTCTCGGGAGGGCTACAGCCTGAGCAGCAGCACTTGACAGGGTGTCAGCCACATGCTGAGGCTCCAGGTAGAGCTGGACGTCAGTGCTGCCTTCCCTGCCCAGTGTGAGGGGATGAGCAGGAGCAGCTCATTTCATTTTAGAGAGGGGCTTTTCAGTCTGACAATCTCCCAGGCTATAAAGTACTAAACTAGCACTAATGACAGGAGTTGTGCAAGTACCTAGATAAACTCCACTGTATTTGGGCAGTGAATGAAAATTCAGATTTTTATGAGGGTTGTGATACTTCAAAGACAGTGATAAGGAACAAGCATTTGAGAATGAGGTATGTGTTTATCTGCAGCAGCTGCCTAACTAGGGGAATGGGAAAATTAAATTTGTCCCATAATTGTCTTTTGTACAAACAGGCAGTGTCCCTCCAGCCAGGCAGCTTCTAAAAAGCCTATAATTATTGCATATAATAACTACCAACATCAATCTTAGCTGTTGCTTGTACAAAAATTATAAATTACTGCACCAAATCCTATTACTGCAAATATTAAAAGTTACTAGATGTTTATTTGAACCTTGATTTTTTTTTCTTGTAACTTTGTGTTAATTTTCTCCATATTTCAAAACTCCAGCAATCGCTGTATAATAGAGGTTTGATAGTTTAAAAAATTCATTACTCTGAGATTGGACTAATATGAAAAAAGGAAAGGTCTTGAAGCCAGGGAGAACTGTGAATATTAGTCGGATTTGGGCAGCTCCAGGACTGTTCCTTCTTGCATAGAGGATGTTTCCCAATAGTTGTTTAGTCTTGCTGCTATTAGCTGACTAGTTGTTGTGCATTTCAGCCCAGAAACAGTCCCATTTTTTCCTTTCAATAGAGCTCAATCCTGCAGGAGTACTGACTGCTCTCTGGGGAAGCAATAAAACCTGAGGGTAACTGCACTTCAGAGCTTTGCTGGAGCTGTGCTGGAGCTTGTGGGACTGGGAAGGAGACAGAATTATGCTCAGAGTTATTATTTGGTCTTACATATATGGATATAATTTTCAAGGCTTCTATTCAAATACTGCTGGATCAAGGTTTAAATGAGCATTTATCACTTTTACTATTCTCAGATCCCAAGGTGCTTGTGAAGACTTGAACTTTTTGAGATTGTTATGTGCAAGGGGCCTCAGTTATTTCTTGAGGACCTTACAAGACCATCTTCGGTGTGCTCACAAACTGGAGCAGGCAGAGAGACAGGCTAGATAGCAGTTAAACCAAACATACTATACATCTCACCCCATTTCAGATCTTTGCTCAGAAACCAAGATACCATTTTCCTTTTGCTGTTGTACTGAAACCAGGAGAAAAATCTGGATATCCAGTCACTTAAGTCATTAAAAATGTGAAGTGTAAGACCATGTCCTAGACTGTGCTGGTATAGAAACAGGTATTTTTTAAATCTTTCACTAAGGTATTTATAGTATTCTCTCTGTTTTCCCTAAAGAATCTCCTAGTACCTTTTTTTCTTTCTAGTTCTCCAGTTTAAAAGGCTTCTTTGGGTGGGGTTTTGATATTATTATGTTTCTTAAGTTCAGATTTTACCTATTCAGATGTCTCTCACACGTCATAGTCAGTGAGCCAACCATCTCCTGTGCTCACAGCAGGCCATGGATGGCAAATGCTTTAAAATGCTGCAGGACCTGGATGGACAAGCCAGATGCACAAGGCACTTAAATGAAAGAAAAGTAAAATGAAAATAATTGCCTCTGAGCAGTCCACGTGGAGTGTAAATTGAGTCAACTGTGCAGCAGGATCTTTTAGAATGGGTTACCTTTGGTGGTGTACAGAGTGGAGGTATGTGCATCCAAGTGCTCTTGACTGTGGTGGTGTAAAACCAGAATGTGGATCCCCCAACATCCCTGTGAAGGGAATGGAAAGTGGTGATGTTGTCAGGTTTTCCTCAGGCTCAAGGCTTTATGTTGCTTTGTCCCACTATCTCCAAGCAGTCACCGTAGCTAAGTGACCTCTGCAGAGCTCCTGGTGCATTTCTGCTTTGGGGTGGGAGCTGCATTTTGGTTGGTGTTCTGGGTAAGTGCTGTTCATCTGGTGGCACTTGTGTCAGAAGGGAGGACACTTCTCAGTGAAGTTCAGGCCTCTCTGTCTGGTGTCAGTCACCTGTAGTACAAGTAATGCCACTGTGCCTTGCGTCAGCAATGTATGTTTGTTTGGGAGTCTCTCAAATATTTTTGTGCCTTGTTATGGATGAAGAAGCCAAGGCATGAGGTGGTCAACTTGGGATTCTGTGGCAGAGCTTGGGGACACAACTGTGGAGCCCTTAGTCTTCTAGGACTGGGATTTTGTATCCCATAACAAACACACTTCTGTATTCTTACTCCCACTTGCATTAGCTGCTGGTCAGTTTTGCAGCAGCTTTTTATAGCATTCCATCCAGTTCTGCCATCAGGGAGAGCATCAGGAGGGAGCATGTCTGAAGGCATTGCCAGGCAGGGAGACATCTGCTTGTGCAGCAGGGACAGGGACAGGCTGCTGACAGGCTGCCTTGGTGGCTGCTTTGGCTTCAGGGAGGCTTTTTCTCCCTGAAACCATGTTGTAAGAGTAAACGGTTCAGAAACCTTTCAGAGCCAGTGGAAAGCCTGGTTTTAAAACAGCAAGTGATGTCCTTCCAGATGTCCCTGTTTAGAACTCAGCAATAGCATCTTTCTATTCTATGCAGCAACTTTTGTGTCCACCCTGTTTTTCCTTTTAAAAAGAATGATGATGGTTCAATTTTGAGATTTTTCCCTGGATTGTCAATCATTAGTTTATCACTGTGTCAGTGCATTAAGGAATCTCTGTCAGAACTGAATCCTGCTAACAATGTGACATCAGCTGAGCTGTTTTGACTAATTAAAATGGAATCATTCAGACTTCTTCAAAGGCACTGTATATCTTTCTATATTTAATAATAATCATCCATATAAGGCAATAATTTTTTGCCACTCAGGTTGGTTTTAAAGTAAATATACTCTGTTCCCCCTAACCAATACCAGATTCTGATCTTGCACAGCTGCTTATTTCAGTGTTCTTGGCTCAGGTCATCTGAAATAACAGCTATCTGGGTAGTTCTTTCTGCAGTCCACAGCTCAGTGTGATTGCAGGCAGGATTCCCAAGCCCTGAAGACCTACAGAAATCACTAATGAGACAGTCACTGAACCAGTTAATGTGTATAGCTGTGGAAGGAGAGTCATTTTGACAGGAGAAGGCAATATTTAATGTCCCTAAAAAGCAGATACCCAGAGCTCCCTTAGAAAGATGTTCTGTGTTTCGTTTTTTGCATACTTTGTTTTGTTGCAACACAGCTTTCTGTGCTCTTGATTCAACCCAGAGAAGTCAAATTCTTTCTTCTTTATTTACATTCTTTGCCTAAAAAGGATGATGATGCTCCAGGAACTCTCAGACCCACGGCAGAGTTGCATGTTTTGCTTCCCTGGAGTAATATTCATCCATTAGAACAAAAAGCCACCGTGCTGACTTGGTAGCATTTAGCACTCTTTTTGCTTTAACATGAATTACTCCATCAAGTGCAGCAAAGAATGAGGGTCGTAAGTTTATACTTTGTGCAGAGCTGTAACTCTTTTCCTGCAATCCTATATAACTTTCCTAGTTAAGATTAGTCCCTTCTCTGATGTGGGGGCTGGATGCATCTGCACGCTTTTCATTTGGTTTTGCAGCCACTCTCCAGAAAACCCTGTCTCTCAAAAACTGTCTCTCACAAAAACTGTTATCTTGATCACACACCCTCACCCAGAATATCCAGGCTGGGATGAATTCCTTTCATCTTGTATATGCATTTTTGGGCAACATTAGGAGACAGGGAACTCTTTGACTTTTTTAGCTTCAAGGCAGCAGAAGCTAAATGACTCAGGCTGATTAAGATCTCATTCATGTTTTATGGACTTAGTTTTGTCAGGACATGGTAAGTGGAAGGTTGCAGTGTCCTCTGAGATGCTAGGGGGACTTGTTCTGTTTTAGGAGGGACTTGTTCTACTTCACTGTTGGAGCATCCTTTGCAAGATCAGGGTCTCACCCTTCCACGTCAGCTCTCTGTTCCTCAATTGATACAAATGATGTTTTTCTCTCAAAATCAAGGATTCAGTGAGGGGAAAAACCCGACTGGTATTTGTCACTGGATTAAGATCTGCAACTATTGCTAAGGAATACTGATCAGGATTTATTCTTGGACAGTGTTTTTCCTGTAACTCCCACCTCCGACTCTGTGAGGAGGGTGGAAGGGAAGCTAGGAATAGTTCTGCCACCTAAGTGAAGAGCCAGAAGTCTTACTCAGACCAAAGGTAATCCTCTCTGACTCAGAAATTACTGTATTGACTTAACTGGAGTTGTTTTTTTTTCTCCCTGCCTGCCACCTAGCACAGTCATTTAAGCCTGTGCTAAGTGAATGTAAAATGCTGCCAAATCACAGTAATAGCTTTTCATCCACTTAGATATTACTTTGCACACACCTTCCTATGCATAGCTGTAAGTAGTGGGAAATTGGGCCCATTAGGGTTAGTAGGATGGATTTCAAACTCTGAAAAGTTTAAAAAACTTTCAGCCTTAAGGACTGAAAATGGCCAGCAGGGCCAGGGAGACCTTAGAGCAACTTCCAGTGCCTGAAGGGGCTCCAGGAAAGCTGGGGAGGGACTTTGGACAAGGGGGAATGCATTAAAACTGGAAGAGAGGAGATTTAGGTTAAACATCAGGAGGAAACTCTTCACTATGAGGGTGGTGAGACCCTGGCCCAGGTTGCCCAGGGAAGCTGTGGCTGCTCCATCCCTGCAAGTGTTGAAGGGCAGGTTGGATGGGGCTTGGAGCAACCTGGTCTAGTGGGAGGTGTCCCTGCTCATAACAGGGAAGTTGGAACCTGATGATCTTCACCAACCTTCACCATTCTATGGCTTCAGTGAGGCTGAGGGTGTAGTTCATATCCAATTGCCTATAGGGATACTTTTGGCTGCAAAAAAAAGGCAAGCTGAGCTTTGTTTTCAGCTGTGATGTACACTTGCCTTTGAAATCATTCAGCAAGTAACTTGGGCTGGGTTTGATGCGTATGTTCTGTGGACATGTTGATCAGAAATAGGCCTGTAGCTCATCTGACATCTCAAAAAATGCCATTTAATATTGAGGAGAGTTCATTTTGCTCTTTGTGGAAATATCCTGGTCTCTGTAGTTCTTGTTCTTAAAGGTCATCTCGGTGCACTCTGTTTTTTTTCCTGCATTGAGAATGGATTTTGAAAGCCAGGAGGAAAATGAATCTGGTTGTTACCACCTTGTAAACACAGCAGGGCAGCCCTGTGAGGAGATGGGAAGGACACAGCTCTGCTGCAGTGGGCAGAGTTGAGGTCAGCGAGATGAGCAACACACAGAATTGGATGAATAAAGGAGGGTTGTTATGAGACAAGCTGCCCTGGGTAGGCACTGGGGACACCTTAGGAATGATTGTGGCAATATTTTCCTTTCCACAAAGCCTCAGGTATTGTTTTAGGTGGAACTGGGAACCACATTCAGATTGATGTAGAAAGGGCTGTGGTGTAAACTGGAATACAATAGGTAACATCTTACCTAACCTCTTTAGCAATGATTCTAAAGAGAAACTGCTGTTTCTGAGGAGTCTGAATGTACAGCCTTAATGCAAGACCCTGCACTGAGGATTCTGTTGTCATCTTGAATCTATCTTGTAGCAGGATTCTAGCAGAAGATTTGTAGATAATTCTTATCCTGCAGAAAACAAAGGGACTGTTTATTTTGTTAATGGCATCAGGGTAAGTATCATTTATAACTCTGCACCAGCACTTGGGTCAATGGATCAATGTACCTACAACTATGTAGACTTGGGAGATTGAAAGTGTTTTCTGGAATTTTTTAGGTACCAGATGAAGAGACATGGCTTGTTTTTCATCTTGAGGAGGTATCATCCAGCCCCTTCATTTTCTGCTGTTTTAATCCTCTGTGAAAGTTTTAGAGGATGATATATTTGACCTGTATTTCTCAGGTTTAGCAGCAAAAATGGAAGGACATAATGGAAAACTTTTGATAAAGAAGGACCTGCTGGCCACGCTTCTTCTGATGCAGCCCAGGCCACGGTTGCTTTCTGGGCTGCAAGCACACATTGCCAGCTCATGTTGAGCTTCTTGTCCACCATCAGCTGGCAACATGGATGTCAGTCTCCAAAAGAATGAACATGTTAATACTTGGAGAACTGGGGTAACTTGCTTCTTGGTCACAAATGAGTGTTTCCAATTACAGACTGGGTCAGTAACAGCCCTGGTGAGGGGAGGGGGCACACAATGCCTACAATTACACCCCCAGATGTAATTCTTAGTCTGCTCCCCTTTACCCCTCCTCATAAAGCTGTTGATTTCAGATGCCATTAAGTTGCCACTGATTTTAAAATAACAACAATAATAATCTGTACTTAAGGCTTCTCCTTACTGACATTCGTGGACTTTTTAGTCTTAATCCCAGCTTTCTTGCTCTGAGTGTTTCTGAGCCTGCAGTCAGCCTGCAGTCTTTCTGCTCCATAAACTCGATTGTTGGTCTAAATTATCTTTCTGAAGCCACAGTATCTTGGTTAAAGCCATTAATATCTTTTAGAAGGCCTTCCAGTGGTTCCATATGGAAACCACAAAGCAGTTGTTATCATCTGTCTGACTGAACTGCATCTGTCCTGCATTGATCTGGGATGTCTATATGCTGTCAGGGAGACTACTTAGTTTTCCTGCCCTCCTGGCTGCTGGAGCATGCAAGTGCATTAGGAAATGGTATTAACCTTTGTCAGCCATGGCCTTTTCTTCCTCTAAGTTTCCCTCCCCAGAGACTGTGTACAGGGCATTGCAGTTGTGTGAGTTGTTTATTTAAGTTATACAGGGACAGTTGATGTGGTGGTTTCTACCTTTGGTTGCCTAATAAAACCTTCTGGTGAATGTTTCATCAGTTAAGGTCAGGTCAGGATTAGTCTCTCTTTATTGTTATTTCAGTCCTAACATTAGTACTGTTTAGGTGCAGGGGCATCTTTTCAGTGTCTTTTAAAAGTACTGTTTGGTTCTTAAATTCAGTATTTGATTATCTGATGAATTTGCAGTGTAATCTCCAAGACCAAATCTTACATTGTAAAAGGTTCCTACATAATATATCCCAGTGCCTCCTTCAATGAGGCCGGATCTGTTCTCGTCTTAACTTAATTGACTTTGGTATAATTGTGCTCTTATTCCTGGCTTATGCTAGTGGGAATGAGGTCCTTGTTCTCCTCCATCAGCTTCTCTGTCTTGCTGGTGCCTGAGGACTGATGAGAAGGGTAGTTCCAACTCTTGAACGCTATGCTGGATGCTCCTACATCTTTTCTGTCAAGGGAGGGACTTTTATGGACCATATGTTGTTGCAGCCTAGTCCCAGAGGTGCTCTTGGATCTATTCTGTACTCTGCCTATTCCTGACTTCCTCCTTCTTCAAAGATCCAGTGGCTGAAGGAGACACAAAACCATCTCGCACACTTCAGGCAGGAGAGAAAGGGTCTTTTGCACCTCCTCCTCATCCTCCTACTTGTGGAAAAGGAATCAGTCTGTTCTGGGAGCACGTTGCTGGCTGTTGCAACAATTAATCTGAGGCTTTTGATCTGAAACTTCCTGCCTTTATCCCTTGAGCCATGTAGAAGTAGATTGAGGCAAAGCATTTTTCTTCACTGGGTCTGGCAGAACTGTGACACCTGGAAGAAAAAATTAGTTATGCACGTGGCATGTTTCCAGGAAAGGGGACAGGACTATTAAAGGTTTGTACCCTTAGGAGATTAGCTCCTTTATTTTATCTAATATTGTCTTGTTCTATACTGCACAATAGCACACAGATTAATAGGTATAACAGGTATGTAGATACAGTTAATATCCTCTTGATCTGTTAATCTGCTTAATACTTGGAGTAAATAAAAAAGTGGCCTAAGTGTGCTCTTAAGGCAGAGCTGGGCCTGTGGCATTTGTTATTACAAAGGAAGGGAGGAATATCTGAAACACAGGGATTTTGCATTCGCTTTCTAACTCAGGGGTGGAGGGAAACATTGGGGTATTCGTGGCCTCACAAGGTTTTAATCAATTTCCAGATAAAAAGGGTTGAGCGTTTTCACATTGTTATGAAACATTCTCTGATACTTTATGGTATATAGTTGACCAAAATATGCTTGAGACCCAAAAAAGATCTGATTTAGCTTATCACTAATATTTTGTTTCAATTGTTAATTTTGAAGTTCATCCTCAGACTCTTCAATTAAAATACCTTAATTTTTTTCAAGGAAAATCCATGTTACATTCCAGCTCTTTGCAGGACCTGAGGCTTGCATTGTTCAGCAACCTAAAGGATAAAGACATTTACTCCCAGCACTTAACTTCATATGCTAAGTAATAACTATCCACTGAGAATGTTACATTCAGGAAAACAAAAGGGATGTTTTTATGTACCTGTGTCTGGATGTGTAAGTGTCTACTGAAAAATTAGCAGTACTGTGATGGCCAGGATCATATGTTCATGGACAGAGGCCAAGCAGCCTCTCAGTTACCCATTATTCAGTCACTCTTCTGAGCTCAGCAATTCCATCTAGCCACCAGGAGAGCAGTGGAGCTTCCCCAAGCATGATTTAATGCCTCTAAACAAAGTTTTATGCTGTTAGATTTAAACCAGCTTAACCAAATACCACAGTTTGCTTTTTTGTCTGCTTGTAGCTACATGGAACACAGGTGACTCCTGCTTGTTCCACTGCTCAGAGTCTATTGTCTTCAGCTGAGTTATTGCAGATTTACACCACTGAGACAGGAGATCATAGCCAGTGAATCTCTGTAAGACTACACTGGGTAATAAAAACACATGGTTAAGATACCAGCTGGGAAAGGCTGGATTTTATTCTCCATAGTGCTGTGTGTTTGCTGGCTGGCTGTACAGAACTTCCACGGATTGCCCACATCTCAGTTTAGGCACTGAAGTTGCCCAGTGGTGCAGCCCCATGGCTGGCAGAGGGACAAGCAGCTCCTGAGCCCCATCCATGGCACTGGAACTGGGCAGTCACCTGGGGATGCCCCTCTGGTTTCTCTCTCCAGGTTTTCCACACAGAATGTGGGACAACTGCCTTTCTGGCTGGGATGTCTCAGCGAAGTGCCCGTGCTTAGGCTGGCTGAGCTTCACGTTGCTCTCTCTGTTCTGGAGTTGGCTGTCTTGAAAAAGGGCACAACAGCTATTCCTTATCTCACTGCAGGCACTTGTGAGGGAATCTGTTATGATTATTAATTTTGCAGTGCACTCTGTGATTTACTTCACCCATTTATAGGAAAACAAGTAAACAGAGACCTCATTAAATAGTTGGAGTGTTAAAAATTTGCAGCCAAAACTGACATTTAACAAGTACATTATGAGTGTTACATGAAGACTTTATCTTTTATATAGCACCTTGTTTTGAGGGATAATGGTATTGGTATCATTTGATTAAACATTACATTCCCTTTTTTTTTTCTCCTGGAATCTGCTGCTCCATTTTCTCTGCTGAAGGTGTTCTCCACCAAGACTACCCTAGCTTTCATATAGGCTGAAATGGTTTCCCCATCCCAGGGGGATGAATGTAATTATGCATTTTGGTTTCATTAGGCTTCATAGTAGGGCTGTGCTTTTGCACAAAAATAATAAACAGATTAGTAACATTGCCAAGAAGAGATTTAGAGCATCATCTCTGATTAAGCTTTTCAAAACCAGCCAGGCAACAACGGAGAGAGGTTAAAGCTGTGGAAAAGCACGGTGGAAAAAAAATGACACATTTAGTTAGTTGGGTTCAGTTTATTCTCTCTCAAAGTGATTGTTAAAGGCAGTGTTGCAGAGAGGCTCAGGGCTGGGGTTAGGCTTTCAGGGAGTGTATTCCTTGCTTTGTTACTGGGTTTTATAAACACTCGGGGAAATACATTTCCCTCCTGTCACCTATCTGAAATTTTGGGCAGTACAGATAATCTTTTTGGTTGTTCTTTTTGTAGCATCTGCTGTAAGAATCTCAGATGTCCTCTCAAGGCTATACTATAATATTAATAAATGTACTAGAGCTTGCTGAACGCTACAAAGCAGCCTCAAGACTCTGACACATACTTGCTGACTCTGCTCCAGTTGTGCTTGAGGCCTTTCAGCATTCACTGTAGGTCCACTTCATCCCAGAGCAGAGATTGAGTGCTCAGTGTTGCTGTCAGTAGAGCTCTGGCTGCAGCAAGGTTTGTTTCCTCTCCTGCACAAAACCACTGTAAAACAAAGCAAAGGTTTGTTGTGCTGCTTCAGCTGGTCTTCCTGAGAATGTTTTTCCCAGCAGAGCAGGCTGTGTTGCCTCCAGGCAGGATTACTGCCATGCACTCCCCTCCAGGCTCTCTTTGAAGAAGACTTTGATGCTTTGGCTGGTGCAGGGTGTTTTTTCCTGGCCACCTCTGAGTTTGCCCCTTTTTCTTGCACCAAGTTGTGTCCTTGCTTTGCATCACGAGGAAGGGACTGCCTGGTAGCCAGGCCCTGGTTTTGCTGAGGACTCTCTTCTGATGGGATGTGGGAACCTTTCCATGCCCTGCTGCTTCCTTGGTCTGCAGCTCTCTATCCCACAGGTGTGCAGGTTTTCTCTCTCTCCCTAAAAAGTTCCAAGTACAACTCGTCCAGACATGATGACATCTCATCCCACTGGAGACTCCTTGCCCTCCCATTCCAGGAACAGAAGAGGGTCTAGAAAATATTAACCTGGCAACTGTCCTGCCTGTTTTGTTACCAAATAGCAGCAGAGTTCTAGCTTGATGTCACCTGTATGAGTACATGATCTAAGAGAAGAACTTGGGCCCATATATGGAATGTTTTAGGTCTGTACACACATCTCACAGGACTTGTCATCAGGTTTTGCTGGACTCTTCTATAAGTTAAATCTCATAAGCTGCAGAATCTTCCACTCCTATTTTGGGAGGTGCAACTTAACTGCAGGTCTTGTTTTGACTAGTTTGCCTACTAGCAAATTTCAGTCCAGTTCCCAGCATTTCAGCAAATCCAACAATGGTTTCTTTGACACTAATATTACTGGAGGAAAAAGAAAAAAAGAAGCCCTTAAAGAAATACTTTAGCCTCATTATCTCCTAGTTCCCTGCCCTCTCATCTGAAAAGGAATTTCTTGATTGTTCTTTCCAATACAGTTATAAACTTAGTTTAGAGGAGAAAAGAGCTTTCTCTCTGCTTTTTTTAGGTCTGCTCCCCTGAGGGCTTCTGTTTTCAGTCATTCAGCCTGATCTCTGTTCAGCAGGGCTTCTTGGATGCTGACCACAAAGAAGGGAAAGAAAGGCTTTGAGTCAAAGGTACTTTCTAACTTCTTTTCCATGGCCTCAGAAATTTCCTAATGGTGGGGGAACACCAGGAGTTCAAGGTTGCTTAAGTGCAGCTTCGACTGTTTCTCTGGGCTTTGAAATCATGTTTGAAATCACACAGACTTACCCAGACAGATGTACTAGTAATCCTGGAACATGGACTTCCAAAGGTGACTCCCCTCAAGGAAGACAGCAGTACCAAGCATGGGGTGTAGAGTAGCCATAACAGGCCTCTAAGTCTTCTCTTGCTAACTTAAGAACATGGGAAGCAGCATTTGAGGTCATTGGGCTGGATTGTTTTCCACACACAGAGAAGCCTGTTTGTCACTCCACCGTGTGTGTGTCATGGTAGTTGAAACCTATTCCTCCACCTTTGATGTGGGCCTGGTGTTGTACAGGGAATGGTGTGGCACGGAGGAAGCAAGTGAATCATATTGATTTCTCAAGAGAATATACATTGTTCTAGGTTGTGATTTTTTCCCACTTGCAGTTCTTTTTTCTGGTCTCCTCACTTTCATAATATTTCCACTTTGCCTTCCTCAGTCTCTTCTTTTTCCCTTTTACAAAGCCAGGATCAAAATGCCAGACACGGTGCTTTGGGTAGATTTAAAATCAAACAAAAAGCCATTTCTGAAATCTCAGTCTGCTCAAAATACACAGTTTAGGTGTCAGTGCCTTAAAGAGTATAAATTAATAAACACTATGGACTACTTCTGTTTACTCCAGCTGAGACTAACCCTGAGTTTGTGTATTGCCAATCTCAAGGATTCAAGCCCCACTGGCAGATGCAAGGTTTGATGTTTGAGGGTGGAGTACAGGCAGAACTGAACATTGGGTCAGTGCAGTTGCTCTAACCTGTTCTTCTATGTGATCCATGCTTTTATGGAAGGAAGAAGTGTGTGCATCTGTGAATAACAAAATAGCTTTGGAACATTGGAAATCACCTCAGTAGGGAGTAACTTAGAGGAAGGCTATATGAGGTAATCCACCAACCACATAGTGCTGCTCCTGTGACTCTGTAATTGAAGGTACATACTCCATTTTTATGTGTGTGTACAGTTTGTCTTCTGTACAAGTGTATAAGCCAGACAGTAAGTAAATGCTAGATTCTCTCCATATTTCATAGCAGCCTGGTCCTATAAAGATTATCCTCAACTCCCCTCCTAGCAGAGTCTGGGCCAGGTTTCTGAAAACGTTGACTTTTCCTCTGACTTCTTGACAGGTGCTGAGGTAAGTGAGAAATGAACAATGACTTAATGCTGGTTTTGAAATACGTAATATTTCAAATTTTAAGTAATGAGCTTGTAGAAAGTTTCAGTTTAGAAACCTTAGATCCGTTAATCCAGCTCCCTCCTCATCCCAGAGCTCATCCTAAAGCTAGGCTGGCTTGTCAAAGGCCACCTCTACTTGTGTGGAAACCCTTGAAGGTGGCAGATGCACCAACTGCAATGCAGAACCTGTTCTGGAGCTCACCAGCTCTAAGTGGTGAAGAAGTCTTTATGATTCAGAATGTTACCTGCAGGCCCTGGGCAGGGTGTGTCTGTGTACCCAGTTCCACAAGACTGTGCCCTGAGTAACAGTAATAAAATCCATGGTGTTGCTGTTTGGTTTTGGTTTGCCCTGGTGTCACTGAGGTGGCAATCTGTCCAACTGTTACCGATTGAAAACATTCTTCTCTCTCTTTATTTGCTGGCTAACATTGCCATTTGGCTTCTGTCTTGCTGAGGGGTGCTCTGGTATAAACCCCCTGTTTCTGTTGCTGGATTGGGGTCAGAAGGTGGTCTGAAGGAATTATTAACTGCAAAGGTGCAGAAGCAGATAAAAAAAAACACTTGTCAGAATGAAGCCAAGAATATATATTTAGAAATCCATTTAGGTCTCACCATTTTGCTTAAAATGGAATTGGATAATAATACCTGGCTGGGCAATACAGTTAATGAAAAGCACTGAATGTAAAAGTTACCAAACGTAAAAGTTGAATTTTTTTATGTGAGCCTGGGTTTTCCAGTAAGCTCTAAAAACCCTATTCTCATTTTAAGCAATCTACCGATACATTTAACAAATGTCAAGATGAAATGCCTCAGCAGAGAGCAAAAAGACCAAGGGTTTTATTGTACTACTCTTCCAGCACTGATAGCCTGTATTGAACTTTCATGCTAAGGATCAATAGCTTTATTGGATCAAATATGGTGAACTATCAAAGACATCAGGCTCTACCTAAAGGACACTTCAGATTGAGCTGTCTCCCTTGAGAGCACTTGGACTCTTGAATTTGTGCTTTGATATTTGCTCATGTCCCTGGTTATTTTGAAATTATTTTAAATTAATTAATTAAAACAAAACAAACAGCCACACTTGTCTTGCTGTATATTCATGAGTATTCTCCGTGCCCTTGTGTGGCACGTGGAGATCAAAGCCACTGACTGCCATGGTGAGGCCAGTGCTGGTCCTGGCAAAGCATTTGGAGGTATCTTTTTAAACATGAGGAGGAAATTGTGGAGTGTGAGGGTGGTGAGACCCTGGCCCAGGTTGCCCAGGGAAGCTGTGGCTGCCCCATCCCTGGCAGTGTTGAAGGGCAGGTTGGATGGGGCTTGGAGCAACCTGGTGTGGTGGGAGGTGTCCCTGCCCATGTAGGGGGTTGGATCTAGATGATCTTGAAGGTCCCTTCCCACCCAAACCATCCCATGATTTTATGATTTTGAGCTCATCTCTCAAAACTTGGTGGTGTTTGAAGACTTAAAATTGCAAGGAAATGGCAAGAGGGGATGCAGCAGATCTGGGAAGTTCAAACAAACCGACCCTGGGGGTGGGGGGCAATGCAGAGAAGGCAGCCCCAGCTGAGCTGTTTGTGCCGATGGCTGTGGGGGAGGAACTGATGCTTCCCCCGAGGCTGCCAGCTGAACAATTTGCCCCAAAAGCTCCCTTGTCTTCCCCTCCCTCCTTTCCACCTCTGCAGTTAAGAGCTCTCAGCTGGTGACCTTAGAATAAACATTTGTTTTTGTCAGCAGAGCTGACAGAGGGAAGTAGTGGGAGTGGGGTGGAGGTGGTTGGGGTAGGGGAGAAGAATGAGGACTGGAAGGGTGCAGGGGAGGAGAACTGAAAAATACCAAAATTAAGCTTTCAACCATGCTTGGGACCAGCTTGGCTAAAGCAGTGTTTTAATCTGAATAAAAGGAATGGCAAAAGCTGGAGGAAGCCAAGGTGCCAAGGAGAGGGGGGTGGTGGCTGGTACTGGTAGGTGGAGAGGGTTCTGCAGGGCCCTCCCAGCCCTCTGTTTTCCTCAGAGAGGAGTGTGACATCCCTAAGAGTGATGTTACAAGGAGGAGCATGGCTTTCCTCCTTTCTCCTGGCTCTTCTTTGCTGCCCTCTCAGCTGGTGGATTTATACCACTGTGATGGGGTCAGGCAGGAGTCTGGGAGCATCACAGCCTGGACAGGAAGACTCTCTGTTGTGCTAATAGTCCTGGGGGTCCAAGAGGCTGAAGATGGGAGGCATTATTTCAATAGCACATTAAATTACTTTGTGGTGAACCCAGTTTTATTTCACTTACTGCAGCAGAGCTTGTTCATTTTTGTACCAAACAGAAATTTGCAACCAATTCAATGGTGTGCTAGCCAGACCTCACCTAAGGTGAAAATGTCTGGAATTAGAAGTAGGTGCAATATCATGGACGAAATCATGGAATGGTTTGGGTTGGAGGAGACCTTAAAGATCATCTAGTTCTGTCCTCCCTGCATTGGCACCTCCCACTAGACCATGTTGCTCCAAGCCCCATCCAACCTGCTCTTGAACACTTCCAGGGATGAGACTTCCACAACTTCCTTGGGCAACCTGGGCCAGTCTCTCACCACCCTCATAGTGAAGAGTTTCCTCCTGATGTCCAATCTAAATCTCCCCTTTTCAAGTTTCAATCCATTGTAATCCAAATGCAGCTGCCCTTGGTTGATCCGTGGAGCAGTGGGTTTGTCCAGCGTGGCCCAGACACGGTCTCTCTGCAGCTGTGGTCTGAACACCATTTTTAAGCCATTCCTGCAGTGCCGTGACTGAGATGTTGATGTGGTTTTACAAACATGTGCTGAGCTAAATATTTCTGAGCTGTGGGTGCCAGCTGTGCTGGGCTCTTAGATCTGAGGAAGCTTGGGGAGCAGAGGTTAACCTCCTCATCTGAGCCACAGACCAGCCTCTTCCCCCTGGTTAGGTGATTCATAGAAAGAACAAGGCAGGAGCCTGAAGCTTGATTTTTTTTTTCTTTTGTTTGTGAGTGCTGATGATCCCAGTTATGATTCCAGACTTGCTGCTGGCTTTGTGCAGTTTTGTGCTGAAATTACAGGATGGGGGAATACAACTGTGCATTAACTTGGAGAAGGATCAGTCTGGGGACCTGTGTGTGTCTTTTCAGTGGTCCCCTTACCAGCAAGTAGCAAGAGGAAAAGTTTTGTGCCTGCTTCTAGTGGAGGGGAAAAAAAATGCTGCCAAGTCTGTTGCTGAGGAACTGGCTGTTAAAAATCAAAGGGTAACCTAACCCTCCTGTTTCTCCCTCCCATTTTTGCAACGCAGCTGAATGTGGTTGGTCTGCACTTCTAATGCCCTGGTTGTGAGGCTGTGCTGCCTGTTCAAAGGGGCTCTAGGCTCTTCACTTTGTTCCTATATCCATAACATCTCACATTTTTGTGCAAGATACCTGCTGTGTTGCATGAAGTGCAGTAAAGGATATTAGAACCCTGTAGAGCCCCTGAGACAAAGTCATCTCCTTCAGGGTGATGGGGGTAGAGAGGACACTGGATGAGTAGGGTGCTGTTTGTTACTGTATCATACCTGTCATATTCCACACAAGTTGGAAGGGAAAAAAAGCTCTAAATAACTGGATTCTTGGTTGGAGACAGCATAAGAAATTGATAGAAAAGTGCTTCCTGGTTATAGCTCAATGAAGCACTAGATTGCAAAAGTGAGTCTCTCATACACATCTGAATAAACTCCATATTTATGAACAGAGAGAAAATTGTAGAAAATCCTGTGAAGGGAGATGATTTCACAGGAGGAAAAAAAAAAGCTGTTTAGCACTGAAACTCAGGGTTGCTATTCTCTTTTATGCTACTTCTTTGGAATTAGGATGTGTGTGAGCAGTAATCTTAAACTGGACAAAAGGTGAGTTTCATACAAATAACTCTGCCCTGCTGACAGTCTGCAGAGATGTACTCAGCGCAGCAGAAATCTCTGCTGGTTTAGCTGTATCTGTCAGCATTTCCCAATGGTCCTTCTTCTCCAGTGTTTTCTGCTCCTCAGGGATGATGGTCTCATCATGACCAAGTCCAGAGTGAAGCTCTCCAGTGTGTTCCCATACATGCAGCTCTGGCTGTATCAACTGGAAGGCTGAGAGGAATAGTGTAGTTAAAGGGTCTGAAACTTGACCTCTGCCACACACTCCCTTGTCATTCTGGCCAAGTTATTCAGTCTTTCAATCACTTTTCTGCCAAATAAGGCCATTCTCTCTGCCTGTTTTGGTTCAGTTAAATGTGTACGGTGTTTGGAACTGAGCTTGAACCTGCTTTGTGCACGTGTGTGGACTTGGACAACAGGATCTGGCTTTTGGGGAATGCTGCTGTGGCTGCAGTAATGACAAGGTGTTGGAAATGGCTTTTCTGTTGACTTGACAGTGTGTGTCTTTGGTCTTGAACACTGAATCCCCAGTTGATGATAATATAGGGAATAAGACAGAAAAGCAAAGGAGCGTTCTATGCGCCCCAGAGGCAGCAAGTTATTTTCTTAATCAGACTTACTAAGTGTGGGAGGTTATTAAAGTGACTGGCTAATGGCTGCTTGCTTTCTCCAGCCTCTTTAGATTTCTGGTTGGTACCTGCTGATGATCAGTTTTAGTGCTTTCCTTCACTTTTAGATGCAGTGTAATCTGTATTCCTGCATTTGCAGATGTGAGTTGGTCTTACCTGGTTATATCCACAGGGAGGGTGAACAATTCCGTAGGTTGTTGTTGAAATATGCACTAAAATTAGCAGCTGTTTTAAGAGCATTCTCATTTTGTTTTGAGAGACAACGGGAAAAAGTGCCAACATTGAATGGAAAATAGCATAATAGAGCACACAAGATGAAATTCACTGTCTTAACTGTCATCACATGGCCTAGGTACCATTTAAAGCCTCAAAATGGGATCTAAATTGCTGATAGGAGCCAGCCTTTATGGGGATGAATTTCATCGTACAGCAGTGCCCTTACTGATGGAAATAAATTGCTTTGGGGAGTTGATGTGCCTGGAAGCAAGCATACAGGTTGGGGGATAACTGATGTTACAGAGGAGTTCTCCCCTGGTGTCTATAGTTTCATTCATACACTCACAACTCTTACAGGAGAAGTTCCTAGTTTGCATATTCAAGCCCAGAAGTGCTGAGCAGTCAGAGCAGTGCTTGAAAGTGATGGAAAACCCTGATCCAAACATGTATTGCAGTCTGTATCCCATTCTAGGGCACTGGAAATTAAACACCTGAAGTTAGTGATCTCCCTTGACCATAAAGGCCCTCTTTCTCTCAGTTTGCTGTTTGTCATCTGGACGTTATGTCTTTTATCTCTTAGAGATGCTGTGAAAAATAAATTGTTTCTGAAAAACTCAAAAATAGAGTGCTGAGAGCAATAAAAAAACCCAGTGAGGAGCTTAATTGTATCTTCAGGGAAGGTTTAGAGTAATATGCTGTAAACAAGGCATGGGACCTCTCACTGAACAATAAAGGACATGACAAAGTATTGAATAGCTGTTGGAGGAGAGCCTGCGTTGTACATCATGGGCCCTACATCTGGGGAGAGTGAGGAAGAGATGAAGGATATGATCATGAAAGATGGAGCTGATCTGCATTAGAGCAACTTCAGGACATTTTGGGCAGCAGCAAAGCTGGTACTTCTCAGCTTTCAGCTCTTTGTCTCCAAAATTGACTTTTTGGGAGTGTGTTCTGTCAAAGCCAAAGTCAGTATGAAGGATTTGGCTGCATCTATTCCTTGGGCAAGGATCAACCTGAGGTTTTTTTGCTACTCAAGTTCTGAATCCTGGCCCTTCCAAACCGTGAGGTGTGAAGAGGATCTGCGGGATGGCAGCAGGAGCAGGTCATGATTCAGTGAGTCCAGCAGGCACTAGGGGGAGATACGGATACTCCTAAGGCTTGAAACCCAAAGCATGGGATTAGCAGGGACTGTGGGAACCTGCCACACCACTGCTTGCCAGGAGCTGACAAAGCTGCTTGATGTCCTTTGTTGTGTAGGGTAAGAATGGGATCTATCAAGAAATAAGAGATAACGATGTGAACTGCACTGTGTGGGTAACTGGTTGTCATGTGTTGGAAAGCTGTGGCATTTCTTTGAGAAGAGGAGGAATAATGCTGGAAGGTCCAAACCTTGCATCTGTCTTGAAACAACTGGATTAAGGCATTTTCTCACCAACAGCTTTCAGCTTTGCAGCTGAATGTCACAAAGTTACGCTCAGAGATGACAAATAGATTTTGACTAGTGAAGACTCTTTACTGCCTTTCCTGATTGATGTTGTGTCCCCCTGTAAATGAGCAGGAATGTTTGAATGGACTGCCAGTTGCAGTCACATTCTGAATTTCTTCTTTGGTCTCTTTTTCAGGCGCTGTGCAGCAAGGTCATGAAAGCAGTTTTAATGCTTGTGGCTTCTCAATTACCAGGAAGACTCAGTGCTGCTAACTCGGGGAAATTACTAGATGTTGCTTCACACTGTGAGGCAGACTTTTGTTACTCAAGCATAAGAAATGAGAAGATGGCAGGAGGAATTTCTGCCCAGGTCAGTGTTGATGCTCTCTTTTGATCAAGCCTATGAGAAGGATCCGTCTTCCTAATCTCGCCCCATCACATCTTCATGCTCCAAGTTCTGTTAAGCCATGGGATATGTAAGCCCTCAGTAGCCATCCAGATGGGTTTCGGTGTTGGCTGTTGTGGTGCCTGCTCTGTTCCTTGTCAGCACCTTGACAATCAGCTCTTAGAAGCTGCCAGATAGAAGCATAACGACCACCTTGCAGCTTTCCCTTCCCAGCAGATAAACCTGCTTGTTAGTTGGGAGATGTCTTTTCCCTATTGGTGAGGAAAAATGGCCACTACTGCACCAAACAAAGGGTCAAACTGGAGCCCACAAGCATTATTTTCTTTAAACAGGACTAGATTCAGTCTTCTGACACTGGGGCTGTTCCAGGTGCCTCTGAAAACCTCCTTATGTTCAGAGGGAGCTGAAGGTGGCAAGAGCATCACTACCTCAACAGGAATGGAAGCTTCAGAGCTCTTGCAGAGATACCATGAGGTTACAACTACCAGGAAGCTGTGGTGGCTATAACTAGCATTGCCACCTCCATCAGACATCCAGCACTTGCTCTGTAATGTCCTCTCCATGTCCTGAGTGATTCTGGGCCAGCTGAACTAACAGGAAGCACAACTCATGCCAGTAAGTGTATGGCTTTACATTTATTTGTGATTTTTGGTTGATTTTTCCTATGTGAAATTATGCCACCATGCATATTTCTCTCTAAAGAGAGGGAAAAACACTTCATTGATGTTTAATGAATGAATGCCTGTACATACCTTGAAGATATAAAGTGTGATGGAAGTGCTGGGTGTTTCGTGTGGAGCCCCAAACATTCTGAGGTGGAGAAGGTCCTGTGATGATCTCAGTGCTGCCTGGTCAACTCCTGAAGTTTGCTTTGATGTAGGGTGTTGTGTATGGAAACATCATTTTCATGTCCAGTGCTTGCTAAGATGAAACAGTAATATTTGCTGAAAAAATGAACGGTTTAGCTGCTTGTCCAGTTTCCACCATAACTGAATTGCAGAATCACAGAGTTGTTGAGTTTGGAAGGGACCTCTTGAGATCACCTAGCTCAGCTCTGCTCAAGCTGACTCTGCTTGAGCAGATTGCCTAGGAATGTATCCAGTAAATATTCCAGAGTGTTCAACCACCCTCACGGTAAAAAAGTGTTCTCCTATTTGAGATGGATTTAATCATCATGATCTGACAGTGCAGAAGAGACATTGGGCTGGTGTAGAGTTGAGACTAGAAATACCTTAACTGGGCACCACCAGCAGCTTGGACTAGTGTGACCCCTGCCTTTGGGAACATTATTTTAGCTGTTAATTCAGGGCAGAGTCGCTCTTCCATCCCTAACTACACCTCTCAAGTAGTGAGGACCTGATGTGGACATTTAATTCTGTATAGATACTGCAGCTGGAGGTGGGATTTATCCCACAGAAGGTTTTCAGGCACTTGCTTAGCAGCCAAAACCATAAAATGATGATGGATCAGTGTAGCAATGTAATGTTGTCCTGGGAAGAATGACAATGTGAGTTGGAGGACAAGTAAAGTTAAACTGTTTTATGGCTGTGATAAACTACTGGTCTGGCAGAGTAAAATTTCATTGAATAACATAGACATTTACTGCCACTGTGTTGAAGTGTTATGACTGTGGTAGTTTTGCTGTGTTTTCCTCTTGGCCTGCACATTTCACTAAATTCAGATATACTCGTGGTTTTGGAGACAAACTGGATTGAACAAACCGGTCCCTTGAAATGTCCCAGTCGTTGCTGCTGGTCCTGATGTGTGACCCCTTCTTCTGGCAAGTTGCAGGCTCACTGTTGGCAGTTGGAAGGTTTGTGGATGGATTTGGGGTTCTTTGAGTTGATCCATCAAACGTTCAGAGAGGGGGACAGCCATAGGATCCTGCTAATGGCAAGAGCATGCATACCTGGAGAGAATGAGATTGTGTTGGGGATGGAAGGTGTGTGAAAGCAAAAGTAAATACCAGAGCTGGGGGGTGTCATCCCAGATTGGGTGCACACATTTATGTTCTTGGTTGGTTGTTTTTTGAGAGAGTGAAAATTACAATATTCTTTGACTTTAGGGGCATTTCGTGGGATTGAGAACACAAAAATGTTATTTCAAAAATTTCATCTAGCTCCTACTTAGGAAGAATTTAATATCCTAAAGCTTGCTTGCCTGCTTTTGTCCCTGCAACTGCTGTAGCTCTATTGGTAATATTCTTCCCCCACTTAGCTGAGCAGGAGGGCTGATTTCAGGAGGTTTAATATAAAGGAAATGGCATTTCAGTCTTCAAGAATGTAATACTGCATAGAGTTATCACTTATCTGTTAACTGAAAACAACCTGGTGTAAAACACACAGAATGTAGAAACTGCAAATGGAAAATTCTTCTTGCTTCAACCCACTTCTTTTTGTTGCATCAGCAAGAGAAGCATTGCTGTAGAAGATCCAGTTCTCACAGTGAGTGACAGATTGCCTCCTTTGCCCATGCATGTGACTCTTAATATATCTTCAGCTATATTCTATGGAGTGTGTGGGTGTCAAAATAAAGCAAAATAATACATAGTTCTTCCAGGCAGTTCTACTTTCACAAAGCTTATTGGTGTTGTCAGTTGTTACATGATGAGATGCATAAACTGCACCGTGTGTATCCACTCTGCTTGGAACTCAAAGGGAGCTGATATTCAATATTCCATGTGAGTTACAGTCCTGATTGTCAGATCAAAGTAACATCCTGTCACTTCAAATTTGCTGCTATTTCCCTGAAATCTTAAAATCCTTCACTGTTCCTATTTAGGTGTCAGGCCTGCATCATGATGAATTCAACCTGTTACCTTTTGACATGCTGGTTAATGTAGCTCAAAAATATGCATTATTAAATGTTTTGGAACATACCTAATGCATACTGGTAAAACTGGCAAATGGAAATGATCGTAACTTCCAAAACCACTGAGCTGGTTCTGTTCTTTGTTTGGCTTCAGTTTTGTGTTTCTGTCAGAACACAAGAGAAATAAAAAGCCAAGCTTGAAGTTGACAGTCTCAGTTACTTTTAATTAGGTTTAAATTCTGCATGATTGAAGTCAATAGTTGGAAATTGTCTTCATGCCTGTGGTAGACCATCATGAATCTGATTGCCGGAAGACAATCTTAGTGAACACAGGCTAGTGCTTGCTCTGAGTTAGTAGGTCCCTGCTGCAGTTAGTGCAGTTGGCATCTAGACACTGGAGATGATCCTTCCCTTTGGGGTATTTGCATGTGTAGTGGTCCAAGTAAGTTATCAGTTTGGCAGCTGATGTGCTGGATGGCACAGTCACTGAAGGGTGTCTGCACACCTTCCAAAAAGATGGAAAGTGTATTAGCTAAGAAAATGGGGTGGCATTAATTTTGCCATCCATGCATATATTTGATGTTAAAAATGAAATGCAAATAAGTTTTTGAAAGTGAATTCAAAATGTCAGTGACAGAAGGTTTTGATTTTCCTGGTCTCCACTATAAAGTCCTTATCCTGCCCATCTTTTCTGCAAAGTAACTTGTGCAGTTCCCCTTCTGATGTGTGATCTCCACCAGCACAGAAGTCACCAGGCAGTTGCCCATCTTAGGCCTCTTCTTGGTCTCTGACTGGTGATTTCTCAGACCAAGGATGCTGCTCTCCACAGGATCCCATTAGCCTTTAGCACTGGATCTACTGATCCAGAAGAGCACCAAGGCTTGGGCTGGGTCCTCAGAACTGTGAGGCATCGTGTGCTGGCCCCACCAAAACCTGTGGGAGTTCAGTGCTTGTTCACCTCCACGTGTGTGTGAGTCCTGACGTGTCAAGGTGGTGGGACTTGGTGGTGGTCACAGTAGTCATAGCTCTCTGAGATGTCTCAATGAGGCTTGCAAAGACCCTGTCATAGAATCAAGAGCAGGAGTTGGGTGACAGCATGTTCTCTGCCTCTCTACATGGTTAGGCAACCTAAGTAGATAATTATTTTTTTTTTATCAATGGGTTAAACAAAGTGAACTGGCTTCTCACTGCACTGGGTAAGCAGCACTTCCAGGATGCTTTGCTGTCACAGTGTGCAGTGGTGATGAGCAGCAGGGGACACCAACAGTGTGAGCTGCTCCAGGGGTATTGTCATGATCTCCAGAAACAATCAGTGTAGGCCCTGAAGTGCCACTGGATTGCTTCCAAAGTGGCCTGGATTAATACGGGCCTCTATTTGTCTGCTTACATTCCATCAAATTTACTTCCTTGCAAGTTGCAAAACTACAGAACAAATGTTTCAAATAGAAGACTAAGATCTGAAAAGAGTAACAACATGAGCAGAAGGCACTCACTGATGCCAGTAAATTCTTCAGAGCTGTAACTTATTCATAAACATGAGCAGATAAGTATTCAAGGGGAAGAAAGGACTAGTTTTTAAGTGATTGAGGCAAAATTTCCTCACACAAAGTATCTTACACAGTGCTCCTAGGCAAATCTAGTGATAAAGGTAAAGTGTTGATCAAGAGAGAAGGGGTTGACACAAATTTTAATGGCAATGGAGAGGTCCCAAACACACAACCAGCACTTCTGTTGTTTAAAAAAGAGGCCTTCAGGCTGCTCTGACATCGTTTCCTGGGGTCAGTAAAGGGGAGTCCCAGTGGCTCACAGGCCTCTTTCAGCTCTCAGCAGGTTTGTGTTTGTTAGAGGGCAAGAATACAGTTCCAGAAACCAGCCTAAAGGGTTAATCAATGTGGGCATTGATTTGAGGTTCTAACAAATGGGATTCACCCAAGAGTGAGGCCTGATGCTGCTCAGAGCAGATTTGCCATCAAACGGATCACATGGTTAATTGTGGTTAATTTTGGCCTATTAAACTGGTATCAGAAGGATCCTTTCTTTTTACCTTCATTTTGCCATGTGGAGGAGCATCTTGGTGACTGTAAAAAGATGAGTATCAAAGACCTTGCTTCCAAAATGCCCCCGCAGATGCAAAAGGAGGCATCACTGGTTCCCATTTTTATCAGGGACAATAGGGATCCTCTCTGGTCTGATGTCTTTGGCAGAGCTGGGAGTTAGGACGACTGGTTGCAAGTCCCACTCCAGTGTGTGAAACCAGAATGTTCTTCCTGACTCCTAATCAGGTAGCAATTACCAGAGTAGAGCAGGAAAAGGCAAACTGGAGCAGCATGCCAAACCTGTGCATAGATTGGTTAGCAATTTCCTTTCTTACTTAACTGCATAAATAATCAAATGTGAATATTGGAAAAGCTGAGCTATTTCTCTTGGGATCTAGACCTGCCTTGCATGTTTAAAATATTTATATATTGGAGCTGTCAGTTTTTCTAACTATATCAAGGCTGAACAGCGATAGAATCTGCAGATGAAAGATGGTACTTGAAAAGGAAAAGCAAGCAGGGTGTTAGGCCCATTTAATTTAAACGTGCTGTATTAAATCTAAAGCACCGTCTCTGCTGTGTCCATGCAGTGTGGCTCCTTATTAGTATTACTAAGAAAGAAAAGATCTTTTAGAGCAGGCATGGTTTGAGATTAAGGTAATTTAAATTAGCACGGTGGTGTGGAATACCAAGGCACTTTTGTTCTGATTTCATTGTACTGGCTGGCGAGAAGGGAGGGTGGATGTGTGAGAGCAGCACTTTGAAACCACAGCTGAGCCCGTAGCATTCCCCATCTCCTGAGAACAGGGGAAGAGATGTTACCTGGTGCTGTGGGGAGGGGAGAGCAGTGAAGGGCAACACGGGGAGTTGGCCCTGAGACTGGGATAAGTAGGTCAGCTCAGCACAGCCCCGCTCCTGATGCCTGTTCTGTGTGTTTTGATGGAGCTGTACAAGGGGTGAGCCTGGTTTAGGGCCAGCTGAAAAGCCCAGTGAGCTGCTGTGAGCCCTCAGACCTCACACACGTTGTAAAACTGCTTTGAAAAACTTATGGGGGAGGAGGATCTTTTATTTATTGGTGCAGACCAAGTTGTTGGCAGGGTAAGGTGCAATCGTGTGATGGAGTTTGAATCACGGAATCGTCACGGCTGGAAAAGACTTCTGAGGTCACTGAGTCCAACTGTCCACCTGGGAGAGGGGGGAACAACACGACCCACCCAAACACAACCCACCCAAACACACAACAGGAAAAAAGAGAAGAAAGTTACCTCCTTTTGGCACCAAACAGCACCACTGTGTTTACCCTGATGGCAGAGAGGGTCCTCGTTAAAGGCCAGGATAAAAAAATTGGAGGCTCCCTTCTGTTTTGTCTCTTTGGGAGGTTTTCCTTTGCTTTTATGTTTGTACAGAACCTTTCATTACGGGCTACTGGCCTGTGATTGGAATTTCTACAAGACAGTTTAATAAAAGCAACAAGAGCTCATTTTGTGATTTAATAAAAATCTCAGAGCCTTGGTATTAGGAAGGTGACTGTACAGAATAATCCAGTGAGCTACTTGTGACTGGGACAGTGTTTCTGCTCTAGTTCTACCAACCTTTCCAGGATTTCACAGTGACTCCCATGCTTGATGTTTTCCTTAGCCAGAAAAAAGGGAACCTAAATGTGAATATGATTGGATATTTCAGATCTTTATGTATTTTATTTCTGAGGGAAAAACAAGTGGATTTAGGTAATACAATGCCCCCACCCAGGAATCTTTGCTGTTCTTACAGGTGCTTTTGTTTGTTTTGTTTCCTTTTTCATTTAAGATGTTTTTTCTGACCATGCTAATGAAAAGCTGCACCTCAGCCAAGTGAGGATATTGCTCATATTTAGCTGGGCCTTGCTGTAGGAACAATACAACAGGTACAACTGTATTTGCAGTAGTATTTCTATTTGGATTCTAAAATGGATGCTGAACAAGCAGGAGCATTTGTTCTCCCTAAATTTGCAGTCCCTGGAGGAGCCCTCAGGACCTCAGCAGCTCCTTTTCTCTGCTGCTTCTCTTGTCTGTGGTCAGAGTTGTACCAAGGGAAAGAGACTGTGGACAAGGTGAATGTGATCAGTGAAGCTTTCAGAGACAAATATTAGCAACACCCCACTCTGAATTAGTTATTATTTCTTCAGGTGAAAATATACCCAGCATTAGATCATGCTTTTTTAATAATTGCCTATTACAGAGGTGGTTTTTAAATTAATGAATAACCAGTTTGGGGTTAGTTTTCTGAAGGGTTTGGTTTTCTTTCTCTGTTAGCATCTGAGTGCTGCCCATTAAGTACATCTACGGGGCACTTAATGACAAGAAAATTATTTGATGGAGCCATCCTGTGTAACGAGATATTTCAGCAATTTATTCTGTACAATATGTTAGCACCAAAAATTGGAACTTTGGGCAGGCTTGTGGGCAGGTGTGAAAACCTGTTGAGTCTCCCCTTAGACAAAATCTATTTACCATGGAAAATTTTCCTTCAGGGTATGTTTTTGTGACTGTATTAAATGAAAGCCAAATGGTGCACATTCAGAAAAGGTCATTTAAGTAAAAGTTATTTGACAAGATAAATGAAAATTTACCCTTACCCTGCTTGACAGGAGCTAAAAACTGAGGTCTAGTAGGTTATTTTAATTCAGAGAATGAATTGGTTTTGAGGTCAGATATCCTTATGGTATACACCTGACCTCCTGTTCTCCTCTGTACAGGAGGAATTGGGCAGCAGAGCATGGTTTCTTTGTCACTTCTCCAGCCCTTTCTTTAGCTAGCAGTTTACCTCAAAACATCATCCCCTCCCCAGGAGCAGCCTCTTTGAGTCACAGCCAGGACTCTTCCAGGTGGTGGGATTTTTTCCTGGTAGCCTGAAATGAACTCCATCACTTACATCCTCTTCATGTGTGACTTCCCTTTGCAATTGTGTTCCTTCTTGGTTTAACTGCTTAAAAGATGGGCTTGGTCCCATCTAGTCTCAACAGAAGAGGTATGTTTGAAAGCTTTCCAGTCAGTGGGGCTTTCTCTGTGCTCCAGCCTGGGAAGGGTTTAGACAAAGAGAATATGACAACCCTGGGTGTTTCTGCTGTGCTCATGGTGCTCATGTCATAATGCTTCACTCCGGTTATTGCTTTTGTTTGTTTGCCTTTTCAATTTGTATCCTTTTTTCCTCTTGGGTCATCTTTCTCACCTGGTCAGCCATGAAAAGCAGAAACTAAACATGAAGCTTGTTCTGTGTTCACCTGATTCCAGCAGCTGGAGGGGAAAGCAGCAGATCCTGCAGAGCCGGGCGGAGGTGGCAGCGCTGGTTGCAGCTCCCTTTAAGCGTGGTTCAGTCAAAGTGGTGGGAGGACAAGGGAAAAGCAAACATAGGACATTTCCAGGAATTAATAGCTGCACTGGACTGTCTTGAAAGATGTCTAGCCAAGTATCCCTGAGAGAAGCTGTTAAAGAAATGCCTGTTGATACCTTGTTAATCTGACACAACGCAGAGCAAAAGCAAGGTACCTGGTTTGGTGGGCTGTGAGCCCCCTGAAGGCGTGTGGGTTTGAAGGACATGACACTGGAAGTTTCTTTATGCTTGTTAGACAAAAGAGGGCATAATTAGACTTCAGGCAGGCTCCTGGCCTAAAGAAATCAAGGGGGAGTTTCTTTATATGTCAGGTTAGCGACAGCGTCTCCTGTAGCTATAAACCTACTTAAGTGTTTCCAAGACCTGGCTGGCGTCGGAGCTTGCTGTGAGCTTTGTGTATCCCCAGCTAGAGGCCTGTCCCTGGAATGGTACATCCAGTTGCTGGTATTATTCCATTGTCATGTGGATTTTTGGTCTATTATCACTGCAGCCATGTTTTGAAATAAGCACTCCCCTCCCACTGATCAGTCTCTCCGCTGGGTGTGTTTGGAGATTGCTCGTGCTGCATATCAATGGGATTTAGGATGAAACAAGAGAAGTCCTGGGATGTTTTTGTAAACCAGTCCCATCATCTGTCTTTTGTGAGCTTGGAAACTTGTCAGTCAGCACAGAAAAAATATTGGCGAGTCTGGCTGCTCCCTTGCTGCTGAACAGTTTTCTGGAAGGACAGTGGAAGTCACGCAGTGAATCCTTAAACAAGTCAATAGAGGTAAATGCAGAGGAAAACGTTGCAGCCAAAGGGAGGTTCCTCCTAGGTTTTTTTTGTGGGACCAGCTTCACTTTGAGGGCTGCTGATTTTGGGACCATAATGAAAGATGTCAAAGCTCACATTCTGGGAATCTGGGTTGCATTTTCAGCAGCATAATACCCTCAGCACTCCTTTAATCAGTGCAGAGAAGCATGTGGCTACCATCTTAAAATCTCCAGCAGTTAGATAACTGAAATAAAGAAGAATGAATTCCAAGGTCAGCTGCTAGGTACAAGGTCTTTTGTGAGAGAAAGTCAGGTACTGCTGGTAGAAGGTGGGCAGCAAGCACTTTTGGATCTGAATGGCTGAAGGTTTTGAACTTCTCTTGAGGCCAGGGTAGGGTTTCTGTGTCTAGGGTGTGAAAAATAGACTCGTAACCAGCATTTGGATGAACCACTGGGGAACAGGTCAGTGAGAAAGTAGCATGTCTGAATAGCAAGACAGTTACATGGGTAACCTGTGCTATGTGGTCCCTGTGCTATAGGGGATCAGCATGAACCTGTAGTAAAAAAAAGAAGGGGGGGGGCTTTCTGTGCTATGCTACATTAATGAACTGTTTTTAAGAAATTCTAGCTGCAGACAGGTCTTAGGAGGCAGGTGTAACGTGGAGCTTTGCTCCTGGCCACGGTGCTTCATGGCTCTGTGTCCACAGCAGACTTGTTTGGAGAACACTTGATCACTTCTACAACATGAACAAAATATGTGCAGGAGAGAGGTTTCTTATTTTTCTTTTTTGTCTCCTTTTTATTGCTACTTTGTGGGATTATTTGTTCTTTGACAGGGATATTTTAGGCAGAGAGAAGGAAAACAAAACCTACCAGAAAAATAAAATACCAGGAGTGTGACTTGCAGCTGAATGGACAAATCTGACCCTGACAAATCAGTGTTTTTGTTCAAAAGTCACATAAATGTGAGGAAGACACAACCACTCATTTAAAGACAGAAATCTTTATTGCTGGCTGCTCAGGAATGCAAGCTGGAAAGCTTGGAGTCGTCACACACAGAAGAGCAAATACAGCAGGGGGGGATTTTTGAGCTCATCTTTTACTTCTTCTGTGTTGGAGATTGCAGAAGCTGGTTTGCCATGCTCAAAGACTTCTTTTGTAAGGGTTTCTGCTGATGTTGAGGTGTTTCATGCAGCCCAGAATCTGGGCCAGCACATGCCAGCAACTTGAGTATTGTCACTTTATTCTGTTACAGTTGCATTTCAAGCCTTTGGTTGAAGTCAAAGCTAAATGAGGTGTTACCAACTCTTACCTTGATGTTGGTTTTTTTCAAAGTCTCATCTGCCAAGATAAGCAGCCTTACAGTAGGATCCCTGGTTTTACATACTCTTTCCTGCAGTGCCTGGACCTGAGAGGGGGAAAAAAGCCTGGAAAGCTTAAATTTTAGAAGGCAAATTTAAGGGAAAAAAAAAATAAATCTTTTGATGTTGGCTTGTGTTTTAACTTTATCCTTTATCCAGGCTTTTCTGAGAGTTAAAGCTACGTTCTAACCTGGCTAAATACTTGGCCTGTCACTTTGCAGTGGTGACAGCAGGAGCTCAGGGAGCAAGTCTCCCCTGCACCACTTGTCCCTTGCCTTGGGACATTTTCTGCAAGTCTGATTGTACAGCAGGCACAGGGATTTGTGGGTAGTGGTGTTATTGCCTGGGCAGTTGCCATGCATTTTTGATGTTAAAAAGCTTGACTTGCATCCTAAAGAGTAGAAGAGATTAGGTAATATCTGTTAGATTAGATAATGTAGGTGACTGTGCTCATGTCAAAGAGGTCCCTTGGAAGGGACAAGGTATGTCTGCAGAGACACTAATCAAATATGGGTTAAAATACATTTTTGGGAGCTTTTTTGTCAGTTTCCACAGTGGATTATTATCAGTTTTTTCTTTCTGCTAGAGGGTAATCTAGGCCAAAACCCTAGTGGTGTTCAGTGGTGCAGCTCTGGTCAATGCAGTGGAGCAGGTGACCTCTTTAACTTGATTCTTTTGGAGAATAAAGCAGTGAAATTAATTGAAAAATCAGAAAAGGGGAGACTGAGAGGAAGGAAAGGGCTTCTCTTGCAATTTTTTTAGTAGATGCAGTGGCAGCAGTGACAGTTCAGGCCACTTGAACCAGTTTATTGAAACTGTCCTGCTTACAGGATGGTTTATGCTGATATTTTCATTTGCTTTTTGTTTAAATGCTCCCATAATTGTGTAGAAAGTGAAATCTCTCTCTGTGCAGCTGTGCCAGGTGAAATCCTAGTCTAAATCCTTAACTGCTGCCTTGACCAGTGGTCATGCCCACAGAAAATACAAACCAGGTGGCTTTGCACCAAGCTCCAGTGTGGGAGGCACTGGTTTCCACAGCGACCAGTTCTGCTGGGTGCCCACCTGAGGTGCCTCCAAACGAGTGGGATGTCTTCAGCAGCATGTGAATGCAAGAATAGGGTTAATGTAAAATATCTCATTAGGGATCAGAATTGCTATCACTTCTGTCCTTCTGGTTGACCTCACCTAAGTGTTTCTATTTGGTATCTGGGAAATGTTTTGGCACAACCAGCTCGAAGGGTTTCAGTGATTCTCACTTGGAGATCTCTGCTGTTCACTCCTTCCCTGAAAATTATCTCTTGTAAGAGGAACCAAAACCAATCCTGCTCTCATACTATTCCTGATTCTATTATGATAACCATTTTATTCCAGTAAAATGTTTGGCATGGGAAGCTATTAACTTTTCAATTCCAGAGCTCAAAAATGTGTGAGCAATAGGAATTCTAGCCTGTTGTCCTTCCTTGTGTACCACGGCTCACCCAGATGATTGATGAGCTGCAAACACGGGCTAGTGTAGGTTCCCTGGGACTCATCAAAACTTGGGACCAAGGTCCTGGTTTTATTTACCTGATCTCCCAAATCAACAGTGCTTTAAAAAAATCTTAGGACAGGATTGCCAGCACCATTGAGCATTCTGTCTTCCCAGATGGATGGAAATTGCAATTGGTTCTTTTCCATCTAATAAAAATTAAGGCCATGTCCTAAATGAAAGCTGATCTTTGGTGTGCTTTGCTGTCCTCCCTCTCTGACATGACAGTTACAAGCAGTTTCCATCAGTCCTCATTTTTCCAAGTCTTGTCAGACTTTTAGCTCATTGTTATTCATGTAGGTGTAATCACACCTGCAAAGTTTGAATTACCTTGAGAAGCCTGTGACAGGAATGGACTAGGACTGAATCTGGTACAAAATTGATAAGTCCTCGTGGGGAGGCCTTGGATAAGAAGGAGACACTGCTGATGAGCACTTGTTTTGAACTGGGCAGATAGAAAATGTGTCTCCTGGACATCCCTGTTCCTGAGGCATCTTTGCAGCAAGAAATGGAACTGCTGGGTGTCTAGGTATGGAATAAATTGTTGAGGCCCCCTCCCCCCAATAAGGTTTGGTCTCTGCCAAGACATTTTTGGGAATTACTTTAGGGGCTTCTGAGTGCAGGCAAGGACATCAGTGAAGATAGCTTGGATTTCCCCTCAGGAAACACAGCTGGATTTTTCCTCTCTAAACTCTTGGTTTAAATAAGTGAAGAGTCCCAGCAATCCCAAGCAAGATAAAACCTCACTGAGAAGCTGAGTATAGGATTTTTCTCAGGAGTCCATTAAAACATCTAGAAATACAGAGCTTTTCTGTTACCTCAAGTGCACACTAAATATTACAGTTATAACTAAATTAAATAACTAATTAAATAAAACCTTCTGACCTTGATGACTTGGTAAAGGGCATAAAATAGAAGTAGCTCAGACCTTGACTGTTAGCTGTTTGCAACAGGGGTTATTTTTTCATTGTTGTGAATATTTAAAACTTAAAAAATAATTATGATTGGTACCAATAATGAAAAGGGTTGTAATTTTTAATGGATTGGTGTCTCCCAGCTCACAATGGTGGGTGCAAATAGTGTTTTCCTGTTGCATCTCAAATACAATGAGCCACACACAAAGAACCCCCAGGTATACTTATTACTGCTAATTATATACTTTGTGCTTAATGAAAGGGTCCTGTTTCCTATCTGAGGGCTTAATGAAATGTTAATTTTTGCTGCTAATCAACTTGAAACATAATGGTTAGCTGCTCACTAACAAATTGGTGAACTTTGTGTTTGCCCTATATGGTTTTGGAAAATTTCCAGGTTCTTCCTAGTACAATTCATCTGTCTTGCAGAATACAGGGAAGTAGCAGCTCAGCAGAACACACACACACAAATCCATCACGTTTTGAACAGTGTGTAACCAATTAAATACTCACCCTAGTTTGAATTTAGCCTTAGAAATGCATTTTATCATTGCAGGTTTTCTTCTAACCAGCCCTGTGAAGGTTATTATGTACTTGCAGATTCTTTCCTGATAAATAAAGGTGATGAAATGCTCTGTCAAATATAATAACTTACCTACCTAAAACCTGCCTCTCCCAAATCACACTGTCTTTCTGAACTCTGCTTAATGCTTTGAGCTCTTGTGGGGCCCAAAGTCTTCTGAGATCTTTGAAAATATTAATGTGAAGTCTGTGTATTTCAGGGAAGCTGCAGTAGCTTTTTAAGTCTGTTAAAAACCCTTATGATGTATGAACAAAAGTGTTTACTTAGTAGCGTGGCTGTGTTCTTGTGTTTCAGTCTAATTCAGGCACATTACCTTGGAGTTAACACTTGTTTTCAGGATTTGTTGAAACCACTGAGGAGGAGTCAGTGTTATTTGGGGAGGGAAAGGTGGAGGGAGTTATTAGATACATAGGTTGCTCTGGTTTCTTTTCTCCACATCTTTGGGTGTTACATTTCTCCAAACTGCTGAAGCAGCTTAGATATGTTTTCTTGACTAAACATTTTGTAGGGATATCTAATTGGAGTGCTTCTGGTGTGCTTGTGTATCAAACTCCAAGCATCAGCCCATTGATTTTGTCTCTTTAATCTGTGTGGAGCTCTACCTGTAGGCAGCACCTCCCCAGCTCCCCACTGGATGTGCAAGAAGAGGAAGGCTTCAATTATACATTGGATTTACAGCAGGAAAATGCAAAGCAAGTCTGCATCAGATGAGTGCTGATTTCTCAGCAGAGCTGCCTGGTGCTTGTTGCACCCTGTGCAAGAAGAGTTCCCTGCTCCCAGGAACTTGTAGCCAAGTGCCACAGGAGGTCACTGGTGACAAACATGCACTAGCAAGCAGCTAGAAGAGCAGCTGAGAACTGTCTGGTACCAGGCAAAAATTCTGGCATCATGCAATATCCATCAGATGAAGTAATTGTTAATTATGGGAGAAAGCCAGACACATGTTGGAAGTACAGAGACACCAAAGGCCTGGAAGTATTAATGATCTATGGGTTCATTATCCTGGATATCACTAAACAGCAGCCCCTTGCCATTGGTGTTACCAGCCAATTCTTTTTTGTTCCAACAATGCATTCCTTTTAACATGTATTTTATTGATCAGACTAACTGCTTTTGAAAATCTGAGTGACTACATGGAATTTTCACCAGGCAAACTCGGGCTGCTCTATATTGACTGAAATTTCAACCAGTCTCAGGTGAAACACTAAAACAAAAAGGTCAGCTGCTTGACTGGGCAGCTCTTCCAAATGTAGTGATCAGATTTTCAAAGCTTATCTTTTGGAATAACACACACACTTCTGTAGCTCTGAGCTGCAAACCCTTTTTTCTGGAGTTAGAACCTCACCTGCCGTTGTTTGGGGTTTTTTTTCTTGTTTGGGTGAATGCAGAGATTTGTGTCCTTCTGGTGTACCTGGCTCCCTTCAACATCAAGAGCTCAGTGGTTGCACTTAGGGACTGCTTGATAATTAAAGTCTGTGGTGAGTATGTTTTCCAGGGGCTTTGGAAAGTTGTCCATGTGGTCTTCAGGAGTCTGTAGTACTTTGAAGCTTGTAGGTGAGAGCTGACTTGGCCTGAGTCCTACATTTGAGGCATGTTGGAATTGAAGGCATTATTTAAAGCTGTGGCATGTTCTCTTCTCCCTTTCCCCACACTTTCTATTTGTTTTGAAAGTAAGGATTACTTTTAGTATCTTCTGTTGTTGTTTGTTGTTTTTTTTTTTTCCTGGACCTTTAATAAGTCATTACACTGAATCCCTGGATTACATGTTACACTGAAACAGAATTCCCAGGAGTACAGGTGAGACGTGTGTTTGTGTTATCTCTGCCAACCAAATATGCAGAGATAAAACAAAATCAGGCAGGGCACAACTGAAGATACCAAGTAGCTGAAGAATTTAAGGCAAGGAGTAAGGAAAGGGGACTGAAAACTCAGATTTCAAAATGGCAGGCTTGAAAGGAAAATTGAAGCCCAAGAGATAATGATGGATTGACCTGACATTATTTAATGACTACCAAAAACTGTGGGAAGTGGAGAAATTGAATTGATGACCTGAAAAATCAGCTCAGACTAAGAAATATCGTGGTGATGAGGTTGCTGCAGGCCTGAAGATGAGTGCAGCTGAGGTGATTCTTGATTTTGTTACCTGTCCTTTTTTCTGCTGGTGCATTCTGGAAGAGGCTCAAGGCTTCTGAACCCTCAGCTGTGTCAAGCTGCCCCCTCTCTCTGTAGGAGGACACGGGGTGATAAAGGAACATCACCAGGAGTGTTGCTGGTGGCTCGTGTGATAGAAAACAAAAATGGCTTTGTTTTGGGGGTTTTGTTTCCTAATTAGCATGTAAATACAAGTCTGTTGTCTATGGGGAAAATATGATTGTGCTATAGAAGGCAGGCCTGTCCTTCAGTGTTAGGAAATTGTTTATTCAGGCAAAGCTGAAAAATATATGCCAGACATCTGCTCCACAATGTTTTTCCTGGCTTTTTGTTGGGAGGCTGGTGTCTTTGCTGGCATTATTTTTGGCCTGATCTTCAGTGACTGCTGTAACACTTGTTTGAAAAGAGGGAGTAGGAAGCAAACAGAATTTGGAGACATCTTTCTGCATCCCCTAGTTCAGGGCCATGGGATTTTTGGATGAACTGGTGGTGGTGTTGGCCTCAGAAGCCAGTGGACACAGGTACTATCCTTTGTAATCAGCTTCTCAACGTGTCCTTGGTTTGCTCCTCATTTCACCTTGAAGGTGGGAATGGTACCAAGAGGCAAGTCCTTACATTAGCTGTAGAGGTACCAGTCTGCAAAAAAGAAATTCTTGGGGCCTATTTTTCTGTAATTTTAAGGCTGAGTGTTAAAGAGAGATCTTGGAGTAATGAAAAACAACCTCATTATCCGCTATCATTCTCATCTTTTTCATACTGTGTCCCCATCTAATTTTCCCTGGGTTCAAATAATTGGACAAACAAGAATTAGCCTTTGGTGTGAGCTCTGAGCTCTTGTCTTGTCCTGACTTTTCTCTCTCTGGCTGCTGCTTTGTCAAGTCTGGAGTGCAGGAGAGTGTTGGCAGGGGAAAATTGAGGCTTTGACTCTTCAGTTCTGTATCATTTCTTCCAGATCTGTCATTGATTCACTGAATGTCTTTGGCCATGTCACAGAGTCTGTTTCCTGGAATGCTCCTGTGACCATAAAAACTAGACCAGTGATTCTGCCCCAGAAAACTAATTAATACTTGAGGGCCACACTGCTTTGGTGAAATTAACAGTGAGGTCTGCTGATTTCAATAGGTAAGTGTCCTACATTTGCTACTGATTAAAACACCAATTTGATATTAAAAAAAGAAAAGAAGGAATCCAGAGTTAAACTGATGACTAAACAGCCTTCCATATTCTTCGGGTCCCTTTTATAGTTGGCATTAAATGCAAATTGGTGGAGGCTCAGAAATAGAAATAGGTAATGAGAAATCAGATCTATTTTCTTCCCCCTCACCTAAAAATACCTGTTTGGGGGGAGGCTTTTCTGTGGAATGATTAAATGTGTTCATCCAGGTAATAATAGTTTATTTGGTTTGTAGTGCTCATTTGAAACCCAAAAGTGGATGTTTTCCCCTGACATGCTGCTTTTGTTCTGAAGTCCTCTGTTCCTGCTAGATAGATTTCATACTGCCCAGTTGGCTTCTCTGAAAGGTTTTCAGCAGTTGGGCAATGCCACCCTCTCCTACCTCCACACCCCAGGGGAGGATGGAGACTTGCAGGACTCTGCTCATCACACAGTGACCAAGAGTGCTTCTCCAGCACCAAGGTTTTAACAGGTTTTGCTGACAAACTTGAAATGGATTTCCTACACTCAGTCCTCAGTAATTCCCACTGTGCTGTCTGCAGCCACGCTGTCAGGTTGCTCCATTTTGCTTTGCTTGAGTTTTCACTGTGATTTGTTTTTTAATGTGGCCATTTTAATGCCCAGCTGGCCACTGACTGCTTTAATTGTGCATTATTCAAAATGGACATGACAGGCTCTTTCTAATTGTCTCATTTCTCCTGAATAACCTGCTTGTCTCCTTGTGACCCCCTTGGCCTGTTGCTGTACGAAGCCAGGGGTGAAGCATCAGGAGAAGGAACGTTGCTGCCTTCTCCCTTTGGCACTCATGGCCATCTCTGCACAGCATTTCCTCACTGGCCATAAATCAGGCTGTGAACTTCCTACAAAGATTACTTTAAAAACAATCTGGAATATGACACATTTATGGGATCATGACCATATTACTCTGATATGAGAAGGAGTTAGTTTCCTTCATTTTTTTTCTTGGTAAATGAGAGTGGGTTCTCCTTTCAGTGAAGTATGCTTCATGATGTATGGAGCAAAGCAAGCCAGTAATTTAGTTAAGGTGATTTATACGAGCCATACATGTAACTATTTCTCCCCTTCATCTCATGGTGTGGTGCCAGGAAGGCTGTAAACAAATCATTGACCTTTCCAGGGGTGTGTAACCGTTGACCTGAGGGCTGCTTTGTGTGATCGGTCCTGGATTTCCTGGCAGTGGGCAGGATGCTTTGGGAGGAGGGGGGAGTGCTTTAGTGCTCCTGCTCTCAGTCTCTGTGTACACAGGGGCTGTGCTCACATTTGGTTCACCCTCCAGCAGCCCTCTGACTGCCCATCAGACCTGTCTGTCCTGTTCAAGGGTATCACTTGAGTTTTAATAAGGGCAAGTCAACTTCCAACTCGGTGAGAAAAGGTTTCTCGCCTGCATGAGATGGTTACTGTCTCATTAATAATGTTTTTCATCTTACGTGTGGCCTCCAAGCACTTTGCAAAGCAATATGAATATCATAACTGCCAGATGACATGGAGTGACTCGTCTGCAGTGACCCAGCAAATGAAATCATGGAACAAACCTGCTGTTCTCCCATGAAGGCAGGACTGAGTCACTCCCACGGGCTGTGGGAGCAGCTCATCCACACCCGGCAGAGCAGCCGGGACTGGAGCCGCTGGGTGATGGGAGCCTGGAAAAGCAGAATGAAAACCTGTTTGGAGAGTGGCCCTAAAATGAAAAGGTGGAGTGGCAACGAATGCTGAGCCTCTGTTCTCAGAGGGACTTGGAGCACAGCCTGAACTTAGTGGGAATTGCAAGGGCTCAGGAGTCAGGGAAGTCAGCCTGCTGTGTCTCCAGGATGCCATGGACATAATTGTGCACGATATTGGAAGAGAATGCTGGGAAAGGAAGCTTTTCTCCCTCTTTCTTCACTCTTACCATCTCCTTATTAAATCTCCCACAAGCAGAGCAGATTCACTCCCCCAAGGAGTTAAACAGACTGTGGCTGGGAAGAGATGTCTGCAGCTGCCTAGTTCTCTCTTACAGCCTGACCCTTTTCACTGCTCAGGCCTTGAAACTGGGCCACGTACCACTGTGGAGTCATGAACACAGCTCTGGCTGCAGGGGAGAATCAAGGACTTAGAATCTTTAAATTTATTTTTTTTTGTGCTTATCCTGCTGCTGAGAAAGGGCAGCAAGAGAACCACAGAGAACTAAGAGTCTTCTGACAACTTCTGTGTACTTTAGTTTTGTAGACTCTTTGCGGTCTGTCCTTATAGTCGTGTGTGTCTTTGTTAGGAATATTTGGAAGGAATAAAACTTACTCTGTGAAAGTCAGAAGCAATTGCTGATGGTGTGACCAGTTATGAAGACCAAGCAGTTCTAGAACCTGAGCAATTGCTACTGATAATCTGACCCATCTAGTTTGTGAAATTGTGTGTATTTATTTTATTCCCCAAGTCAAAGCCTTGCACGTGTATTTCCAATACTACAAGAGCTACAGACATATTACCAGCTCATTTAAAAAACTGTGTTGTAGCTTTTTCATCACCCATCATATTTCTAAATGACTTGCATATAATCTGTTTCTACCTATACCTTTTTTCCATAATTAGGGCATATAACATGAGTTATCTACTTTCAGCAATTATTTATGTTTTATTCATAGCCCTTAGCAAAAGCCTTCCTCCTAGCCTTGTTTCTCCTTCAGTCTGAAAGGTTAACTGCAATTATAAATTTGTTTCCAACCCACCCTGTCAGGAAATTAATTATAAAACATATTTTGTCGTCCTAATAGACATTGACCACTCCAAGTTTTTCCTTGTTATAAGTAATATAATAGAATCATAAAATCATAGAATGGTTTGGGTTGGAAGGGACCTTCAAGATCATTTAAATCCAACCCCCTGCATGGGCAGGGACACCTCCCACCAAACCAGGTTGCTCCAAGGCCCAGGCTCTGCTTAGGAGTCAGGGTAAGGGAGTGGAGGGCAAACAGCTTTGTGAACACCCAAATCCTACTTCTTTTAGCTAGGCAAAAGGCTCCAAGGCTGTTTTGGGAGCAGTTTTGTGGAGTTTGGCTGCCCAGCCATTGCTTCTCAGAACCAAAAGGGATGCAGGAAGATAATTCCTGTACCTCTGAAATCAGTTAATGTCTGAGTGATGGGTCAGTGTTATTGGATGGGACTGACAGATAGCATGAGCCTTTTTCTGTCAATAGATCAGCCCACACAAATCAACTGTTAAAGATCTTGATGGAGTATCCTGGTGGCAGGAATGGCTGGGCAGGCTGGGACCTAAGAAAAAGAGAGGAAGGCAGAAAGCCTACTGCTGAGTCACATCACTGTCAGGACACACTGGTGGCCACCTTGGCTGCCTGTGTGACCATGTGCAGTTAAATTAATTTTTTTAAGAATATGGGACTTTAAATATGTGGAATCACTAGGAGTCTGCGAGCACATCCTGTGGTGGTCCTGACAGTCTTTCTGGCAACATCCTGTAGATCCAGACAGTTCAAGTCCCCACATTATAAAGGCAGGTGTGAATCTGTGCTATTTTGAACATCCTGTCTTTTGCACCATGGTGATTCCTCACACAGCCTTGAAAGCTGCATGTGTGAAAACCTGCCCTGAAAACTGCAAGCTGACTTTGTACGTAACTTTTAATTACAAAGCTTCCCGGTTGTCCTTGTTTGGTTTTGTTTGTTTTTTTTCCTAGGAGACTGGTTTTGTTTGTTTTGCACCAAGGATCCTGCATTAGAAAAGAGCAATAAGGGCAAATGCAGTATTGAAATCAGAAAGGCCAAGGTACTGAAGAAGTTTCTGCGTTGAAATCAGTGGAAGTAAATGTAGTCCTGTCAAGAGAATTAGTATGATGAGTAAAAGTGACCTTTATAGCAGGGAACATAATTGCATTGTCATGGCCCATTATTTGACCTTCTATAAACCATCCTTCAGTGCTGCTAATGAGTACTTGTGTGTGTGCTGACAGCCAGGCCATTGCCAGGAAATAAGTGGCACCAAGAAACCAGGCAAAATATTAAGCACACAGTATGCTTATTGTTTAGAAAAGCTCCCTATTAATACACTTCCTCCGTGGTGTGGTAATTGGTGAGGGCTTTACAGGACTTGTTCCTCCTGTCTTGCTCAAGGAGTCTAAGGTTGCTTCTTTGTAACATCCTAAAGCCAGTTATTTTAGTATGTGCTACTGAGATCTTAAAAAAACAAAAAAAAAAAGCCTTTAGTCTACATGTTTTTCAAATTAAAAGTAATTCAGTGAGGCTGAACTGCACACTCCTGCCTGGAGGATTGGCATTTTGTGAGCTTATTTCCTCTAGCTCGCAAGTCAACGTTTTGTTCATGGACTTTGAGTAATGTTGTAATTTACCTGAAGAAATGAATTTTGATGCCACGTTTCTCGACTTCATGAAAGATGCCTCTCCTCTGAATGTTTTCTTCTGCAGCTCCTTATTCAGGAATGGTCCTTTATTCAGACCAGAAGGAATCATTTGGATAATCAGGTTCTGCGTCCCGTGAAACAGGGGCAAGAAAACGTTCCCTCCCCAACATCTGCCTTACACAGACTTGATCTTTCTGAAAGCTCTCAAATGTATTTTAGAAAGCAATAAAGCCTTGATTTGGGGCTACAAATGACAGAAAATGGACCATTTTCCTAACAATGCTGTGTGAGCAGTTGGTTGCTTTCAGGAATCGTACATCTTTTTGGCTAAATTGATGTGGGCTTCCAGGCATTGGCTTTTGTTTTACTTAATTTGGTGGTGATCACAGTGATGTCAAAAATCAACCCTGATCCTGAATATTGGTGTCAAAAATGGGGGATGAGATTCAGCCCTCTCCATCTCCCATTTTAGGCACAGCCATGTTAGATGTGTTTCCACCAAGGAAGGCAGGTACAGGAGGCTTGAAGATCCAGCTTTCCTTGGGTTGAACAAGACTTGGGATTCTTAAAATCTGCATGGATCTTGAGTTAGTAATTGGCACAGGGGAACAATAAGGCAGTGCTCAATATTGACAACTTATTTCCTGTATTACATCCATTTCTTGCATTACAAACTCTTTATTGACTCATATTTACAAATGTTGCATATCAGAGTAATTGTGCTGTTCTTGTGGACTCCATGCCCAAAGGAAAAGAAACTTGCTTCTGCAGTGGCTCAATCCTAAATGGCATGTCTGGCCAAGACCCCAATATTAATATTTACAGCTAATAGTAACCCCAAATTTGTGGTGTTTTTTTTTTTTAGTCCTACTCATTTATAGCCAGCCTGTTCCATCTGAAAAAGACAATAACGTGGGTGTTGAAAACCTGCTTCTGTTCTTTTTAGCATCAGGTGACCTGGAAAAGTAATTATTTTTTTAGTGGTACCTGGGATTGTGTGGGTGGTGGAATGGGAATTGCAGTTTTCTTGCCTTGCACTGGAAGTGAGAGCTGGCATTTAAAATGTATTCCAACAGGCTCAAGAGTTCTCCCTGTGCAAGCAAAGATATTAATTATTGAGCCTATTTTCAGAAAAGTGATTTTTTTTAATGACATTTTGTAGGGATGGTAAATGATTTTGATTTCCTGTCTGATGAGGATGCCAAAAGATGGGTTGCTCAAGGCTTGAATATTCAGTGTAATGAGGCCCTGGGGATAAACAGCAACAGTCTGAGCACCCTCACTCCCCACTGGAAAACACACAGGACAGGCCTGTTCAGAGAGAGGCCGGTTGTGATTTATTTGCTGTGTTGTGACTACTGTGCTGACAGAGCAGCAGCAACATTCTGCATTGATCACAGGGAAGTTCCTGAGGAACAGCCAGGAGAAGTCATTCCTCAGGCTCAGTGAACTCCAGCTGTCTTTAAACGCTGCCTTTCTGGGATCCAGGCTTCTGTCACTCACAATACTGATGCTGTGTTACTAACAAAGTTCCTGTAAAGTGGGCTGCAGCTCTGACAGCAGGGATGGGAGTGGAGCCTCTGCCATCAGCAAAGCTTTTGAAGTATATCCAGCATGTACACTGTACCCAGCACTTACAGTGACATCTCCATGCTTAGGCTAGAAACTAACATGAATGCACAAATGCTTGGTTTTTATGTGGGGGTTTTTTATTATTATTTGTATTAGGTGATTATTCATTTACCAGGCAGAGAGGAAAATCAATGTAGAAGCTTTTGCAGGAAGGTGCAAGCCAGCAAGTGTGTCTAGAGGAGAATAACGGGGGCCAACAGCAGCATGGGACCTGGTGCCCTTAGGCAAAAAGAGTCCTGGTCAGGAGGAGAATGATCTGGAGACTGCTCTGAAAACACCTGTCCTGTCTCACAGGAGAGAAACGTTACAGAAGGGCTGTAAGCCATGTGGTTTATCTGAACCACTGACATTAGCAGGTGGCAACTAGATAAATATTTTCAATTACCTAGTGTGAGGATATCTGAACTCTTCCCCAGTCAGCATTAACCTTGAGGGAAGAGCGAATGGATTCTTGCACCAGTTTCTAACATGGGGCTGAAAACTGTACCCACCTTGGACTGAGGTTGGTTTGACACAAGGAGTCTCTTGTTTCCAGAGCCCTTAGCCCAGCAGGCCTCATAGGAGGGACTGTTAATGCCACAATGATGTTGGCAATTCCTCTCCAGTTTAATAGTCCCACCTGTGAGACTGTTACCTGCAAGTCTGGGTCCAGTTCTGGAGCCCTCTATGCAGAAAGGACATGGAGCTCCTGGAGAGAGTCCAGAGGAGCCACAGAGATGATCTGAGGGCTGGAGCAGCTCTGCTCTGGAGACAGGCTGGGAGAGTTGGGGGTGTTCAGCTTGGAGAAGAGAAGGCTCCAGGGAAACCTTAGAGCACCTTCCAGTGCCTGAAGGGGCTCCAGGAAAGCTGGGGAGGGACTTTGGACAAGGACAGGGAGGGAGAGGACAAGGGGGAATGGATGAAAACTGGCAGAGGGAGATTGAGGTTGGACATGAGGAAATTGTTGAGTGTGAGGGTGGTGAGACCCTGTCCCAGGTTGCCCAGGGAAGCTGTGGCTGCCCCATCCCTGGCAGTGTTGAAGGGCAGGTTGGATGGGGCTTGGAGCAACTTGGGCTGGTGGGAGGTGTCCCTGCCCATGCAGGGGAGGTCAGAACTGGATGATCTTGAAGGTCCCTTCCAACCCAAACCATTCTATTCTTTTATGATTTACGATCCCTTCCAACCATTCCATGATATCTTTCCAGTGACCTAACATTCCTGCCATGCTTTTTTTCCTTGTACCTTTATATGCCTTTTCTTTTTGGATTAAAAATTTCCCAGGTTTCTTGGCTATGCTGATGAGCCTGCATTCCTCAAGTGACTTGTGAAGCACATGAGGGTACAACCCAGTGCAGACTGAGTGGTTCACTGAGTCAGCTAAAGGAAATGAAATGCTCAACCTAAGACAAAAAATAATAATAATAAATGTAAGATGTTAAGTAGGATGTGTCGTGAGAAACTTACTCATCCAGAGAGGAGGAGAGAACATTGAGGCAAAGCTCAGCACTGGTCTAGGCAGCATTAGAAGTCTCTCTGATTCCAGTTGTGTGCATATTATTAGCATGTAGCAAAATTTAATTTGAATGTTATGATTTCTAATAACTCCTCTTTCCAGTCTCAGTGATAGCAAGAGAGATTGCTGCTGAGACTGCAGAATCAGCCACTGGATAAACTGAATTAGCAGCTCTGGGATGAGCTGCAGTGTATGGATCAAAAAACCCCCAGATAAACCTTGAGGGTCTCTGGGCTGCATCCTGTCACTGAAGTGGTGGAGGAGCCAGGATGACACTGAAGGTCAAGGAGGTGCACGTTTGTTGACACACAAAAAAGGCCACGAAGGCAACATATATCCCCAGCAGACATTGCTTTTGAGGTCTGTGAGGGAAAACATTTTGTGTCAGCACTTGGCTCTCTCCTCTGGACCAGGGGCTTTTCTCCCTGGGGTGTTTGGGCAGGTCCTGTGCAACCACAGGACTTGGGCATTATCAGCGAGAGGCTCCTGGTGCTGCCACTTCAAAGGCCTTTGAGGATTGGGTGATAACTTGGGGAACTGGATTTATGGCATCTGGATCGTATCTAGAGAAGCCAGTATTTTGTAGAACAAAATTCCACTGCTAACAAATTTTTTATTTGGTTGTTTTTTTATGGAGCAGCTCAGTTTTGAAAATTATCTTTTCAGCTGCAGGGCTTGTGTTGCTCTCTTACTCCAGATAAAATGTGCAGCATTAATAGTAAAAGGTTTTCCTTTGTCATCAGACTCCCCTGATTGAAAACAAAACAGGCTCTTATTCTTTAGGGATATCACTATTTCTGAAGAGCAGGTTGAGAGAAAAGGGGTGGAAATACCCCTTGCAACAGAAGTATTAAGGAGTTCAATTTATTGAGTTAGTCAAAATACTGCTAAAGGAAAGTTGATCACAGCCTATCCCCACAGGGAGAAGTTACGTGATTATAAAGGGCTTCTTATTCTGAGAGATAATGGAATAACCATTTCTGATCACTGGAAGTTGTCTAGGAAAAAATGCCATCCCATGCTAGAAACCAGGTGCAAACTCTCACAAGCATGGAAGCGTTTGGAGAAACTGGTACAGTTGTGGTTCATCCATCACTTGGAAGATGCAACAACACCCCATGCTCAGGCTGTAGCCAATTTGTTTCACGTTTGGTAAGCAACTTTGTGTGATGACCAGAGTAGAAGGAACCAAGAGATCCATGTGCTGTTGCTGTCCCTAGCCTGCTGAGTGACCCTCTGCCTCAGTTTCCCCATTGTAAGTTGGCAGGAGAGGTCCCTGCCTCATTGGTAGGAGCATTACACTCTGCTGTGGTAGAGTAGGACATGCCAGACCCTTGTTATTGTCATGTCTGGGCTCAGTGGCTGGTGTGCTTGCTTTCCAGCTGTGGTTTCAACAGTTTAACAGGCAAGTTCTGCTGCCACATCTCCTCCTGGACTGATCAGGGATGCCTCGTTAACATGAACCTTCATCTCTCCCTGCTGCTGACTTTCACTACATACGTTGCCACCGTGACCCACTTTCCTTTCCTGGATAAAAGCTGCCCACAAAGCACCATCACTTTCATTCTCCTCTCCACCCCCACATCTCTCCTTCCAAAACACTTTATTCCTCTCGATGAATCCTTGTGTGTGATTGTTGCCATAAGCTACTGATCCACCTAAAAAAAAAAAGTTAAAAGCCTTCAATGGAGATTTCAGAAGAATGGAAGTCGTAATGAGAAAAAAGAAACCATAAAGCAGAAGTTAATGGATGCAGACATGCAACCACGGGTCTGTCAGCAGGCTCTGGAGCATGAACTGGTGCAGAGATAAAGAGCCAGGCTGCTGCTGTTGGCTCCTGTAAAGCTGCTGTTCTGCTGAGTTTCTCTGGGGAACCAGCCATGAACAGAGACCCAGACTGGGAGGCAAGCTGCCCTTTTGACATCCAGGAGCTCTACATGGCTGAGGAACTTTCCTGAGCTTTAGAGCCTGTTTTCTTTCTTACAGAATCATAGAATCATCAAGGTTGGCAGAGGCCTTCAAGATCATCAAGTCCAACCATCTGCCCTACAACCCCTAACCACTAAACCATCTCCCGAAACACCACATCCACCCGTTGTTTGAAGCCCTCCAGGGATGGTGCCTCCACCCCTTCCCCAAGCAGCCTGTTCCAAGGCCTCACCACTCGTTCTGTGAGGAAATGGTTCCTAATATCCAATCTGAACCTCCCCTGGTGCAACTTGACCCCATTTCCTCTTGTCCCATCGCTGGTCACTGGGGAGAAGAGGCCAACACCCACCTCACCACAACCTCCTTTCAGGTAGTTGTAGAGAGCAATGAGGTTCCCCTTAGCTTCCTCTTCTCCAGGCTGAACAGCCCCAGCTCCCTCAGCCTCTCCTCATAAGACCTGTTCTCCAGACCCCTCATGAGCCTCCTTGCCCTTCTCTGCACCCTCTCCAGCACCTCCATGTCCTTCCCATACTGCGGTGCCCAAAGTTGCACATGAGGTGCAGGCTCAGTACAGGGGTAGGATCACCTCCTTGGTCCTGCTGCCCACACTATTTCTGATAACTATTTCTTAGCACATTAATCTTCCAAACACCCAGGTGAGGACTGGAAGGACTGTCCCCCAGTTCTCCTCCCCTTTCAGCAGGGCACAGAGAACACTCCTGCGGCCCCATCACGAAACGGTGTTACCCATCTCAGCAAACCTACACAGAGGTATTAGCTGGAGTCCCAGAAGCAGCATCATGATGGTGCTTTGCCTGGGATCATTGCCTTCTTCCCACGGGTAATTAGGCTGGTTGCCACGCTGTGCTGACTCAGCACATCATGCCCAGCTTGGAGCTACCACAGATCCATGTTGTGCAGATACCTGCCGGGGTAAAGCCCGGCTCCCTGGGGGCACCGGAGGGCTCGGAGCACAGCAGGCTGCTGAACTGGGTCACCACCAGGAAATGCCACCTGGAGGCAGCTTGTACAAGTGTGACATCCTGTTGAGGGATGATCTGGACTGACCTTATGCACGGAATTATTTTTCATGTTTATAACATTAATTGCAGGTGCCAAGTTTCATGGCTAAGGCGCCTGATTCTGAACATCTGGGTCCGTTTCTGGTGCCTACCGTGGATTTAGTAGCCTTGACAAAAACATCAGAATCTCTTCATCTCAGACTATCGTTGCTTTTGGAGAGAAATAGCTCTTGCCTTCAGTAGCTGTCTGCCTTGTTTGTAATTTTTAGTACTTTATTGGAGACTGGGATTTTCCTGGTATCATTTGATTTTTCTGAGAATGGTCCGGAGTCTGTGAAACTTTGCAGTTCGGGGTTGACTTGGCTTCGTGCCAAAAAAAAAACAAACAACAACCATGCACTGATTTTACATGAAAAGATCCCAGTTAGGCAGGAGGGGATAAAGCAAATTGGAGTTTGGCAGGGATTCTGGGGCTGTTCAACACCATCTGGTCTCCTAATGATCCCAAGAGCTCGGTCGGCCGGTTCTGCGCCCCGTCCAAACTGAAATGGCAGTGGAGGTTGGAGGACATCTGGTACCAACTCTTGGGATCTGTTTCCTCAAGAGGTGACAAAAATGCTTACTGCTGCCTGAGTGTACAGATGTACACGTTTCAGTCCCCACCCTTCTGCACGTGGGGAAGTTTCGAGCTCCTTCCAGAGCCGTTCCAGCAGCCCATGTCCAGTTCACTGCTGAGCTGTGATCAGGAGACAGCCAAGTAGCACATGTTTCCATTCCTGTTCACCTGTTTCCATTCCTGTTCACCTGTTCCCTTTCTGAGCTGGGAGCCATTTCCCTGCTTGAGGACTGGCTCATGGTGAGAAATGCTTGTGTTCTGCAGAGCTGACCTGGTTCTACACCTGCCATTAATAAGGACTCAGAGTCACCAGCTTTCGGCTGCAGATGTTGGGCAATGCCAAGGAATTAATGGCAGGTAGAAGAGGTCCAGCTGGCACAGTCAGTGGGTAAGGGATCATTTTCTGAATGGTTCATTTAGCTTTCACCTCTATGCCCCACGCTCAGGTCTGATTCTCAGCTGGTGTAAGGGAATTCAGTTCTGCTCATCGAAGGCACCACTCAGTGCTTTCTTCTGCTGAGCATCCAGCCCTCCATCACTGTCTCTCCATTGAAATGCAGTCAGCATTCCAGCTAGATTCTCGTATCCATTTCATCTTGGTGTTTTTCCCTGCCTTACAGTTGGCAGAGCTCTGTTGGACTTGACAAAGTATCACCAAAGGGGAAGAATAACAAAGTGAAATTAATCAGGACTCCAGATCCACTGGTTCAGCTCATATCTCGTGAACTTGCAACTAAAGAAAACTGCCCTTCATATTTGGGGTATTTATCCACAAACACCTGATCTCACATGCAATTTTAAAGCAGCATAGTTTAGGAAACCTGCCACTAGAAAGTCCCCTCCTTGGTAGCTACATTAGTCAGTGGGCTTATGTGGGAAACTCAGGAAAGTGTGAATTTAAGTTGACCTGCTTTAACTTGACCGAAGTTAAATTCTCTTGAACTAGACCCCCCTAATCTGGAATTCCATAGCCTTAGTTTGCTGCTGCAGTTGTTTTGGCTTCCAGATGTTGTGCTGCTGGTTGAGTTGCAGTCCCTTCCACAGAGACACACACACACCTTTAGCTCAAGGCTCAGGTGGGAGCAGGGGCAGCCTGGATGCAGATTTACAGGCTGCAGGTAACTACACGTGTGGGGAGAGACTTGCTTTGGTCTTCAGTCTTGCTCAGGTGCCATCAGCACTACAAGAAATGCCCAGAGTAGAATTTAGAGAGTTGAAGCAAGTTTTTTCCCCTCTTCTGCCTGCCTGAATCTTGCAAATAGGAGGAAACTGGGACGGGGGGGGGCGGCTCTCCAGCTTCCTAACATTTCTGCCATTGATGCTGGAGTAACATCAGCTACAAACTGCCAGCTCGATTCTGCACCACTTTCACAGGGCTGTGCTCTCATTTTGCACAAATACATAAAATCTCTGCCTGAGTTGAAAAGTGGGGAGAAATCAGATGCTCAGCACACCTCGAAAGCTTGCTGCTCCTTAATCCTCTAACCTAATTTGCTGCTGCTTTTAATGTAACCTCTGCATTGGCAGCCATGTGAGAGAGACTGAATACAGGAAAAAAAAACCCTCAGTTCTGAACAAAATGCTTTTCTAGATTTTCTGCTTTTGAAAACTCAATAGAAAAGCAAAGGCCTAAGATGATTTCTTTAATGTACGAGAGACTTTCCAACAGAGAGATAAATAGGTCTCACTTCTCCCACCTCTGCTACAAATCAGAAACAACTCCCCCGGAGCTAATGATGTACTAGCAATATACTAGTATGAAAGGGGGATTTTGGAGCTTGGGTTTTAATTCAGGCAAGTGTTTTAAACTCTGGCAGGTTTTAACCCTCTCAGTTCGACTGTACTTGGGGTCTGTCGTGGCAGATCTGTGTGTGAAACCTGTTCGTGTGAGAACTTGGCAGGATCACTGACCTGCCTTTTAACTGCTCAGGACAAAATCTTGCCCTGGTGGTAAATGGTGTCAGCCCTTGGGTTTGGCTGGGTGCTGATTTACACCAGTCTCCCCTCCCAGCTGGCAGGGAGGAACTACAGGTGCTGTTTCTCATTTTCTGAAAAAGCACCTTTATATTCCTTTGGCAAAACAGAGAGGTCTTTGCCTGTCATTTATCTCCTGTTTGAGAGTGCTGTAAAGTAGCTTTGGAGAAATGAGATTCACAAAGAGCTAGACAGTTGTTTCTCCTAACGTGAGTACTGATTTCTGCTTCTTTTGCACTTGATTGTGGGGAGTGGCTGCTGGTGCTGTTTCCTGACTAGTTTTGTTATATTCATTCATGACAAAATAATCTTTTACATTGTGCCCCCGAAGTCCAACACCCAGAGGTGTTCCTGGCTTCTCAGAAACCTGTGTTCTTCTTTCCACTGGTGGTTCCTACCCCTTTGAAAGATACCCAGTGTTAATGTTTTGTAACCCTCATCCTGCATCTCCAGATGTTTGTTTTCCTGATTCATTTTTCTGAAATTAGTTGGGCTCTCGTTTTCCGGGGTATCTGATGATGATGTTGAAAGAAACTATTTTTGTCCTAATACTTTGTTAAGGGATGTACAGGTATTTTCAATCTGTTTTCTCTGGGGTTTGTTTCATCATGCTTCTCCTCTGTTACTACCTATTTTCCTCCTTCCTAAGATAAACAATAGTGATCTTTTCAATATCTGTAGTGTTGGCATTAAAAAAAAAAAAAAAAAGACTTTAAATCATCCTCAAAAATGTAACAGAAAATGTTGGCTGTGCTGTATAATTCTGCTGGAGAGCTTCAAAAACCCTATAGAAAGGTTATCATTTTCTATAGCAAATACAGACTTTTAATGCACTTTCCTCAAAATACTTTTGAGCTTCATTCCTATTAAATTCTATAGGACTGAAGATGCCCCTAAGGATTATTCTGATAACAGCAAGAGACCATTTTGCTGGGTAATGTATCTTTGGCTGGGCTGTTTTCAAGCTTGCTTTTTTTGCAATGATCTAGTAAAACTTTATCACCCTTCTTTAATTCCTCAGCTGTCTTTCCCATTCTGAAAAATGCTGATGAGATCTCTCTATCTGAATTTCAGATTGTGAGGCTATCAGAAGTGTAAATATTTTAGAGGTGATTATTTGACTTTCCAATAAATCAGCACCTCTTGCAGTCCCCTGGAACCTTTTGGACCATGTTGATAAAAAGCTGTCAGTTGTGGTACCAGCAGGTTGGTTTCTGCCTGCCCTGCTCTGCCTTCCTGCTGCAGAAACAGGCCCAGCACCTCATGGCAATTTGCTTTGTTTTGTCTCTCTGAGGGGTGGCCTGAGGCATCCCATCCTTCAGGTGTTTTTGTAGGTGAGGAAGGAAATGCTCTGTCTTGCTATTTCTCCCTGCTGCTTAGAATCATAGAATCATGGAATGGTTTGGGTTGGAAGAGACCTTCAAGATCATCCAGTTCCAACCCCCTGCATGGGCAGGGACACCTCCCACCAGCCCAGGTTGCTCCAAGCCCCATCCAACCTGCCCTTCAACACTGCCAGGGATGGGGCAGCCACAGCTTCCCTGGGCAACCTGGGCCAGGGTCTCACCACCCTCACAGGGAAGAATTTCTTCCTCATGTCCAACCTCAATCTCCCTTCTTCTAGTTTTGATCCATACCCCTTGTCCTCTCATAACATAGTCTAGTAAAAAAATCCCTCCCCAGCTTTCCTGGAGCCCCTTCAGGCACTGGAAGGCTGCTATGAGGTCTCCTCAGAGCCTTGTCTTCTCCATGCTGAACACCCCCAACTCTCTCAGCCTGTCTTAATAGGAGAGGTGTTTCAGCCCTCAGATCACCTTCGTGGCAACTTCTCTGCTCGGGTGCAAGTGGTGGCTAGTCCTGTCTTGTCTTTTCTGGTTGCAAAAGACCTCTAAGATCATCAGGTCCCACCATAACCCAACTCTGCCAACCATTAAACTCTACCCAGTCCAGTGCTTAAACCACGACCCTCAGCACCACATCCACACATCTCTGAAACACCTCCAGGGATGGGCATTCAACCACCTCCCTGGGCAGCCTGTGCCAGTGCCTAATGACCCTTTCAGTGAATAAATTTCCTTTATCATCTAATCTAAACCTCCCATGGAGCAACTTGAGCCCATTTCCTCTTGCCCTGTTGCTTGTCACTGACCCCACTGGCTCCAAACTCCTTTGAGGGAGTTGTAGAGAGCGAGAAGGTCTTTTCTCAGACCATTGCTCTTTGGTAGCCAAGGGCTTGGTTCAGCCTTCTGCTCAAGCCCCAAGCTGTGGAAACAGGGCAAGCTCCATTTATACTACCTCAGATCTATCTGAAATGCTCTGAGTCATTCCTTTAGCAGCATCACACTCTTCCTCTAGGAAGGGAGCTAAGGTGCTTGGCTCAAATCTGCTGAGTTTCACATAAATCAGATGCCTGAAGTATCCCTGATGTGAAGCCCTTCTCCAGGAACGGGAGCTCAGAGGAGCAGTGGCAGCTCTGCCCGGGCTCATCTTTGCAAATGAACCCAACATCAGGACATAATGGGCCTGGCTGGCAGGCCTCTCTGTGCCATATGTTGGGTGCAGCTGGTGTGTGGCACCATCACTGAAGCAGGTAATTTACTGCAGGAGGAAGGAACAGGCTGTGCCTGCCAAGTGATCAAGGTTAAAAGCACTGGCAATGAAGACACCAGGGAAAGGGATGGTGTGGGAAGGGCTGGACAATCTCTTCTGAGAGGCAGTAACTCTGCAACAACTCCTTCCATCCTTCTGCCCCCAGGAGGAAGGTGAGGCCTGACCTAGACAAGCCGATAAGATTCCAGTAATTCTTTTGGAGACGGGAACTCCATCTGGTGCTCCAGAGCTTGGCATCACCACCAGGTTCTTTTGCAGGGACCTGTGCATTAAAGAGATGATATCTGTATCTCTGCGTGTGAACTTGAAAGGGAGAAGGCAGATTTGGATCACAGTCTTACCCTGGGAATCAGAGGTGTGATGTACTGGGAAGATGTAAGACTGGGCAGACTTGTGTTCCTTCTGTAACTCGTGATGTTCATGTTTCCTTTCTTTACACAGTTGAGTTAGCTTGCAGGTTAATCCCAGAGGGAACTGACTCTTCCTGTGTAGGTGTGTTTGGCTGAGGGGGCCCAGCCTTCCTGGCAATGTCTGTGCTCCATCAAAGACCAGATTCATTACAACTGCATGAAATTAGGGATTTCATCAAACCCCCAGTTTTGTGAGGGTGCTCTTTATTGTCTCATTTCCACAGCAGTGAATCCTGCTTTGTATCCTCCTGTTGCCTTGTTGAAGTTGAAAACCAGCAGTTGACCTGGATGAAACAGCAAGATAGTCCCTGAAGGATCATATCCAGCACCTTTCAAATGTAAGCATATCTGGCACATGCTTGTCTTTTATTCCCTGGGTAGGTTGAAATATATCTGAACACCTCACATTGTTATTAAGGCACCAGCAATAATGTTGAGCAACATGACATAATTAGAACAAATCTGAGTGGAGTGTGTTGGGAGAGAAGAATCATCATTTCTCAGAAATATCATTAAAAAATCTTATTTCGTGCAATATTCTCACCCAAAGTACCATGCTAGCTCATTTTGGAAATGAATCATTGGCTCTGATTGTCTAGTCTAGGAATTCCCATACATCAACATCCTTCTAAGAAACTGCAGGAAATACAAGAAAGCAAAATTAACTTTCAGAAGCCCTTACTCAGTCCTCTGTTCCTAACTTAGATGAGATTAGGGATTTTGTTTCCCTGGCCAGGCCCTGGGATTTTTTCCTGTTATTAAAGATAGCCAAAGAGCAGCCTAGTACAGTGTCTGTCAGGATCTCTCATAAAGCCTGGGTTTATCTTGCAAGATGATCTTACTCCTTCATTAGCAGCTCCGTGGCTATTTTGGGCTGGTGCCCAAAGTGTGAACATTCACCACTGAAAAGAACAAACCTGCACGGTCTGAAACAGAAAATGTGTTAGTCCTTTCATTGGCTTGTCTACGTTGATGCCAATAAAGTCTTTTTTCCTTTTTCCCCTCCTTTAAGTCAAGCTGAGGCTCAGAGTCCATGAGCCAATATCCTGAGTTGATGTAAAATTGATTCCATAACCAAGAAAAATTGTTTTCCCAAGGGTAAGAGAGGAAGCAAACAGCAACAGGTAGACAATAACATGCCTCCCCAGATCCAGCTCTGGAATTCTGTGGGTTCAGTGTGATATGATTACCTTCATCCAGGAGAATGGGCATCAGTTGACAGTGAAGATGAGAGGCCCCATAGTGGCTCTTCTAACCTAAAACCAAAGCTGAAGCTCTAAGTTCAGGCCTGCAGCAGAGATTAGCTAATCAAGGTGTCAGGACAGAGCCCCCAGCATGTTATTTAATTCCCCCCCCAGACTCATCACCTTTATCCAAATGGTTGGAGCCTCCTTCTGAAATAGCCATTTGGTTCCTTCCTTTCAAGACAGTTTGGGTTCTTTTATTCCTTTTCTCCCCCACTAACTAAATCATATTGGACATTTCCTGCTGAACACACAGATAGGTTCTAAAATATCAAATGCTTTATCCCTACGAGCCCCCTAGGAGTTGCTTTTTTTAATGGATTAACTATGACAGGGACTGCACTCCCACAGTTTTTTAAATATACAATAAGTATATTACATACTTTTAAAGCTATAAATAAGATTTATACACAACCCATGGGGATTTTCCATTAAAACTTCATAAATCACATTGTACATTATCTGTTTTAATCCTCAGCCTTGCAGTGTTAGTCACCAGAAAATATATTTAACCCTGTATAAAATTCATGAGAAGCACATATAAAGAATGTTAACGAGAGCTTTTATGTGCTCTGTGTTTTCTTACCCTCATGCCTTTTTCTTTTTTCTTCTTGGCAATTATTGGTAATAGTAACAGGTATCTCTCAGCCTGCTTTGTTAACTGAAAACCCAGGTGCTCTGCCCAGAGTAGGTCCAGCTCAGAGCTGCAGAATCTCCCTGACCTGATGTGTTGCAGGATTCTGCCCCCTCCGTGGTGCTGTGCCCAAAGGGCTGTTTCATTCCCTCTGTGCCCTTTTAATATTTTGGGAACGGATCAGAAATGTGGTAGGATCTTGTCACTTGAAGATTCTCCAAAGCTGTGATGCTGATGCTGAGAAAGAGTGTCTGAAGAACCAGATCATACGTGGGATTCCCAGTTGATAGAGGTGACTGTTGGTTTAAGCTTTAAAGGGCTCAGTGAGATGAGGATTCATAAGATGCAGCTGTTGGTATGTGGGGGGGGTTTAACTCACCTACTGGATTTTTCCTTGGATGACTAGAAGCTGAAGGAGATGTATTTATTCCCATCATATATATACACATAATTTTAAATTCACAGCAATTTAGGTGAGAAAAAATGGGAATTGCCTGTGCTCTGGTGTTGGTTTTGTCAGACAAACTGAAAGCAGTGCACCCTAATGAGGTGCTCTAAGAGATCCCTTGTTATCTCTCTGATTATGGAGACATGGAATCAACCTGCTTTTTATCCTTTCAGCAGCTGAGCAGGTGTAATTTGCCATTACTGACACAGAACAAAAGAATCAAGCTTCTACTTGGGCTGGATGCCCTGTGAAGGGAACTACTTGTCCTTCTTTTAAAAGGTCTTCACAGCTTGGTCCTGCCTACACTGTCCTCTCTCATGCTCTGCCAGCCATGCATCCATGCCCTTCCTAACCCACGTGCTGGCCTTTCCCAGCAGCCCAATTTGTCCCTAAATGCTTTTGTCCACTCTACAAAGACCTCTTGGAGCCATCTAAAAATCCGCTCCACCTCCTTCCTTCTGCTCTCCCTGGACAGCTCTGTTGATGGTGCCTGGTGTGATGTTCTCACAGCTGTGATCCCAAGGGGGGTGAGAAAGACTTGGGCCCAGCTTTGCACCACTGTGATTTCAAGTGGCCCCAGAAGCCTCAGCTCAGACCTGCACTAGTGAGCTTTGAACTTCCTGCCTGGGACACTGACAACAGCAGCAAGGTATGCTCCGAGCTCTTAGCTCCTTGTTGCCTGCCACACTTACTTGGACCAGGTCTGGGTGAGAGGCAGCATCACTGTACCTGCTGAGGCAGAGGATGAGCAGCAAAATTAGAGCCCTCTGGGCTTTGCTGCCTGGAGTCAGTGTGGTGTGGCAGCCTCTGACTCTCCCCACAAAAGCCTAAAGCCTGCCCAGATGGTGACATCTTGTTCTTCACACAGTCTATAGGTGTTTTCCACAATGACAGTGGAAACTGTTCCTCTGCAGCTGGAACTGGTGGCTTCAGGGCCTTTTTTTGGGTTGACCTTTTCAGTAAAAGGGATGAAGGTGTAATGAGTGAGAAGGTGTGAGGGGTGATAGAGCAGCTGAGCCTGCTTGGAACACAGAAAAGATTTGTTGTTACCTTGTACTTCTCACCCCAGCTATCCGATGATTTGTTTTAGCTGTTATCTCCTCTTTTCATGCATTTAGGCTGTAGGTTTTGTGAAACCAGGCCCAGCTTGGAAGAGTGGAAGGGAAACTTGTGTGTGGAGTAGGTGGGACGTGCAGTCTTAGTCTTCCAGTGAAACCTGATCACCTGCAACTCAATGGACGAGCAGATTCGTGGCTCCAGGGTGCGTGGTGGCGTTGGGGTGGATGCTGTAGAGCAAATAATGACAATGTTCTTGAACACCAGGATGCTTTTAAAACACTGGAACATGCAGTGCAGCTGCCTCCCTACCAGGAGCCACTGGCAATCTGACTTAATTAACAGATCCCTCCCCATTTGACAGCAGGGAGGGTGTTTTGTAGCAAAGCAGCATCCTTAGTGCTCGGAAGAGTGGTGCCTCAGCACCAGGGAGACAAGCAGCAATCTGGATTTTGCTTTAGAGGCTTTTAGAAACAAGCAGCTCTGATTAGCTTATTGCCAGCCCAGCCAAAATAATAATTCATCAGGTTTGGAAAGCACCCTTCAGGAGGAAGGCAGGAGGAGCTGCTTTTTTTACAGGTGTGTTGGAGGACTGGCAGTTATTTCATAACAGAGCATGGCAGCCCAGATGCCGTGGTGATGGGTGGGGTAGATCTTGCCCTGATGTAAATGGCAGGGGGGGGGCTTGCACAATTATCCTTAGTGGAATGGCAAATCCTGCTTGGACTGGTTCTGGCAGGAAAGCATGCTTCTATCTGATCATGTAAATGAGTTTTTTCTCACCAAATGCAAACAAGATCAAGATTGTAACAATGAAGTTCATTAAGAACTAAAGAGCAGAACCATGCTAATAGGGACTGTGCCAATACCTGTCCAACACAACCTGCAGTCTGAAGATGAGATGCAGTCTAGAGATGAAAGAAGCTGTGGAGCAATGGGGGGGGGTTTTGTTTGAAAGTGAGAAGCTAAGGTGAGTATAGAACCTGTTTGTGCCTATTTTTAGGAGGAATTCTTAGGTACCGATCTGCAGTGCTTGCTCAACCAATGTGACAGCAGTCTGAGGATGGGGACCCAACATTACAGTATTGAGAAGTTCCTGTGGGACTTGTTGAGTGGCTGGTTGTGTTCCCATCACAGGGAGGGGATTGCAGTGTGACGTGGGAGATACTGATCTACAGCACAATACCTGTTAACCCAGAATACATCTATTTTTGATGAAGAAAAAATGCCACGTCTGCCTTAGCTTTATGGAGCTGTGTGTCAGTTCTTGCTCGAAGGTGAGAGGGTTGCACAGAAGAATCTTTGGCAGCTGGTAGTGCAGTGGGAGGTAGCCAGTTGATACCACACTGGGTGGACCACTTGAGAAGCACTGGCAGCTCTGTGATGGCATCTGCTCACCCAGCCCATCAAAAGGTGCCAGGTGCTGTCTGTGCAGAAAGAGCTGCTCTGGTTTGGCATTTGTGCCCTACAGTTTACAGCTCTGCCCCATAACTGTTGGGAGGGGACAGTCCCATCCTACTGAGCAGGAACTCAACTCAGCCAGGTGAGATCTTGGCTGATCCCAGGTGGACTCTTCCCATCTCCAGAGCAACTTGAGACCTCTAGAAATTCCTGACATCACTTCCGTGTCTTACTGTCCTGACCTCATTGGACTGTTCTGTTTCCCTTTGAAGTTTGGGGGAATTACCTTTTGATTTGTAGATCTCACACATAGGAAAGTGGATTGATTGATTTGCAGGGTGGGTTGTGGGAGCTCTGCCCTTGTCAGCTCCGTTTGCCTCCAGCATCTTCAATTGTAGTGGATAATTGAAGCAATGGTCCAACACTGGTTAAAGAGGGACAAACATGATGGTACCTGACTTGGGGTGCTGGTGCCTTTCTGAAGGGGGAGTCACTGATTCACCCCCTTTTTTCTTTCCCACAGTCTGAGAGTAAATATACCTGAAAAATATAAGCATGCAAAGGATGAAAAAGAGACTCAAAAAGTTCCATCAGGCAAAGTCAGTATCTTTCACCCATTTTAAAGGATAAAACAGGATTTCTTTTTTGTTTTACCCCATGGAAAAGGGTACTTGCCATACATAAAATGTGGAGGTATTGTTTCCACTTAAAACATGCAGGGCAAAATAATTTCATTTTATACACAGACATTCCAAAGGCCAGAAGATTCAGAGGCCAATGTAATATTTGAAGGTACTGGTCAGATATTTGTGACTTGTGGTGCAACTGTAATATTTTCCCTTTGGGGTCTGTTGCAGGAAGCTAATATGGCTAATGAAGGACTTAGAGGGCTAATAAGCCCTAAATCAGGCTTCCCAGCCTTTTAATTATGCTACATAATTGTTGGAGCTTTGCCATCATCTTTTTAATCTGGTTGATTAATAGGTAGCTTAGCCAATCCACACAGAGCCTATTTACACTTCACTGGTGATTGACAGTCAGTTGAAAAATGGGAGGCACTGGCTGAGCAGAAAAAAATACCAGTCACTTGTCTGTGTGAAGCACATTTATCATGTGTGTCAATCCTCAGCAGGGGTTCATAGAATCATGGGATGGTTTAGGTGGGAAGGGACCTTCAAGATCATCTGGATCCAACCCCCTGCATGGGCAGGGACACCTCCCACCAGCCCAGGTTGCTCCAAGCCCCATCCAACCTGCCCTTCAACACTGCCAGGGATGGGGCAGCCACAGCTTCCCTGGGCAGCCTGGGCCAGGGTCTCACCACCCTCACAACAAAGAATTTCCTCCTCATGTCCAACCTCCATCTCCCAGTTTTAATCCATTCCCCCTTGTCCTCTCACTACAAGCCCTTCTAAGAAGTCCCTCCCCAGTCACATGCCTTCTTGCTTCTAGGAGGTCAGGAGGTAGGTAGAGATGTCCTGAGTGTCCCTGTGGCCTGTAGCCCACGACATACACTCAACTTAACATGACCTGGAACACTTATTCTTTCCAACATGCAGTTTTCCTATTTTTTTTCATAAATGCCTAGGCAGTTTGGAAGAACTCAGAGCAGGTTTGGAATAAACCTGCTTTTTCTGTCATTCTGAGTGGTACAAGGAGGGAACGATTTGTAAAAACAAACATATAAATGTAAAAAATGTATAAAAATCTGAGAGTTTTCATGTGTTACTAGATGCAAAGCCCGTTCAAAGTGTGTGTCTTGCCAGCAGGAGAACTCACCACCACTTGTGCCTGATCCTTAGCTTTATAGTTTTGAATTCCTGTGAGCTCTGAGCAGATCTGCCCCATCTTTTTTAGTGGCACTGCCTGATTGCTTATGTGTGTAATATTGAATTCTCCTTTGAACTCACACGTGTTTCACATTGTTGCGTGTGCTGTTGAGGGGCTGCAAGAGACTGGCACACTGTGATCAAAGAGATGAAAATTTTAATACCTTCTCCACCTGTTTCCCTCTTTGAACACAGTGTGCCAGGGTAATTATATCTTGGAAAATATTTTTGTGCTGAATAATTCAGTTGAAGTGGAACGTTTTGTCTGGGCAATTTGCTGAGCTCTCTGCGCTGCCTGCCTCTTGGTGGGACTAGAGTAAGACTTTTGGCCTTGGTTTGGCCTTGCCACAGGGAATATAACTCAGCCTCAGGTCTGCTGGCAGCAGCAGCTCCATTTCATGAGCACATTTTGGTTCTCTCCAGTGGATTAGTTACTTCCATCTTTCCTGTTCCCCCTAGGAGCTGGAAGGCACAGGCTCTGTCATTCACTCTGGGAGCAGGCTGGTAAACCACTCTGCAGTATTTTTGACTACTGAGCATGCAAGCTGTTCTGGAGCAAAAGCTGGAGTGTGGATGTGTTTTAAAACATTGCACTATGCATATGCACATATGCCATTTTAAAACTCCCTTCCCTGAGACATTTTTGGCAGTGAAAAGCCAACCACTGAAATGTTTGTAGGAAGCAAATGGAAGATGTAGGAATGCAGGCAGGGCTGAAACTGTCTGGTTATCCATGGCAATGAGAAAGGATGAGAAGTTTCTTTTGCATTTTCTCTTGAGAGTTGGCCATCTCTGGGCTCTCCCACTTGCTTCTGACTTTTTGTTTCCTCTTTTTTTTTTTTTACTGTCCTGCATCAAAAGTGTGGCCAGCAGGTCAAGAGAGGTGATTGTTCCCCTTCGCTTGGCTCTCACGAGAACCCCCCTGCAGGGCTGTGTCTAGTTCTGGAGCCCCCAACTAAAGAAGGGCATGGAGCTCCTAGAGAGAGTCCAGAGGAGGCCACGGAGATGATGGGAGGGCTGGAGCAGCTCTGCTCTGGAGACAGGCTGGGAGAGTTGGGGGTGTTCAGCCTGGAGAAGAGAAGGCTCCAGGGAGACCTTAGAGCACCTTCCAGGGCCTGAAGGGGCTCCAGGAAAGCTGGGGAGGGACTTTGGGCAAGGGCAGGGAGGGAGAGGACAAGGGGGATGGATTAAAACTGGAAGAGGGAGATTGAGGTTGGACATGAGGAGGAAATTGTTGAGTGTGAGGGTGGTGAGACCCTGTCCCAGGTTGCCCAGGGAAGCTGTGGCTGCCCCATCCCTGGAAGTGCTGAAGGGCAGGTTGGATGGGGCTTGGAGCAACCTGGGCTGGTGGGAGGTGTCCCTGCCCATGCAGGGGGTTGGATCTGGATGATCTTGAAGGTCCCTTCCAACCCAATCTATTCGATGGTTCAAGAACAAGGCTTATGACCTGGTACTCCCCTATTTCTAGAGCATCCTGTGTACGTACAGTTAACCAGCTGTTGATCTTTACCAGGAGTAGGACCAAGAGCTTCACACAGAGCATTTTAACTACTTGTTTGGGATGTTTTCAGAGATTTTTATTTGCTTCTCTTCTTCTGACACTTGTTAGGGTGCAGATCCTCCAATAGTTGTGTTGAGAACTAACTCTCAGACATGGCATTTTTTTCTTCTTCAGGAGTGATTTAGATTCGTGGTTCTAATTCCAGGCTCAGTCCCTACCTTTAACAGCTCTGCAGGTAACAGGTAAGACTTGAGACTCTATTCAAATGGAACCAAAATTCCAGATAAATATAATTGGCCTCCATAATGAAAATGCCTCTCAAGTGTCAGCCAGAAATGATTTATATTTTTTTAAATGTCTGTATTGTAAACCTTGGGTAGAAGAGGTTGTAGCAGAACTGCTGACAGGCTCTTAGCTGTAGTGGCACAGGAGCAACAGTGTAATATAGTGTGACAGAGAAATAGATTTTTCCACATACAGGATGTGTATGTTAGTAGAATAGGTTGGACCAAAATTACCACTCAAAATTGATTAGATCATCATGTAATGAGAATCATAATTTTAGCAGTGGCTTTTTGACATGATCTTGACAACATAATTAACCTGGGAGATGTTGAGGCAAGGAAAGCAGAAAGGAAACCCATGTAACTCTTGGCAATAAGATATAAAAAATGTTACAGAAAAATAAAAAGCTTAATCTTTTGCCATCCTAGCATGTTATCATAATTGCACCATTTAGACCATTGCCCGAGATTCCATTTCTGTCCTAAATTTTGAAACCTTTCTTGAAGAACCAGGTTCTGTCTGTTGCTTTGCATGTTCAGAATAGCAGGCAGGCTCATCAGAGGGTTTTTACCACACCTCGTTAAATTCCCCAGCTGTGTGGGGAATTAAGTAATGTGCATTATTAAGGAAAAGGTGAAATTAGGTAAGCAGTCCTCAGCGAAGAGGAAATTGTGTTACTGATAACTGATGGTCTTAATGGAAATGTGTCTGTACAGTTGCAGTATGACTTGAATTACCACTTCTGGCAGCTGAAGTATGTAGCTTTTAATTACTCAGATTTGAGTCAGATAATGGATTCACGTATAGCATATTTTTATTATTGTTATTTATCTCTGCTCAACATTGTAATTTTAGAGAGTGTCTTTATAAACCTGCCTCCTGGCTGAATAAATACCTCTTAATGCTCTCAAAACATATTACATGTAGGGCGTTTGTTGTACAGAAAGTTGAGCAAATAACTGTCCCAAATGGCTGTTGTCACCTTCCTTCCCTCCATATGTCTGTGTTTTCTCCTCTGGGACACCAAAAGGTCTCCACGGGGAGGGACAGATCCTACTTCCCATTCTCTGTTAGCCCTTCAATATCTTTGGTCATGGACACCCATATTAAGACAGGAGTTGGCAGTGTCCTCCACCCCTTTTGCACAGCCCTGATGGAGGAGAACACAGCAGCTGTGGATCAGCAGGTCAGGACTGTTGGGTGGCCCGGGCAAACTTCTGCATTTGGATTCAGTGAGGTTTGGCATCAGGTTGTCCAAGGCTTTCCCACCTTTTCAGCTCTCAGATGTGGAGGAAACTGTCAGACCTGTGTTCTAGGCAGCATTGAGAACTGTCACATCTTGTCCATGGGAAAGGCCCATCTCTTTAGCCTATAGAAAGGACAAATTGCATCTCCATCCCACAAGTTCCTCCCTTGGTAGGGGACATTCCTCCTTTTCTTCCAGTGTGGACAAGCAGGTCTTTCCCTCTCCATTTTAAGGAAAGCAATGCCCCCGTGGTTCTGTTTAATCCCTAGTCCCTTTCTAGCCCAGCAGGGAGAGTTAAGCTGGGTGGGGGCAGGACACCAGAAGCAATCCCAAACCAAGGGGTTGGGATGAAGGATCCAATTACTGTGCCTGGTTTTGCAATCCTGCAACTCCCGTGCTGGGATCCAGCCTCTCTGCCTTTGACAGCAGCAGCAGGAGAAAGAGGCACCCGAGGAGCTGGAAATAGAGCTGAAAGCTGCATTTTATCCATGTGAGCAGGAATGATAAGGTGAGGGGGTGGAAAGAAGACATCACAGAGCCCCTCATTACATATTGACATGGCACCTGATCTCAAAATGTGGTTAGGGAGGGAAAGATTTAATATCAGTACGTGAGATATATACACACATATACATTTACAAATGTGTATGAATACGTGCAGATCTTTTGGGTGGGTGAGCTGCACATAGTATTATTAGGGGGAGTCATCTAAAATACATTTTATAGTCTATCTGCATACATTTTGCAATCCATAAATCAGATTTCCAGTGATGTGTAGTACAGCTGAATATTGGCGATAAACACAACTTTCAAGCAACGATTTCTAAATCAAAACGAAGCATTTAAAATTCACTGGCAGCTTTTATAAATCAGTGACCCAAGATGTAAAACCCCAAGCACTGGGATGTGTGTATTTTTAATTTCATCTTGTAAATCACAGTGGTAGGAAGCAAGAGAGAGGGGGGAAGACTGTGTTTCTTAAATGTTTGTTTGTAGAGGTGCCCTGTGCTGTCTCGTTCCTTCAGCTGAGCTTGAATTTAACAAGAAAAAGCTTTGCAACAAAGCTGTGATACCTCAGGCTGCTTAACTTGGTTTATTTTTACATTTTCTGCTCTGTTTCCAGCTTGCAAATACGGCCTGGTAGTGGTTCAACAAACCAGTGGGTTTGTGTTTGAAAAGGGAAATGTTCACGAGATCCCAGGTCTGCTTTAGGTCTCCCTTGAATCAACTATGAGTCCACCAGTGTAAGGGGAAGCAGGGTGAGGTGCCTTCCAAACACACTCCAGCTTCTGCAAGCAGTGTTACTAAGGAATGGTGAGCAGTTGAAACAGATGAGATGCACAAATGAAAAGACAAATCGGTGTCACTATTACTTCCTCAAGCAAATAAGTGCCATGATCAGCACTGGGAAAAACTGGGCCAAAATTCTTCTTGTGTAACCAATATTTAGTCATAGAATATGGAAACTCAAGCTCAAGTTGAATCATAGCAGGGCTGTGTTATAAAATAGTTGCTGTGTATTTCTGAATAGCAGTTTAAGTGGATGTATACTGAGATTGGCAGCTGCCTTCCTTGCATATGCTGGGGAAAATCCAAAAGGTTTGGAGGTTCATTTCAGATACTCTAGTTTGTCCTTGGCTTATTTGAAGTGTGAGAATTTTTGAGGCTTATAAAGCTGAGCTGTAAATGTAACAGAAGACAGATTTTGTCAGAAGATGCTGCTATTTCCACCTCTCCCCTGGTTTGGAACTAATTGCCACAAAGAAATGACCAAAGATGAACAGAAGAAACTTTACACAAAGACAGCTCTGGAAGTCCATTTCAGTTTTGGTTTGATTTCTGAGCCTGGGATTTGTTTAGCTACAGCCCAGTACTGAGCAACTCCACAGCATGTCACACTGGGGGAGCTAGTCCTAAATTCTCTTAATGTAGCATGAGCCAGACTCCAGCTGGCTATGGACGGGGGCTTTTGTCTTGAAATAAATTAGGCTCAATTATCTTGGAATAAGAACAACAGATCTGGGACATTACCAGGCTGTTACCCCACCTTGGTCTGTCACTTTGTGTGGTTTCTTTATTTTACCATGTCTGTCTCCATAGAGAAGCAGCTGGTGGACTTTCTCAGTTCAGGTTGCCTCCTGGGAAGACACAGTTTCCAGAACATTAGCAGAATGCTGAAACCAAACACGTTTTTATGTTTGAGGGTCTTTATAAGAGCTTCAAAGCAACAGCTTCTTAAGTGGAATGTTTAATAATTTAGGCAATGCAGTCCTGGAAAGCCCTGTTGCTGGTGGTTAGGAGAGTGTACATGGAGATGCTTCATTCATGTGGGGTTCCTTGTGCTGCTCTCATGAGGTGCTGTGCTAATAGAGGGCTGGATGGACCTTTGGGGCCATTTTAATAACTCACTAAAGCACTAAACTTAATGTAACTGTGGCTGCCCTGAAGGAGGGTAGTAATATTGCCACGTCAACGTCGCCTATCCTAATTTTGAGCAAATCCACCCTGTGCTGTGGGGTATCCAGATGGTGTCTTTTACACCTCCTCTTCACCAGCTTGGGTGGAACTGAGCACATTCTCCCTCCTCGTCCTCCCTGCCTTTGACAAGAGTCAAACCCTGTTTTTAAAGTGTTTAGGTCTTGCCAGTGCAGATGGGCGAGATGGGCTGTGAAAGGCCAAAACATGGCAATTAGTGCTATTTAAAATTAATGACCATGGTGATTAAGTGGAGCAAAGGAGGTAACAGGAGAGGGAAAAATACCTGCTTCATAAATAATCGGGTTAGGTTTTAACCATCTTTTAGTCTATTATTCGGTTTTAAATGTTGTCAAGAGGCAGATAAAGGGCAATGTGGAAAATGAGGGGCTTTTTATTGTGGTCCACGTGCATTAGTGGCTGCTGAACGATACTGGAAAATTGGGAAATGAAATTTCTTGCTGATTTCAGGTCCTGGCATTACTGTTAAGAGCAATGAACTTCAGGTTCTGAAATCCTACTGGTTGTGTTCCCTGATTTGTTGGCCATTAGCAGTGAGCTCGGTTACTGCTGTTAGAGCTGTGGCATCCTTAGGACCTGCAAGCACTGCCCAGACCCTGGGTTGGAGGCAACACTGATGCTGGAGAATGGCTGCTGTCTCTTGCACGAGTGAGGATGCAGCATCCAGAAAGATTGTGTGATTGCTTTCAAGTCAGGAGAGGGTAAATAGAGCAGAGACGGCGAGTTGTTACTAAAATCTAGTAGGAATGTGTAAACCCTGAAAAGCACCTGGTGGCATTATCAGTTCTGAATACTCACAGATCTGCAATCAGGTATGGTGAAACAAAAGGGAGCAAAGGGAGATGAAGGTCCTGGGTTTTGAGACTTCAAGGTGTAAATTAAGTTTGCAGCCTTTTTTCTTCTAACTTGGTGGCTGTCATTTAGCTGAAAAGAAAAAGGGGGGTTGGCGGGGACCCTCAGCAAGGCTTCCTTAGGCACCAAGACATGGATGTATTGAGTTACCAAGGCAGGTACTGAATTTTAGGAGATCTCAAGAGGCAATCAAGAACGGCATGGTGGCCTTTGCCCCCAGATAGTTCAGTATGCCTTCAGAGTGCCTGCAACCAGAGCTGAAATGGTACAGCGACTGAGAAAGTCTCTGGCAGGGGTCAGTTTCTGATCCCTTTTCTCAACCGTTGTCCCTTTCTACAGCTGCACCATTGAAGTTTCCTCTCTCCAGCAAAGAAACATCATCTTAGGAGGAAAGATCTGTAAAAGCAGGTGATTGAATGAGGATCAGCAGTGAGGGTCATACACCTTTCAGCAGGTGGGAGGGAGAGCCCTGATGCCAGCGCTGGCCTGGAGCGCAGCCGACAGCCCTTGGCACAACAGTGTGTGGGGAAGGGAACAGAGAAAAGGACCTGGAGCTCTCCTGAGGACAGCATCCATGTGCTTGGCAATGGTGGTGACCCCAGCATGGTTGGGAACAACTGTTCCTCATCATCAAGAGCCCTTGAGCTGCCATGAAAGGAGAGAGCAGGCCTGGGGCTGTGGGAAGTGCCTGGTGCCCCGTGCCAAGGCTGAGACGAGGCAGAGCTGATGATCTCCATGTCCACAGGAGCTGGGCACTGGTGGAGGGGCTGGTTTGCCATGGAGAGGAGCTGCAGGAGCATCTTGGCAGGCTGTGCGTGTCAGAGATGGTGGGAAAGAGAGTGGTCGGATCCCTGAGACCGTGCTGCTGTGTCGGGGGGTTGTGGTGGGGCTTTGGCAGCGGGGCAGGGTCCACAGGGCGGCTCCTGAGAGAAGCTGTTGGAAGTTTCCCGCCTTCCCGCCTCTCCACAGCCAGAGCCGCCTCAGGACAAGGCAGAGGCACCAGCGACGGTGGTAACGCCTCTGCGATTAACATACTGAAGAAAAACAAAAAGCAAACTACTAAAACAGACCCACAGGGGAGAGGAGAAGGGGAAGGGGAGACCAATTCCTGAGCAGAGTTAGCAAGGTCTGTGAGGAAGGACGGGGAGGAGGTGTCGGAGCAGAGGTTCCCCTGCGGGCCGTGGTGAGGGGCAGCTGTCCCCGTGCAGGCCCTGGAGGATCATGGCGGGGCAGACATGGGCCTGCAGCCCTGGAGGGCCCTGGTGGAGCAGACACGGACCTGCAGCCCTGGAGGGCCCTGGTGGAGCAGACACGGACCTGCAGCCACGAGGAGCCCGTGGCAGGGGAGGTGGCTGTGCCCGCAGCAGCCTGTGGCTGGAGGGACTCGGGTCAGAGGGGTTCATGAAGGACTCTGAGCCATCGGAGGGACCCCACATTGGAGCAGGGGAAGACTGTGAGGAGTCCTTACTCCGCAGGAGGAAGGAGCAGCAAAAACAATATGTGAGGAACTGATCACAACTGCCATTCTCTGTCCCCTGCACTTCTGCTGGGGGAGGGAGAGGGAGTGAAGCAGTTTGGGCCCCAAAAGAAGGGAGTGGGGGAGAAGATGGTTTTAAGATCTGGGTTGTTTTTTCTCTTTGTCCTGCTCTGATTTGGTTGGTTTGTTGTGGGTTTTTTTGACTGTGCAAGTGGTCAAATACTGGAAGAGATTGCTCAGAGAGGCTTTGTGGGTTCTCCATCCTTGGAGATATTCAAAGCCCAGTCGGTCAAGATCATGAGCTCCCAGCCCTTCTTTGAGTAGGGGGTTGGACTAGATGGTCTCCAATGGGGCCCTTCCAACCTCAACCATTCTGAGTGATTCTCCATGTGAAATGGTGAAGTTGGCCACCCTGTTACTGCAGGGTTCAGTGGTATCAGCTAATTAAAGATGGCTCATAACTTTTTAATGCATTATATTTATTGGATTAGATTATCAGAGTCAGGCTGCCCTGCTATGTTGAAAGAGTACAGGCATTGAAGGGAAAGGAAATAATTTTGATCAGCTTAGTTTCTGTAACACATTTCCTGTGATTTTTTTTTTTTCTTGCCACTAGACTGGGGTCTGAGTTTGAAATAGAGGTTGACTTTGAATTGTAAGTCATGCCTGTCTTCTGTGGATTTTGTTTTTTTATACAGGTTACAAAGGAGGAAGGAAGAAAGAAATGCATCTGGGCTTATATCCAATTGCATTACTGTCAACCACATCCAGCTGAGAAGGGAAAAGACAGATGTATTGATGGTCACTGAAATGAGATGGAACAAAAGACGAGAACCTGCGCAGGGAAGAAAAGGTACTGGTTTAAAATGGTGGTGTTTTAATGGTGCATTTTTCTGATCATTCAGAGCGTCCTGTATCCCCCTGTACACCAAGTAATCCCCACTCTTTTATTTCTTTTTTTTCCTTTTTGCCTCAAGGACTTTCATTTTCATTTTTTTTTAAATCCAGATTCAACTGTACTCCTTTCTTCTCCACTGTCCTTCATCAGAAGCCAAGTGGCACATTTTTAGACCTTTGTAACCTACAAAAACCTGCTGCTCTCCCCCTTTTTGTGATCTGGAAGATGCAAAGCTCTGGAATATTATGGGGTTTTTGGTTGTGTTGAAGAAAAGGCCTCTCAGTTCCTTCCGTTTGTCGGTTGCATTACGTTTGCTTGTATGTACTTTGTCCCTTGGATATTTTTGCCACTGGTTTATGATCTCAGCTCACACACTAGAGTGAAGACGTAGGTTTTCTCCCCTGCAGTGTGCTCAGTGAGTCATAATAGTCATTTTGACTATTAGCTGCCTAGATGCAAACAGGAGGGGAGTCCAGCTGGTACCGTGGTGACTGAGGGGCCTCATACAGCCCAAGCCCCTACCTATATGACATTGGGTTAAATCATTTCAGTCCAGACAATCACAAGCATTGTGGTTTGGAATTTCTGTGATGATGGCAGGAACCAGTTGGCTAAACACCTGTAGGATTTGTCAGAAGATCTTCCTTGGTTTGCTGTGGAGATCTCCCAAAGTAGAATGTTGTCTGGAGTGAGATACAGCTTGGTTCTTTTCTCTGTCCATTCATATTTCTCTCCATCCCAGAAACAACAACCCATCCTAGGGCAACACAAACACATCTCACAAACTCCAGCCTCACAGGTAGAGGCTTAATTTTAGGCTACACATCAAAGTACTTCAGTCACTAAGGGTTTACATGGAAATTTGCCTCCTGTGCTTGTAACTGTTGGCTGGTTATTAGTCTTTTGCTTTAATTTACCTAATTTTGTGGAATGGAGAAATTTGCTTTCCTTCCTCATTAAGGCTTAGTATTTTACTTCTGGAAGTCTCTCAACTGAAAGGTGCTGTACAGAAGTGTAAAGTATTATTATTATTTCACTAAAACATGTTGTCCATAACTCAAAGCAAATACAGTTTATGAAACATGTTAGCTATGCAGTTTTCATTTTTCATCCTTATTTATTAATGCCTTTTCAGAGCACTTGAGATAAGTATTTGGAAACCTAGTTATAGGGAAGTCGTATTTTGCAGATTTCACTTTAACTGGGAAGAACATTGTTTTCTGATTTTAATCATAAAAATGAAATGCTCCTAATAGAGCGGAGAAACCCAATTTCCTCAAGAAGCATTTGCAGGCTGATCTGGCTCAGGTATTTCTGTGATCACTGGGAAGCAATATCTTGGGCATGAGAAAATGTTCTGCAGTATACCTGAAACAAATATAGCTGTACTGGACAATTATGTGTTTAGCATCATTGACTTTCAACTAGATGGCTGAGATACTCCTTACTGTCCATTGTCAATTATTAACCTGGACAGCTACAGTGCTTTTTAATTCTGGATGTGGGGTGTGCATCAGTTGGAGCACAGGGGAAGAAGGCAGCTGGAAAAGCATCCAGAGCACAGCAGCACCTACAGGATCTCATGGTGACTGTGGGTGTCGATTCAGTATTTGTGAATTGCTTCTTGTCCCCATAGGCTGGGAGAGTTGGGGGTGTTCAGCCTGGAGAAGAGAAGGCTCCAGGGAGACCTTAGAGCACCTTCCAGTGCCTGAAGGGGCTCCAGGAAAGCTGGGGAGGGACTTTGGGCAAGGGCAGGGAGGGAGAGGACAAGGGGGATGGATTAAAACTGGCAGAGGGAGATTGAGGTGAGACATGAGGAGGAAATTGTTGAGTGTGAGGGTGGTGAGACCCTGGCCCAGGTTGCCCAGGGAAGCTGTGGCTGCCCCATCCCTGGCAGTGTTGAAGGGCAGGTTGGATGGGGCTTGGAGCAACGTGGTCTGGTGGGAGGTGTCCCTGCCCATGCAGGGGGTTGGATCTAGGTGATCTTTCAGGTCCCTTCCCACCCAAACCATTCCATGATTCCTCTTCCTAATCATTCCCCCATGAACAGTGGGTGACTCAGAGGGGACACACTGTGTAAGCACTTTCCAGAGCCAGACCTCAGGGATGAGCCTTGGCTGTAGCTGTGTGAGAAAGTCCCACCATTTCAGCTCTTGGCTAGGACAGCTCTCCAGTGAGACACTGCTCCAATGAGCAGTGCTGGGTGCAGTGCAGTTATCAGCCTGGACTGACATGACAGCAGGACTGCTGAGACCAGAATTTATTCTCCGTGCCTTTGGAATGCTCAGGTGGTGGAGGCAAGCCGTGCCCGTAATGAGGAATACTGATTTCTCATTTTCTCCTGGATTGAATTATTTTGTTCTCCTTAATGTTTTTCACTCCTGGCCTCGTTTTACACTGTTTGTGCCAGACCCTCAGCTGGCACCGTCCCGCTCGAGTCTGTAGTACACTGATTTACACCAGCAGTCCTCTGGGCCCTAGGGGATGCTGCTTAACAGAGAGGCACAAGAGCATCAACTTGTGTGTTTCTGAAGGGTTCAGGCTCAAATTCACCCAATTAATTACATTTCTTTGACCTGTTCCCTGACCGTTATATTTACAACTCAAAGTGAACCTTGCTTTACCTCCGTGTGAACCACCAGGAGATACAAGGTAAGGAGAAAGCCCAAGCCCTGTGCAGTCTTAAGCAGCAGGTTGTTCAGTTGATGGATTGTAGGCAACAGATTTTTCCCTTCCTCGCTCCCCCCACCTCTTCTTCACCAATCTGAGCGAACATCACTTGATTTTTCAATATATATGCAAACAAATCACAGCAAGTGATTTCATGGTCAGTGCTAACAGAGTTCCTCTGGAGTTGCACAGCAGCACATTGAGAGAGCAGGGGGGTCAAACCTAAAGTGATGTTGGCAACTTGTAGCTGTAACTGCTGAAGGATTAGGAAGCTTGGGTGAGGACTGGCAGTTGCATTATGGGTTCAGAAGCAGACAGAAAGCACTTCAGGCAATGCTTTCAAAAATGCCTAAGTAAATGTAGGAGCCTTGGACTTTCTGTTAGAGCTGTGGAAAGTTTTCCAGCTGTGATTTTTTCCTGGCGTGGAGTACAAGTGTGCAGGCACTGTGATACTGCTCAAATTCATCTCAGCTTGACTGAATTTTTCTGGTTTGGATGTTTTGAGGTGGATGTTTTATCTGGATAGCTAACTAATTTCTTGGGAGAACTTTCCAGCAATGTCCTTTTCAATTGCCTGGAGTCATTCCTTTCTCTGTTTTGTTTTCTCATCTCGGGAAGGTCCAGTTCCTCCGTAGACATTCTGAGCAGTTCTGGATCGAGGTTTGTTACTGATAAACGTGCTGTGGTTTTGGATGCCTTGGTGTTCTGTTGGTGTTCAGCTTTGAAAGCATTTTGTAAGTTCCCAATCCTGTGGGGTTTTTTTATTCCTTTCCAGTAGTCTCACTGCAGGATACTGGGCAGAGTCCATCTGGCTCCAGTTTGGGACTCCTATTTTTATACTTTCTATTTTTAGGTTCTACTTTTGGATCTGCCACTGACGTTTTCATACTTAGGTCATAAGCTCTTAAGGATGGGAATTGGCTGCTGCCACTGGTTTGTTTCTGTGCTGCCTACACGAGGGTTTCTTATTGATCAGTCTTAACACATCCTTCCCATAAAAGTACTGTGACCAATTATGAAGATTAGATCTGTATATGCCTGAGTATCTTTTCCCAAAAATTGAATTATTTCAGTCTATCAAAAAGAGCTCTGCCATTAAAATAAAACAGGGATTTGCATTCAGTCTCTGTGCCATGCGAGTGTAAGTGCTAATGAAGCAAGTGTATGTTCAAATAGGGGAGGGTGTCTGGTTGGAGAAGATGAAAGTTCCAGGAAACCTGGGAACGGACTTTGGACAAGGGCTTGTAGTAAGAGGAGAAGGGGGAATGGTTTTAAACTGAAAGAGGGGAGATTTAGGTTGTACATTAGGAAGAAATTCTTCACCATGAGGGTAGGAAGGCACTGGAACAGGTTGCCCAGGGAGGTTGTGGGTGCTCCTTCCCTGGAGGTGTTCAAGTCGAGGTCGTATGAAGCTTTGAGCAGCCTGGTCTGGTGGGAGGTGTCCCTGCTCATAGCAGGGAGGTTGGAACCTGATGATCTTTAAGGTCCCTTCCAACCTTCACCATTCTATGATTTTGTGGTTAAAATTAAGCGTTTCAGCTGGTAAAAGTTGTCACTGTGGTGTGTAGGGTCAGATGGGAGAGCTGCTGTGTCCAGTGGAACACGCGCCACTGGGGAAGGTGGGGGCTGGAAAAAGGCAACGGGGAGGGCAGCACCTGGAGCCTTGGAATGGCAGGTGGTTAAAATTGTGATCCTAGGGCAAATCACAGGATTGTCAGGGTTGGAAGGGAGCTCTAGAGATCATCTGTCTAGTCCAAACCCCTGCTAAAGCAGGATCCCCTGGAGCACATCCCACAAGGCTGCATCCAGGGGGGTGTGGAATATCTCCAGAGAAGGGGACTCCACACCCCCCAGGCAGCCTGTCCCAGGGCTCTGTCACCCTCACAGTCAAGAAGTTTCTCCTCCTCTTTCAATGGCACTTCCCATGTTCCAGCTTGTGCCCCTTGCCCCTCGTCCTGTCCCTGGGCACTGCTGAGCAGAGTCTGGCCCCATCCTCCCTGCACCCACCCTGAGATACCTCCAGGCACTGAGAAGGTCTCCCCTCAGCCTCCTCTTCTCCAGGCTGAACAGTCCCAGCTCTCTCAGCCTTTCCTCATCAGGGAGATGCTCCAACCCCCCAACCATCTCCCCCAAAGAGAGCAGGATAGTGATCCTAGCATCTTCTAGCCTAGGAATTTCTGAAAATGCTGCCCTTCAGTTCTCTTACCAGCTTGCAAAGATCCAAACTCCCAGGTTCTTTGTCTCTCAACAGTAGAACCACAGGGTGGAAGCAGGGAGTCCTTCGTGCTGCAACCAGGACATCCTCCTTCTGGGACATCCCTGGTTCTGGCACACAGTTGAGGTGATTTCTGCTCTCTGTCACTTGACAGCTCACACACAAGGCTGACTCATGCTTCCTCTTGCAACTTCTTTCCCCCTGACAGGATATGAAAACCACCAAACCCATCCCCATAACCTGAGAGTGTGAACCAGGATGGTGACTCTTGCGGATCCAGCGCTGAGTAATGCAGAGTTTGTAGCTGAACATCCCTCAGTGCTAATGCATGTGGGATGGAGAATGCTCATTTGACATCATCCTGACTTTTTTAAGATCTGACAGATATTATTTAATACGCAAGTTGGATTTTGTTGTTGTCTTTGCCCGGTGTTCAAAGAATAATAAAACGGGATGAGTTCTAAGTTTAGTTCTAGGAATCATTTACTATCCCGTGGTGACATGCATTAAATATTAACAGACAATATCTTGCAAGATTTACTGGAGGAATCTCTCTGCTTCTCCATTTTCAGCTATTGAGTTAAAATGAGAATTATTGCTAGGTGTGATGAACAGCAACAGTATCTTGTGATAAGTTTGGCCATAACTCAGCATTTACTGCAGGTCACCACTGCAATGATAATGCAAAGGAGATTAATCTCTGGCCCTGGTTAAATGAATGCAAGCATGGAAAGACTAGCACAAAGGTGCCTAGCACTCACACGAGGATCAGCCATTAATAAATGTATTTTTAAAGAGATTCTCTATAGTCAGTAAATGCTTTGCACCTCATCTGTAGCCCAGGTCTGAGCAGAAGGTGCAGAATTTAACTGCTGCCTAAGACCCCAACAGTCTAATCCAAAAAAAAAAAAGAAATCACACAGGGAGGATGGAGAAGACTCTAAATCACATGAAGCCTTGGCTCTGTATGAAGGAAAGGTATGGAAATTAAATCCCTGCACCAAGAAGTTGTCAGCTTGGATAGTGAGTCAACATGGAGGAAGAAGGGGATGTTAAACTCATCGAGACAGGGGGAGTTACTCCCAGGCACTTCATTTGGGGAGTTGGTCTCCTGCTCCAAAGAGCATCTCTGTTTTTCCTGAAGGTAATCACATCATAGAGGCCCTGGGTGGTTAACTGCCTTTTAAGGCTGAGTGGAATGAGCAGTCTGTGAGGTGAAATGTCTGAGTTGATCACAGAATGTGCCAGGTCTATCTGAGTCCAATTCTTATGAATAACTGTCCAATATCTTCAGACCAGCCTCCCCTGCTGGTGTGTTACCTTTAGACAGAATCAAGGAGGTTCACTCACCCAAACAAATACAGCCAAGTTTACCTAACCCTTGCCAGATGAGTTTGCCACTCTAGTTTGGAAAACGTTGCTGCAACATCCCAGCCCTGTTCCAGGTTTTGCAGCACAGCCCACTGAGATGAAATCACTCTCATTCCATGTTCCACCAGGCCAAATTCCTCTTCTGTGCCCACAGAGAATGCAAAATTAATGCTCACCTCCTCTGTACTCTCTCACTGGTTTGGTTTTTTTCTTCATTCTTCTGTGTTTGTTTCTGAATGAGTAGAAAAATCAACCAGGGCATCATTTCAATTTTTGTTTTCTTTCTGAAATAGAAATTAGCATGTTCCTCTGTAGTTTCACGGCAGGCATTCCACCACTTGAAATTTGTTTTAAAAGAAATAGATCACGTATAATAAGGTTCACAAACATGCCTGTCTCCTGCAAACCAGCCAACCAGGAGACTGTGATTGGCATATAATCAATTATCAACTAGGCTGTTTTTATCAGCAAAGTGTGCATGAGAGGGATACCTGGGTGGAAATGTACTTCTTCAACTGAGACAGATTTTATAGACCATGAAAAATCCAAGTGAGATTTTTCAGGAGAAGGTGAAGGAGAGAAAGGGAAAGCAAGCACCAGGAATTGTTGTCTTAGTCTTTCTGTGTAGCATTAAATACCAACTGTGACACACCAAAAAGAGAACTTGGACATTTAATGAGCTGTTGTTTGTGAAGAATATTTTTTTTTCCTAGTCCTTCCCTGGAGTTCAGAAGTTGTTTAATATCAGGCTTTGCCACTGAGTAAATTCAGGGCTGGGATTAAATATTTGTCCCTCTTGGCCTCACTGCTTCATCTATACAACACAAATTGTGCCTGCTTTGGGGGTGTTGTGAGTGTATAATTAAATGGTGTGTGGTGTGGAGCAAGGACTACCTCTTATTTCAGAGATGGCTCAGCCTGGAGAGCCAGTGGTGAGGGAGAGTCCAGATCCTGCTTGGAATGGGTAAACTGTGTGGAGGAGAAGTCTTTTAAGTGTCATCCTGAAGCACAGCTTTTTTTGAAGGCAGAGGATACATTTAATACATTAGAGAATCACCCTTATATTCTTTTTTCCCCCTTGGTAAATATCATAAATGGAAATAGTTAATCAAAACAAAAAAAAAAACCCAAACCCTCAGGTATCTAAGGAATTACAAAGTTTTCCCTATTCCCAGTATTCTTTCTAAAACCTGACTTATTTAAAGTCTTTGATAAATGTAGCAAGGAAGAGCTGTGCCAAAAATGACATTATTCTCTTTTTCCTTTACATCAAGAAGCATAAATATAACTGTAGCTACTTATAGGCGATCAAATATAGTCATAATTAGTGTTTAAGTGCTAATTTACATTCACAGACAGTCATTAAGTAGGTCTGCTCCTGAAAGTGGGGAAAGAAGTGTGGGAGGGAGTACAGCTGATGGAAACCTAAGTAGCCTGATGGATTTCACAGGAGTGACACGAGTTTGCACTGACTAACACATGCCCTGCTGGAGTCAGTGTTTTTCATAACTACCTGCCAGGTGGGAATTGGGGGGAGAGGGCTGGGTTTTGGGGTGTGTGATCCCAAGGGCTGGAGCCAGGCTTTTGACCTTACAGGGGTTCAGAAATACATGGGAACTTTCGATTCAGCCTAGAACTTTAAAACCTTGATTCATCCCGTGTAGCCTGGTTCCTCTGAAGTTGATGGTCCTTCTCGATTGCTTCACCTGCTGAGCTGTTTTCAGAATGCAGGTCTGCAGCTGGCTCTTCCCTGCACCAACCTCTGGGGGTGGCCAGGGTGGTCAGCCCATGGCTTCATTTCAAGGAAGCACTGTGAGCTCATTCATTTGAGGTTTCTTGTCTTCAAGTAACTCTTGGTTTACTTCACCTGTTTCACTTGGACCCAGTACAGGGGTTTTCAGTGAGCAGGGGTGTCTGAGCCCTACCCTTGCCCTGTCACACCACTCACTGCAACTTCACCGGAGCCTTGCCATCTCCCTTGGAGTCCTGCCGAGTGAGGAGAATCCTTTTTCACACTATTTAGCTGTCTTACTTATTTAGCTCTTTGGAATGGAGTTTGTGTGCTCTCCCAGCTGAGATTTCTAACTGCAGTAACAGGCTGACCGACAGGAAAAGCAGCCTGGAGTTTCCAGGTACTCAAAATGAAGCTATAAAAGCCCTAAGATCCTTTTCCACGTCCCATGGCAAACGACAGCACAGCAGGTGACCCCGAGCATTGTTGTAATACAGTCTCTCAGCACTCAAACAATTGGAGTAGAACGAGAACGGTGACAACTTCTCTGCCCCAAGAGCAGGGAGCAAGTGGGGTCAGCACCAGAGCAAGCCCGGAGGGTTAACGTGCTGACCTGACTTCCCTTGCAAAGGGCAAGCTGGGGTCAGCGTGGTTAGGCAGCACGTTGAACAAATTGCCAGCCAGAAAAAGACTCCGAGATGGAAAGCATGTTCTCAAAGACAGACACTCATGTTCTCTTTAATGGGCTTCTCTAGACTACCCATCTCATAAAGATCACCTGCAAAATGTCTTCTTTAGCTTAGTACTTTATTTTCTGCCAGTGGAACTCATTTTTCCTGGCACCAAGTCTTTCCTGAGAGTTATTACCTGAATTACTGTATATTGCAGCTATAAACCAGTTGCCTGTCTGGATGCTCTCCCAGTAGAAGGGACCCTATCCTGCAACCAGGACCTCTTTTCTCCCTCACTGGAGGGTTCTCAGCTGCAGGCTGGTGGTGCTTCAGAAGTCATTAGCTGAGAACAGAGACAGCTGAGCACATAAAGCAGGGAAGCAGGAGTCAGGATGAGTTTGTGGCTGCTGATGGAAGCTGTCCTCACTGCAAGGAGGTGTGTGGCTCAGTGAGCTCCTGCTGGAAACTCAGCTCAGTCCAGGCTCATCAGGAAGAGTCCCAGAACTCAAGCAGGACAAAAGAGGTTTGTAGCTATTGCAGAGGTACCCGTGGGCACTCCCAGAGTGAGAAGTCGTTGATCAGTTTGTTGCCTTCTCATTGGTTTTCTGCATTCATGTTACAAGGCAAAGGTGTTCACGGGACTGTCCTAAATGCATTGCACTGTTTCAAGCTTTTCTGCCCTTTTCTCTGTGGTGTTGGGTGAGTCACTGAGTTCTTTTCATGCAAGACCTAAAAGAGCAGGGGAAATATTTTTACAGGAGGATTTGGGTCCTGAAGTTGTGATGACCAGAGGAGCGTCTTAAATTCTTGTTTGTTTATTGGGAGCAACCAAGGACAGATATAACTGATGCAGATTTGTTACTAGCAGCTGTAACAATACCACGTGTTTCCATCCTCTCCCCGGTTTGAGGAATTGTACTAAATGAATGCACAAGAAAACAAGAAGTACTCTTGCACCTAAAACCTGAGGAACTGTTAATACACTTGAAACAAAATGGGTGGCCTCAAGTATCAGCTGTGTAAAGGCCGCCTCAGCAGCGCTTTGCGGTGCAGTATGAACACTTGAAGAGCTCTTCAGAGCACAGGCAGTGTGACAGGGCTTTCTGAAGTTCTTTTCTTCAGAGGCATTTGTCATGAGCCTCAGAATAATGCATGATGCACTTGAAGAACAAAGGGAGTTGTCGACCGAGTTTCAAAGGAGCGGTTGTTACAATTACGGGGCAGGCTGTGGGCAGATGGCAGGGTCTGTGTGAAGGGCTGACTTGTCCTCTCACAGGCTGCTTGCTCAAGAACCTGTTGAGAAGAATCCATCTATGCTGAGACTCCCAACAAGAACTGAGATGAGTTAGGTCCCCCCTTTCCTTTTTGGTGCCCATTCTCCCAGTTGGCAAATCTGCTTTTACTGCCTCATCCTCAAATGAAAATTTCAGCACCCCTGGGCAAGGAGGAGGAGCTGGGTATAAATATTACAGAGGGATCCTTTGAGCTCTTGTACCTACTGTGACGTCCTGATGAAACAAGATCTGAGAATACCCCAGGAGACTCTTAAACATGCAGACTTGCATTTTTAAAATTCAATCTGTACAGTGTGGGTTAGTGCATGCCCAGGCAGCCACTGCAGGCAACGTTACAGCAGAAGCAGAGACACAGATGGGGACTCATGACACCTTTGTAATATTTTAAAAGGAAATGGAGAGACTTGTGGTAGCATTTTTTAAAAGCTTTTGTCCCATATTCATTGTGCCCAGATGCAGATAGGTACTGGTGGTTCTTACAAGCCTGGAAACCCATTTTCCACTGATGTCACCACCTGCACTCATGCAGGTGAACCTGTGCTGATCATGGAATGGCTCCCAGCTGGATACCTGGAGCACTCTGCCATTCACTTCTGTACAGCTGCTCTGTTCCCAAGCTGTGCAGGGCAGCCACAATCCAGCTAGGAAAGGGAGAGCAGTGTAGAAAGCTGAGCCCTGAAACATGGGACTAGAGCCTCAGCTTGCAGGACTTGGCAGAGGCTCCACTGGCCTGGTTGAAATCAGAGCAGCTAATCCCAACCAGCACAATCAAATGCTTGGCCAGGCCAAGCAGACCTGTGAGCTCTGAGCCAGCACGCAGGCTGTGCCTGGAAAGCACTTGCACTGTTCTCTGTGGCTTTGGAAGAGGAAGTAGCATCAGTACTTAAAGGGGAAATCTATGGAAAACAGAGGAGGATCTTGGGAAAGGTTCACTCTAGACATTTTTTTAATTTGCTTTATTTTACTAATGGAAAATACTCAACTAATTTTTCTTTTTAAATCATGTTTGTTTTCCATGTTCAAAGATAAACCTGACTGGCAACCAAGATAACTCTGTTTCTCTTCTGGCCTAGCAATAAGCCCAGCTATTATCACCCTGACTTTCCCCATTTGGCACCAAACCATGTAATTACCTAAATACCTCTCCTCTCCCTTTTCCTGTCCTGTTTGTAGCTATACTTTGTTAAAGATTTTTTTTTTTTTTCTTCATGCTAATAGCTTTGCAGAGTCCTCTGCAGGTCAGCCCTCAGAGCTGTGCTCAAGAAGAGCAGTGGCTCTCCTTGCACTGGAGAAAAATGACCTCAGTAAAGCCATTCACAGAATCACAGAACAACCAAGGCTGGAAAAGACCTTCAAGATCCCCAAGTCCAGCCTATATTAGTCTATGTAGTCCTATTCGTCCAGGAACAAAATGTGGTGAATCTGGGAAACCATCTAGTCTCTTCTGTGGTGTTTTCCTTAAAGCATGGAAGGAATTGTAATTTGCTTGACACCTTTATCTTTGTGTCATCACATCATTTTCATTTAAATAAGGGGAAAAAAGTGATAGAATGATAGAGAAATTCTAGTTCAGAACCTGGAGAGAGGCAGAACTTGAAGAGGGGAGATTGAGGTTGGACATGAGGAGGAAATTCTTTGTTGTGAGGGTGGTGAGACCCTGGCCCAGGTTGCCCAGGGAAGCTGTGGCTGCCCCATCCCTGGAAGTGTTGAAGGGCAGGTTGGATGGGGCTTGGAGCAACCTGGGCTGGTGGGAGGTGTCCCTGCCCATGCAGGGGGTTGGATCTAGATGATCTTGAAGGTCCTTTCCAACCCAAACCATTGCATGATTCTGTGAAATATTTCCAGAGGGGATTTGGAGGCAAAGCTTTCTCTGAGAGGTTGGAAGTTGGTGGAATTACATGGCAGAGCTGGAAATGGTGCCTGGATTCTCCCACACCCCTCAGCACCCCGCTCTCTGGGCTGGGTGAACCCTTTGGTGTTTTCCAGCCACGGCTCATCCTCATGTGGGACCGGCCAGGGGAGTCACGGCCTCATTTTTCTAACAACCTTGCCTGTGTTTGCATAAAACTTAACAATGTGAAAGAAACCAACCCAAGGCCCTTGATAGCCCCAGGAAGGCTATTTATTATCATGGTGCCATGTGTACAATCCATGGATCACATCCATAGTGTAGGTAATTAAAAGCCTTAGAGCTCTGGCACTCCATGATTAATGCCTTCGGTCGGCGCGTCGGCTCCTAATACTAATAGGAAGTGACTTGTTGTAAACCACGAGTGGTGCTCGGGTACCTCAGGAGTAATAAAGGTTGCTCTAGGCATACTGCATGATTCCTTGACTCATTAATTATAGCTGCCCAAAGTGGAAAGTTTATAATTAAACATACAGTTTACTCTTCTACTTTTGGATGAAGTAAATTAAGGTAATTAGATTCCTTTTCGGTTAAGCATATGGAGCCATTTATGAAGTGCACAGGTGTGTGGAACAGGGAGGTTACTGGGCAAGGGATTTGGTCTAGAGTTCATCTGAGATCCTGTGTGGAACGGTGTCATGTTTATAATCAAACTCATTCCGTTTAATTACCTTCATAGGCAGTTCTTGACTCTTAAAAGGAAAGGTGTGGAGAGAATAGGCAGCTTTGTTTGGCAAGAACTTCTCTTGGGATGCAGCCCACCCCATTTCCTTTACTGATAACTGAGTTGCAGGTAAGAGTTCTGGAACTGAAAATATCAGAACACACAATTAAAAATAATAATTTTGGTGTTCCAGTGCAGGCAAGTGGAGTTAAAATAACAAGGGTTGTTAGTAGTTTATGTTAAGCATAATGTATGTTCCCATTTCATAGCCACTGTCACGGTACCTGAATGTTCCCAGTCTCTGTGTATGGTGGGAAAGGATTAGCTCAACTTTGCAGGGAAACTGAGGCACACGGGCTCAAGTCACTTCCAGTTCAAACAGGTAATTTTAGCAAGGAATTGATCCTGAATTCTTGGTTAGTGCCCTTAGTGTCAGGCAAGTCTGAGATGAGCATTTGTTGATTTGAATAAAGGAAGAATAGAGGGACTAAGTGGAAATCCTGTGACTTGCAGCCTCTCCTTTCGATTGCTTTGAGAGAGTGAATCTGCAGCAAACAAGAGTGTTCCTGACAGCTTGGCTTGGTGGGGTTGTTTTGGAATGGATGTTATAAAACAAACAAGAACTGTGTGTTATTTTCCATTACCAACATCCAGTCCCCCTTTTCCTTCACGTGCATTTAATTCAGCTCAGACTTCATATAGAGAGAGCCATATTTTTGTGCTTTTGTACACGTATGGGTCTGAGTACGAGCAGGTTCCCTCTGTGTGTTGTGGTTCAGCCTTCTGTGAATTGTCCTGAGCTGCTGAGAGCTCTTTGCACAGGGGCACACAGCGCTTTGGTGAACGACAGAAATAAATTATGGGACCCTCAGTAGCTCGTAGCTCGTCTGGGTCTGGTCCTCTCCTCCACTGCCAAGGGCTTTTATTTGTGTATTGTCTGGAACTTCGAGTGTTTCTGATCTGGGTGCAGTTGAGTCAATACAAGTCAGACTCATTAATCCTGGCCCGCGGCGACTCTTCATAGCTGAGAACAGTGTGAAACGTCTCCTAATGACTCGAGCAGGGGTAGTATGGAAGAAAAGGAGTCTGAGGACTTCGACTTCCTGAACGTGTGGTGGTTTGTTTGGTTTCGTCCCCCCCATTGGTTTTTGTGCCCTGTTGTAGGCAGATACGGGGGTGTGTATTGATTACTCAGAGAGCACTAATGGCATTCCTTTCTGTGCAGAATTAAACTTGACATATGCATAATAATGACTCTGCCAGGCTCTGCCTTTAATGAGCTTTTCCAGGTCTTCTCTGCAACTCTGTGAGGCTCTTTTCTGCAGCTGGTTTTTATGAAAGCCAAAGGTAAAGCACATTGAGCAGGATGATTCCAGTGGTGCTTTAGGGCCTGCATTGCTCTGCACTCATGGCCAGAAGACACCGCAGCTGTAGGCAGGGGAAGCTGGTGTCTCCCATCACTGCAGGATTTCACTCTGCCAGTGCACACCATTGCTCCTCCGTGTCAAGGGCTGCTTCTCCACCCCTGGAAGGGTGACAGATTCCTCCCCTCTGCCAGACCTTTGTTACTGCAGTGCTCCCTGGCTTTGGCTACCACAAGCAGTCATCATCCTCTGTGTGAGAGCACGGAGTGAGGACAGAGCAGAGCACATTCCACTCTTCCTCCCCTGCATCCACAGAGCCCTGAGCACCTTCTGCTCATCAGCTGGCTGGGACCGCAGCCCAGAGTCGAAGACATTGCAGTGAGGGGGGACATTTGTCCTCAGGATGGTGCCAGCAGAGCCCTACTGGTGCTGTGTAAAGGAGCAGGCACTGACCCGGGCTGGAGTATCCATCAAAAGCTTTGTTCCAATATCTGTCCTCACAGAGTGGAAATCAAAGGTGCTCTCTTTATCTAAGGTCTCTGAAAGGGATCTGAAACATCGATTTCTGTTTTCAAGTGAAGCAGGAGTGTCACCTTGGCTTTGTGCACAAACCTTATCTCAGTTTCCTCATTGAGCAGAAAAAAAAAACAGCTTCCTTATATTTTATTTTATCCCCCGAGGCAGGGAAGGAGAGCAGTTTTCCTGCAGTTGGCTCGTCTTGGAGTGAGACAAGGCATCCCTTCTGTTGTTTTGCCCAATATCACTGAGGCTTTTCTATTTCAGGTCTGGGCACACACACTGCAGGGGCAGCCTCCTCGTGCTGTCCCTGTGTTGTGGGCTCCTCTCCCACCAGCTCCCATGTCTCCCCAGGCATTGCTCCTATGTGGGGGATTCCCTGAAACTAAGAGCTGGCATCAGTGTTCAACATCAGTACCTGGGCTGGGAATGGGGAATTATATTAACTACTTTCAACTTCCTTACCTCTAGGCCAGGTGGTTTCATTGGAAACACTCAGAAACAAGCAATTGATGCTAAAATAACACCTGGTTGGACAACCGTTGAACCTGAAAAAGGACGTTGATTTCAAGAAGGTTTCTTTGCATGGCACTGGCAACATTGCTTCTCCCTGAGCTTCTGTTTGGTTTCCCGGTGCAATTTTGGACCCTGTCTTTAATTGATGAAGCCCTGTATACTGACAAGTCTTGTATAAATTTATTTATGTTCCTCTGCTCATTCCCAGCTATGGTAAATCTCAGACTAATGCCTGTTGGAGTCAGCTTTCAATCCAAGACATGTAATTAGCTGAGTTGCTCATGGTTCATGTTGAAAGGTGTCCAGGGAGAGAAATGTGAGGATTTTCATGGTGGTGCAGTAGCTCACACAATTGGGGCAGCAACTTAGGAACTTGTTACATATTTCACTGTGTCACATGCAGGAGGGGAATGGAAAGGAGCAGCAGGGCTGCTTGAGCCTTGTGCCTGTGGGAAGGCAGGAGCAGGTTTTCAGATGACGTGTGGGAAGAGAGCAGAGAAATCCCCCAGAAGCCCCCAGTGCTCTGAGCAGCCGAGGTCCCAGTTTGCTGGGAACCCCCCAGCAAACCTTTCAGCAAATGTGTGACCATCAGACAAGCTATGTGCTGAGCTGTGTGATCCTGCTACAGCAGAGAGATTATTAAATGGGTTTTTCTCTAGTCTGGCTTTTAAGAGCAGCATTGTACAGCTGCCTGTTGTGTCAAGCTGCCACATGAACTGGGGCTTTGGAAGGCGTCTGCCATCTGCCCTGCAAAAAAAATGGGGGGCATTGGGTTTTCAACAGCCCTGTTCAGGGAATGATGGTCAAACAGTCAAGTGCTGCAAAGGTCTGTGACATTTTCCATTTCACACCCTGCAGCCTCTCCAGCACGAAGAGGTTGTGCAGAATGAGGGATGCAGGTCACTGGCACAACGTGTCACAAAATGTAGGTCCCAAATACAAGCAAGGCTGCTTGCTTAGCCTACAGAAAGACTGCTTGTACCTGGCTCTTTGCCTCAGTACTTCCTTTCAGACTCTATGTGCAAAATCACCGAGTGGCTTCTTTATTTAAAGTGAAACTGGAGGAGAACAGGATGAAAAATGTCCCAACTCTGAATGGAAGGTCAGCACATGAAAAGCTAAATGTCACGTTTGTTGCTCAACTTCATAGGATTACATCTGGAAAAAGGGAGCCCTTCAGTTCTGCCACTGAAAGTAAGCTGAAGTCAAACAGAAGTCCTTGAGTGCAAACATACAGATCAGAATTAAATTTCCTTCTAACTCCTGGGTAATAGAGTTCTGTCAGAGCCAGGAGTCAATTAAGTGGATAAATACGCACGTAGTTCGCTCACACTTAGCGTTTCAGTGGTGTTTTGCTGAAGTAAGCACTTAAATGTGATTATTGTGTTTCTGCCTGATTTAAGATGACAAGTTTTGCATTTCCTAAATATTAATTAGCCCTGAATTTCTATTTATTTAAACTCTGAGGCAGCAAGAGGGTAGTTGTGTGATTTACCTCTACCTCCTGGCACTGAGCTCATCTGGGACATTTGAAATGCAATTCTGAGCAATTAGCCTTCCTGCCTGTCAGCATAAGGAATGAAGAATAGAGCTTGTTTTGTTTGTTTAGGGGAATGATCATCCTACAAACAAGTGCAGGGATGTGCTCATTTGGATCTCACTGTAGGATGAAGCTTTTTCATACCCAATCAGGAAAAATAAGTAGATTTTTAAATGGGTTTTTCATTCGTTTGGTGTTGTTGCCTCCCCCCCAGGACTGAGTTATTCCCTTAGGGGTGGCTTTGAGGGACCAGAGGCACACAGGGCTGCATGGCTCGTGCTGTGTAAAGCCCAGCAGTATGTACATTAGCTGAGGATATTCCTTGGAAGGTTTTTGGGTAGTATCATGGGAATGGGAGAGCTGGATCTGCAGCAGTCCACTGCTTCTGGGGCGAGAGCACTGCCTTGCTGGGCGGCTTGCAGAAGAAATCCGTGTCCACAAGAGGAGAGTCCTCACAACAGAGAGGGAACATTTTCCAGATCAGACCCTTTCAGAGGGGTGGCCTGAACCCCTTTGTCATCTCTGCAGTCCTCACCCTAAGAACTCACAGGCCAGCTCTGAAGGCGTGTCATTCAGCTCGCTGGTGGCACAGAGCAAAGAGGGGTATTTAAAACTTCAAATGGGCTGAGATGAAAAGACTCTGGGCACCCAAAGTTCCTTTGGAATCTAATGGGAATTTGCATACTCGGTACCAAAAATAGAGATATTTTGACATGCAGAGCCGACTGGAGCGTTGCGACTCTCCCCCCAGGCCTCCTGCTCCATTTCTGCAGTCCAATTATGGCCCTCGTTGCACTCTCTTTGCTATTACTCTATATGTAATGAGGTGATGGTTGAAGTATTTCAGCTGTAATGGATGAATGGCCTCTAATTTGCCTTGAATCATTCCTCTCCCTTTGAAATACTTCCTCTCTTTTCGGCACGGAAATGCCAAAATACTTGCATTTCCATGGAAGAGGTTGTTTGTAACCACAGCAAAAGTATGTCACCCAGTGGTCATCTGCCTTGCTGCCTTGAAGTAAAAGCTTTGGATCAGCTTGTGTTTGGGAGACTTTATTTTTAGATCTGTACTTTTTGAATGTGTTATTGGCCAGCAGGCAGAGCACAGCAGGGTTAACACCACGCGTGGTGGAGCTCGCCCATCTGTTCCAGCTCCCATCCAACCATGGCGCTTTACGAGAGCTCTCTAGGAGGGTTTGGAGTTATCCAATTTGTAGTGTTCTCTAATATAATCAGCTTGGTAGCACTTGAAAAAGCTGGCTGTGCCAAACAGGAGGGCATAAAAATTTGCTAAGAGACAAAGGAGCTTGGAAATCTGAGACGTTTTTACATTTTCAGGAATTATGTTTATTTCAGTTCATATTGAAACTAGAGGCTGGAACAGATGGAGTGATTGTACAGTAAGATGAGATTAGCTGAGGCTTTGACACTCTATCTAATGAGGAATTAGAAGGCAGACACTGCTGATTGGGTTTTTCTTTGGGGTCTAGTTATGTTTTATTTGCCCTGTTATTTATGTCAATGGTAACACATCCACAAACAGTCTGACCCAGTTCTGTGGCCAGGACAGATCATCAAGACTTGTTAAATTGTCTATGTGCCATCTCCTGACAGTCACAGGCAAAGCACACTGTCTGTTTTCTGGAGCTGTGTGAGTGTTGGTTGAATGCACATGTTTTACATTGGTAGGACTTTGGAAGATGTGCTGGCTGAAGGCAAGAATGAGGAGATGCCACAAGGTGTTTGGCTGAGCTTTTCCTTAGTCTGCAATGCAAGTTACCTTAACTGATCTCAGCACCAGGATGTTCCTTTCTTCATTTGCCCCGAGGGGACATGGACACAGGTTTTGCATGAAGCTGCAGTGGGAGGAGGTGTGAGGTGCTCTGTGGATGGTACACACATTCTGTGGGCAAAGAGCTTCTGGTTTGGTTGATGGTGTCAATCTTCTCTCTGTTTCCATCAGCATTAAAGTCATAGAGTTAAAGGAAATGCAGTAACTGAGATCATTCCATGCTAATACACGTGGGCAGCCATTTGGAAATTGAGATGTTTTGATAGAAACTTAATTAAGTCATTGTTCACCACTTATCCCCCCCAGCTATGAAATAACCATGAAGTGTGGTGACTTTTCTCCAAGCAGCCACCATGAAATCAGCACAAATTTTTCATCAAAAATGGGTAACTGTGCAGATGAAACCAAAGAGTGCTGGAGGGATTAGGTCTGTGCTACCTAATTAAGTGCATTTTTGTTGTAGAGTGGGAGGGCTTTTTTTCTCTCTGTTAACTAGCACTGGACCTTAGACATCCTATGGAGAAGGAAAAAAAAAAGGGAGCAAGAAAGGCTTCCTCTTCTCATTAAGGTTGTAGGCAGTTGCAGCCATTAAGGTAGTGGCCTTTTCCTTGGAGCAGAGCAAAGCTGGGTTTGAAAAGTTCATGTGTGTGTCCCTCCTAACACACCTGTTGGAGGTCAGCTACCAAAGAGGGATAATGATCAGCTGGAAAAGAATACAATCACAGGTCTAAATAAGAGAGAGGTGAGGTCAGAAAGCTTCTGGGAAATGGCATCAGACCCTTATGTGATTTCCTTCTCAGGCTTTCTGTCATTCCTGTCAGCTGGGTAGTTGTGAAACAGAAAGCCAGAGCAAACAGGCCTCCTTCAAACTGTCTGTAGGGTTGCTGGAGTTTGAGGTAATTGCATTTTGTGTGATTAATTACTGCTTAGGCTCCTCCAGCCAGGGCGATGAGGAGCTCGGGGCAGCCGTGTGAGGGAGCAGGAGCTGCACAGCTCTGGCCCACAGAGTGGCTTTTGTAGCCTAGAGCTTCATCCCCACAGGGTCCCAGTGAGGGAAACCTCAGCCAGCTCAGGGGTCTGAAGGGGCCTGAGGGACATGTGTGGTCGTGCTGTCTGTGGGGCTCTACAGACATTGCCAGCAAAGCCCTGAGCGAGTTCCTTTTAACTGGGAGAGTTTTAAATACAAGCTCCATCTTAGGTAATTCTGAGGCTCCTATTGTCTGGTCTTCATTTGAAGAAAAAGCTCTTTAATCAACAGCATGAATGGGAATCACATCAACCCAAGGGTGCAGAAGATGAACTTGCCCTGTTGCAGCCAGCTTGTGCCCTGGGGCCTCCTTGGCTTCCTTCCTCCCAGCAATGCCCGGGGGTTAAGTCCAGTCCTGGGTCTAGGCCACATATTCCAAAGCCCTCTCTGAGAGCTGAAGATTTCACATTTGCAACATGGAAGATACTGAAGCTGCTTTTCTTAAGAATGTGAGGAACAACAGGAATCCTGCTGCAATTAGTCAATATACTGGTGGGACTGAGCAAATGAGGCACATCCAGAAAGTCCTAAAATGCACCTCAGCCAGTGGGGCTGTCATGGCAGCTCCCCTACCACCTCTAAAATCAGATCTTGTTTCATTTTGTGCACCTGTGATACATCATCTTCATTGCTTACTTGATTTTCAGCGATGCCTGTTGCTCCTCTGCAGGTTTTGTCAGGAGCTGTCAGTCCCTGATAGCTGTCCCTTCTTCCCTCTGCCTTCCTTTCTCTGCATCAAGCATGTTTGCTGCTGGATGGCTAATGTGACCAGCAACAGAGTGCTCCGTGTCCTGCTAAACATTGCTGAAGAGCTGGGATGTCCCATTTCACCCTTCTTTCACCCTTCCCCTTTCTCTCACTTCCTTGCTGAGCAGCTTTCTCCCTGGTGGAGGTTGCTGGAAAGGCTCTCAGGGGGAAGAACCATCCAGGCATAACTGAAGGGAAGGCAAAAGGGTGATTTTGTGTTTCTTTTCCCTTCTAATTTACTGAAAACTGTGGCAGTGAGGGCTGGTAGTTGAATCATCTCTCTGAGACTCCATGTTTAAATTATATTTTGGTTATTTCCCATTAATGCTGTTCAAGACTGGGGAGGAGACAGAAGTTTTACACATGGATTAAGGCAGCCAGGAGCCCGTAATGTTCAGTGGGAAATGAGCATTTAAATGGTCCTTTGTGCCTTTGAAAACCTTCCCTGTTCAGGTTAGCTTCGTGGTGGAAGAAGCCCTGGTGTGGTTTAGTTCCTGTTACCTTAATTTGAAGAAGAAAATCCTTCTAAAGGTGACTTGCTCGTGGTTCATCACTGTCCACGTGGGGAGGATGTTTCTGATCATAGCAGACTATTTAATCTATCTGACAAAAGCATAGCAAGGCCCCAGAGTGGGAACCTGAAAGCAGCCAAGTTCAGGCTAGACATGAAATTTATATTTTAAACAGTCTGAGTTGTTAACCCTGGAAAGAACTTGACAGATTCTGTCTCACTGAGTGATATTGAAACTGTCTTATGCAAACTGCACAGGGATGCCAGATCCAGCCTCTGTGCCCTGAACTGATTATTCCAAACTGATGCTGGAGTAGCTACTGGGCTAATGTCCAACCTAAATCTCCCCTCTTTAAGTTCTGCCTCTCCCCAGCTCCTCCTTCCAGGGATCTTCACGTAGCTGAGCAGCTTGGTTGGGAAAAGCCACCTTCAAGGTCAAGGCTGTGTAAGAGAAATGAAGGCAGGGATCTCAAGGAAGGGACAATTCTGTGTCACCATCAGTGCCTGGTGTCAAGACATGACATCTCTGCAGCACTGTAGGTGTGGGGTGTCTGCTCCTTCCAGAACAACTTATCTTGGACTTTCAGCTTTTGTGGGCTGAGCAAGAGGCTGGAATTTCATTAAATGCCAACTTGGCAAAGCTCAGTGTGTTGCCAAGGCAGAAAACAAGACCTGTTGTTAGATGTGTTTGCTTGCCAGAAGAGTCTCAGGGGGCTTTAATTAATAATAATACTTTGTGCTGCTGATATCTTTCATCCAAGGATATGCAAATATTAATTGATTGAGGAATTCCCTGCACTCAACTTGATGGCATTTCTCTGTTTGTTTTTGTATAATGCAGTAACTTCTGAATGTCACCTCTCATCAGGCCAGGACTGGGGAGAGGGGGATGTTCTATCCATCAACGAGCAGAGCCTCACTGGTTTGGGGAGAGAAACACTGGAAATGCCAAAAAGGAAAGGGGCAGAGGAGGGAAGGGAATGGAGCACCTGGAGTGACAGGGGTGGAGGAATGGTAGCAAGGGTAGGGAGCAATCAGGGGAGGATGTAAATAATAGAATTGTATCCTAGAATCAGAGAATTGTTTAGTTTGGAAAAGACCTTTAAGGTCATCAAGTCCAATCACTAACCCAGCTCTTCCAAGTCCATTGCTAAACCGTGTCCCTCAGCACCACATCTACACATCCTGGGATGGTGACTCCATGAGGAAGATGACAGACAGATCCTTTGGTACAAGCTCCATCCCTGGAAGTGTTGAAGGGCAGGTTGGATGGGGCTTGGAGCAACCTGGGCTGGTGGGAGGTGTCCCTGCCCATGGCAGGGGGTTGGATCTAGATGATCTTTAAGGTCCCTTCCAATCCAAACCATCCCATGATTCTGTGTTGAGAACTGTACTGATAAAAGGAACACAGGTAAAGTGCTTGGAAAAAAAAAAAAGTGCAGATTTCATGGCAAGTCAGTAGCAGCAGTGGGAACAGAACCAAGGAGTTCTCAACTAGGACTCTCCCATATTTAAGCACAAACCCAAGCTTTTAGAGCCAGTCTCCCAGCTGACGTTGTACACAGAGCAATGTCACTTTGTGCTGGAAGCAGATCTAGCCCTGGATATCTTGATTGGAATCTATGGGGGTAATTATTCACCCTCACCATTTGTATTTTGGGATTAATTACCTATTCCTGGTTCCTATGAAGAATATTGTCAACTATTTAATGGCTCATTGAGTTTAGCAGGATTTCTAGCTTCTCTTTTCCAATTTCAACAGAATAGTTATTGTGATTTGTGACTTGGAGTACCAGCTAGTGAGCTGTGAGCAGACCATGCCTATTATGATGTTAGTTCTACCCTTTGACAAAGAGGTTTTAATTGGCTTTACATGGATTCTACTTGATGATATGAGGCATCTAGAGATCAAGGATATGCCAGCAGAGTTGTTCTCAAAACATATAAAAGCAGTGCCTTCCTGCTAACCTGTGTTCCTCAGATGCTTTTCAACTGTAGACAAAGAAGATGAATATTTGAAATTAATTCCTGTTAGTCCATTGTGTTAGTCCCTTGGTCCTGCATCTGCCTTCATAAAGATGTTTGAGCCCAGGGCTTCAGCCTCATTTTACACTAACAAAAGAACTTTAGATTTCTGAGTAGCTCAGTGTTGTTGAATAATCCTGAAAATGTTTGTCTATATAGTCAATTTCTGTGTACTTTTTTTTGCATGGATGTTGTTGTCATGGTTTTTATCTGCCTGTAGAACAAATTGGGAGGATCTCAAGTGCATGTAAAAAACCAACTGAACCTTTAGTTTAGCTTTAATTTAGTATTTCAAGTGCGGGTGAACAATCATTGGAAGCTGGTTTCATGTGGAGAGGACGTCGGATGGTGACCAGTGGTTGTTGTCAGGCTGAAAGGAATGAAGGGCAATTACCCAGGGGCAAAGTTCTGTCTGAAATTCTGAGTCATCCACTCACCTGAACAAGGGGAGAAAATAAAGCCCTTTGGTTTGCTTTGTAGGTAACCAGTTTGTCTGTTATTATTGCAAAAGAAGTAAACACCAAAACACATGAGGACTGGAGCAGGAATAAGCTTAAGGCCAGCAGTCAGGGAACTGAGAGCCTGAGCAGATTGACAAGAGCTACCAGGGGACAGAAGAGGCTGGGAACCAGGTGTGTGAGAGGCAGGGAAGGGCTGCCAAAAGGAATTGATACTAATTTCCTAATACATAGTTCCCATAATATTTTCTGTTGGCTGTCTCATCACAATATATTGCACATAAAGAAACTGCACCCGACTGAAGGAAACATTTTCTTTTCCTCTGGAGGATTTCAACTAAGATAGGTGTGTAGCATTAAATAACTGTGTCATCAGTGTCTGTGAGGTGTGGTCACAGCATTCAAATGAGACTCTGTGGAAGACAGACTCCATCAAAAAACCCCCAAAAACAAATCTCCCAGGGTAGTGTTTGGGCTGCTAAATCCTGAACAACCTTCCCTCATACTGAATAGTGAATGGAATTTGCCAATTCCTGAGTGAAGGATTGCATGTGCAGGCTTGTGGGCCACCACGGTGTGACCCAGCTTGGGGGCAGTTTCCTTGTTGCATGGTTTGCACCCATCACCTGGGAGGGAATAAAGGAATCCTGGTGGGAGGAAAAAACAATCTAATGGAAATATTTTTATTGACCTCTCAGTCTTGCTGGAGGAAAATATCAGCATACGTGGAGGTGGGTGGTTTCTTTGACTGAAAAGGCAGGGAGAGAGGTATTACAGTCTGATATTCTGCACAGGGGTGGGAGCCACATGGGTGCAAGGCTGGAAGTGCAGAACCAAGACTTGGGATGAGGATTTCCTCAGGGATTGCTCAGGATTTAGGCTCTGTGCTCTCCCTTCTGCCCACTGGTGAAACCATCATCGTGTTGCACCAGTGCCCTTAAACACCAGAGGAGCTCAGACAGGAAAACAAGTCAGGCCAAAAGCTTAAAAGCAGGAGATCAGCCTGATTATTCTGCTGCTAGGTTAACATTTATCTGCCACATCTACCCCAAACATGCCCAAATCCTCAAGGAAAACTGTGTCTTATGCAATCTGTGCTGTGGATCTCTTGCCCAGGCTGCAGTTACTCAGTGTCTTGAGCCCATGTCTCCTACAAATAAGGACCTCCTGGGTGTAAGAACCACCTCTCCCTGTTTTCAGTCTCAGGTTTCAGTTTTAGTTTTCTTTATTTTTCCTGGTTTGTTGGTTGTTCGTTTTTTTTCTTTCCTTTCTTCATTTCACCCTCCTCCTCTGCTGCCCTTTGTTGTGAAAATACCAAGTCAGATCCTCAGCTGCTACAAGTCACTGCATTGGCTTTGAGAGGAGCTGCAGACACAGATCACTTGCTTCATCTGTGCCACTGGAGGATGGAGAAAGATAATAAAGAGCAGTTTCCCCGGAGTATTTTAAAGGCTCTTCACCCCAAAGGCACAGAGCCCGTGGTGGGGACCTTTCTGGATGAGGTGGAGGCCAGAACCCCATTTCCAGCTGCCCAGAGCTGACCCCTCCTGTCTTTTCTTGGCATTTGTTTTCATGTGCTTTGCCTTCCTTTGCTGAGTGTGCAGCTCTGGGGCCCTGCCTCAAACTGCCTCACCAAAAAAAAAAAAAAAATTAATCATTTGGGGTGATGATTTATATAAAGGAAGCTTTTCACTTGGGGCTTGATCAATGTGTCTCGGTGCATATTTGCTTTAAAAGTTCCTCCAAATATTAAGCACCCTGAGGAGATAATCACAACTACAGTATCTGTGTCCTTCCCCTTGCCCCAGGTGTACAGTGTGACTCTAATCATGTCAGAATCATGAGGTTCTAAAGCCCAGTAATTTTTTTCCCTCTGCTTGAATTTCGACGGACATTGCGGAGCTGAGAGGAGAAAACACAATCCATCTTCTGTGAAGTGAACTCGGTCATCCTTCAGTGTGTTGAGTCAGAGGGAATACAAAACAAACCCACAAAAGTCGAAAGCAGTTGACGAGGGATCGTTCAATTTCTTTCTTTTCCCTTTGTTCCCTTGATTACAATGATTTTTAACTGATTCCTCTCTCCACTTAAAATGACAGAATGGAATTCACTTGAATATCCTCCCAGCCAGCCCTGCCAGAGCCTGTGCTTGGCCAAACTTGCTGGAAATAGGGTGGTGGTGGGGAGGGACTTCACTGAATCATACTGATCACTAATCTCCTTAACTGGAAATGGGATGACACAAATTCCAGCCCCAGTAAATTCCGTGGTGGATTCCTGCTGATTCCCAGCTCCCCAGTCACAAACCTTTCCAGTCAGCTCACGCACGGTCTTTTTTGTTTCCTGATTGAGTAAACATTGTTGTGTAGGAGGTAGAAGTATTTGCAGCATCCCCCCAGGATGATGGATGGATCCTCCTCGCAGTCACTTGGGGCTGGGAACTGTTCTTCCACTCTGGAATGGCTCATGCAGGGAGACTGAGGCAGGAGCAGGATTACAAACCAGATGACCCAGCCCAATTTTGTGCCTTATCCACAACGAGGTCCTAATGCCCTAAAAGCTTCTAAAGGAGAGGATAGTTGAGGTCCTCCTGTATTGCTGAGTAGCTGCAGCTGTTCTTTGAACTCCCCATCCATAATGGAAAGAAGTAATGAGAAGTGGAGCACACTGCAAAGGAAGAACCTGGAGAGCCCTTTCTGCAGCAGTACAAGATCATTTTAGGGGAAAAAAGTCTTTCTCCACTGAGGCCATTGTTGTTATATCAAATCTAATATCCTGAAGTGATAGGAAAAGCCTTAACAAGTTGAAAGAGAGGAGTAATGAATGAAGAGCCACCAGACATTGTTAGTTTAATACTACATTTTAAAGAGCTGCATTTAAGTGAGAGATAATTTAACTAAGACACCATTAGTACTTTTTTGCATTAATTTTAGAGCCAGATCTGAAACAGGAGTAAATTTGTGCATCTGTAGAGGTTCACAGCAGAGGATCTGAGCCTTTGGATATGGAGCTGGATTAGCAGCCCTGGAGACTCCCTTGTCCCTCTGCCTGAGCAGGGAGCCCCAGGGATGGAAGTGCCTGTTTCCCTCTTCCCAGCCACCTCCAGGCTCTGTCAGGTGCCATGGAATCTGTGACAATTCCATGCAATCCCCAAAGCCAACACAGGAGGAGAAATTAATGCTTAATTAAAAGCTGACATAGGATGGGAAATTAAATTAATGTCCTAATTAATGCTTCAGGTTTAGTCCAAATAGGAAGCTTAATGATTCTCCTTTCCCTTTAACAGCACTACACTTACCTCTGAGCAGTGATGAATTTTGGCTCATTTGGCCCAAATCCTGGAAAACATCCTCGTTAAAAAATGTATTGAAGCCCCCACTTAATTCTCTTCCTGCCATGCTTAATTGCTGGCCGGGATGGGCGTGGAGTTTAAGCATTTGATTAAATAAGGTGGAGCTGTTGGGAACATTTTGCATAATAGTCCCCAATTTGCAAAGCTGATTTGACTCTTAAAAAGCTTCCCTGAACATCCTCTAGGAGAAGGTTGAGCATCAGTCAGTGTTTCAGTGCCTTTTCTTGCAGTGGTTTTTAGGGGAGGGGGTATTTTTGTGCACATCGTTTCTTTACGATCAAGAGGAATCGAGAGTCTAGCAGAGCAGCAAGTTTTCTGTGGAGGAAAATGAGAACAGGAGAAATATTTGAAGGATGGAGACAGCACATTCCCCTTATCAAGGTTCATTTCCTTTAACAAATCTTGGGTTGTTTGCGACAAAGGCTTCTACTTGACAGCATGGGAAGTACAAGGTGTCAAACTAGAAATGCTTCGCTATTTAGGTTGCTCCGCTGGCTGGAAAATGAGCTTCACAAAACTGTGTTTGGATCCACCCTGTAAGTTCTGGAGCAAGCTGCAGAGCTGCAGGACTTGGGGAAGGATGGCACAGGTATAATGGTGGTTGAGAAATGGCTGGTGAAGTTGTGGCACAGCTCTTGCACAGCGTCAGAGAGGTTGAACACGTACAGTTCCTGCTCTGGAACTGGTGAGGAGAATGGGCTGGGCTTCTGCTTTGTCATCCACATCAGTCCAGGCTTCCTTGGGGTGGACTGTCCAGCAAGCAGAAATTCTCATGTCTTCAATGAGATGGAAAAAAAAGGAACAAAAAGATACTACTGCCCAGAGAGGCTGTGGAGGCTCCTTCTCTGGAGACATTCCAAACCCACCTGGACACATTCCTGTGGGATCTGCTGTAGGTGACCCTGCTCTGGCAGGGGGTTGGACTGGGTGATCTTCAGATCTTCTGTGACTCTGTGGGTTGTAGGGCAGGAGGGTGAGATTCTGCTGCCAGCTGGAGGGAGAGGAGGAGAGGCAGTGGTGGGCTCTGCTAACACGTGTAGATGAGTCACTGAAAGGTGTATTTTTGTTATCAAGGACTATATTTTTCTTTATTGAGGGCTTGATAAAGCAGAGGATTAAATGCTCTGGCCTGTGCCATGTGGGTCTTAGGAGAAGACCTAGAACATTGCCTTGTGACCTTGCATTTTGTGAGTTGATGGGTTCAGTATTGGTGTCAGCCTTGTAATACATGCTATCAGTCATCATCACAGAATCATGGAATGGTTTGGGTTGGAAGGGCCTTAAAGACCATCTAGTCCCAACCCCTGCATGGGCAGGGACATCTCCCACCAGCCCAGGTTGCTCCAAGCCCCATCCAACCTGCCCTTCAACACTTCCAGGGATGGGGCAGCCACAGCTTCCCTGGGCAACCTGGGACAGTGTCTCACCACCCTCACACTCCAGAATTTCCACCTCAGTCACCCGAGCCACTCCTGCAAGGAGCAGACAAAACCATTTCCCTGCCTCCCTACTCTTAAAGCTCCTTTGTGTTGTTTCTTTCCTAGGTGAGGAAAGCTGCTCTGATTGGAGCCTCTTCCAGAAGGTGTGTGCATCACTTAGACCATGCCCATTAAGTGCTCTGTGCACTCAGATGGAAAGTCACCCTTAGCAGGGAGGTATTAAACATCCCCAGCACTATTGGCAGGTCAAACCAGGGACTAAGTTGCTGTAACTGTCCAGGGATATTTGCAGTTGGAGCTGCTGAAAAAGCACCAGTCTTTGGTGCTTTGCCTTGCCCCCCGACCACTTCTTTCTCCCCAGCAGGGCATTTGTGTGGCTGCACAACAAACTGTGCTGGCTGAAAAATAACCAGATCCCCCCCCCAAATCAAAATACCAAAGGAGATGCTTAAATACACATCAAACTGTGGCCCCATTTCCTGTAACACATCAAAGCAGTTCAGCTCAGCTCTCTTGATGATGTGAGGTGCAACCTGGGTCAGGTTCTTGGTCAGGGCTGAGGATGGAAGGAGGGAATGCTGCATTCCCAGCCACACGTCCTGGGTCAATCTATCCAGCTTCATCCTGCCTGCGTCAGGGCAGGGTTCACAGCTGGGCAGAAGGTCATGGGAGGGAGGAAAAAAGGGTGTGTGTATTAAAAAAAACCCACTGTAGTGTAGCTCTTTCTTACATGATTTGCCTCCTGGGTTGAGTCCTGTGGAGTTTTCTGCCAAGTCCTCGGGGGTTTTTCTCTGCGCGGGAAGACACGTGTAAGAAGCTGAGATGCTGACCTCATCCCATGGCTCCTGCAGACTGGCTTTAAAACAGATGAAAGATGTGTTAATCATGATTCAGAAAAAAATGCCCCGAGTCTGAGAAATCATCACAATAGGTGGCACCCAGTCTCTTTGAATAAGATTCCTATTGGAATCAATGAGAGTTTTGCAGGTTCTGCTCAGGCACTATTGATCAGTGACTGACAGATGGTTCTTGTGTTTTCCAGCAGCAACGTTGCCCGTTTTGTATGTGCAGTTTTCTCTTGCCAGGCAGTTTCTCATCCTTATTTGCTTCAAAAGAAAATTGGGGCTGGAAGTTGAAGAGGATGGACTCGTTTTGTAAGGATCTGGTGCGAGGTCCGTGTGTTTCTTCAGTCTTGTTCAGGACCCAGTTTGGATGTTCAGGGAGAGGAAAGCTGGTGGGGTCATGTCCTTGGGTGGGCAGGGAGGAATTTCCCTCCCTAGAAAAGACCCCAAAAAAAGTTGCAGTAAGCTGGTTGAGATGGGGCATCACATGGAATTGAGTGCCTGTGGATCAGAGGGCTGTGCTCCCCAGAACTGATCCTGTGTGTGCTCAGCATCAGGGCAGGGGGAACAAGCCATCTGCTTCCAAACCCAGCTCACGCTGCCCGGGTGTCTGCAGTGGAGGAGCATTTCTCATCCAGATACACTGGCTCTAAATGTTAAATGTTTTTTTTATTAGCAGCTTTTCTATTGTGTGCACTGAAAGATGAGTCACTGCCCTTCAGAGCAAAGCTGGGAATCAATAGACCTCTGTGAATTAGATGATGTGCTAAAATATGGATATCTACAAAGGCATGGGAATTGTGATGGTGACTAATGGGTTAGTGGAAACATACAGTGAAAACAGCCTGAGCAGACAGGAATCTTTCTGGAACGTTCTCTGAGACCCAATCCACCCATGGTGGTTGAGCATCTTGTGCACCGTGGTGACGTGGCTGATGAGGGGATGTGGAATTGAGCTGCCAGGCCCCGAGGTACAGAAGATGAATCTTCTGTAAGACTTTGCCCTAATGACAGAAACTGATTGTTTGCTGGGGACCCTGCAGCCTGACTAGAGGCAGAGGTGGGTGCCAGAGATTATTCCCCTTTCCTCAGCACCAGTGAGACTCATCTGGAGTGCTGTGTTCAGTCCTGTGCATCCCAGGACATGAGTACAACTGGCCCAGGTTGCCCAGGGAAGCTGTGGCTGCCCCATCCCTGGCAGTGTTGAAGGGCAGGTTGGATGGGGCTTGGAGCAACCTGGGCTGGTGGGAGGTGTCCCTGCCCATGCAGGGGGTTGGATCTAAATGATCTTGAAGGTCCCTTCACACCCAAACCATCCCATGATTCTGTGACATACTGGAGCAAATGCAGCGTAGGGCCATAGGGATGATGAAAGGATTAGAGCTGCTGACCCTGCTGTGAGCCTGGGGTTGGACTGAGGCCTTCTCCAGAGGGTCCCATCCAGCCTCAGCCCTTCCAAGTGATCCAGTGGGAATTCAGTCCCTTGCCAGCTCCATAACCTTGACACAGCACGCTCAGTCAAATTTGGAAACCTATTAAGTCAGAATAAATGCAAGCTTTGTGTTAGCTACCAGAAATAGTCTCATGGTTGCCTGAGATGTTCTTTCCCCTCTCCAAATGTTGCCTGAGACGTTCTTTCCCCTCTCCAAATGTTGCCTGAGCAGCCTCCAAATCTTTATTACAGTTGTCCATTTTATCTGATGAACCTTGCTAGCACCTTGAAAATAATGAGTCAATGAGCTCCCTAAAACCCTGTTAGCTGCAAGTGCTGTTGGCTCCCAGAACGTGCTCCTGTGTGCTGGTGAAGTTTGCAGGGGGGGTGTTTATTGTTGTTTCTCTAAGCAGAGAGGATAGCCTCAGGCAGGTCTGCAAATTGGGTCTCCAGCCAGTTGGGGGAAGTGAAAGTCAGAAACAGTCGTCAACAAAATAAATTATTCTCTTGGCACATGATGCTCTGGACTTCTCAAGGCCAGGTGCCAACTCGCTTTGCCCCCCAGACTCCCACTGCAGACTGGGAAGGGAAATGGGTCATGAAATACAAGTAGGCATGTTTCATGAGTAAAAGCTAAATCAAATCCCTGGTGGAGCTCTGTGGCAGAGAGAGGCAAGGCTGGAGTACAGAGATTCATGGCTGGTGGTTGCACACTGGTATAATCCAGGGGATCATGTTCAAATCACTGAGCTGAGCCCAAAAAAACCTGACACAGGTATTGATGTGGCCGTTGTCTGACTCCAGTCTTTGCAGAGCACATTGCTTCGGTGCCCTTTTCCTCCAAGAAACCATCTGATGTTGGAAGAAGTTCTTCTCCCTGCACTAGAGACATGGGAGGCTCTGCAGAAGGCAAATGACAGATACTTATGGATCCTTCAAAGACCTTCCCAGATTGACAGAGGAAGCTCTTGGCATGGCAGGAACCAAACCTGAGCTCTTTCAAGTCCCAGGCTTGTATATTAATCATCAGGACATAGTTCTGTGACATTTGGTGGGTAGTATTGGTATCAATATGTCAAAACAGCAGATCCAGCCTGTGGAAAGGACGCTGAGCTTCAGTGTGGTAGGAGAGTTGCAGCCATGTTGTGCTCTCGGGGTGTGAACTCCAGATGGTTTATGTTGCAAGTGTTCTGATAAGGCAGCTGTTATTTTTTATAGATATGTATTTATTTTTTATAAAGGTAAGGTTTTGTCTGGGTACAGGGGAGGCACTTCTTTTAACATCTTCAAAGTCCTGTGCATGTCCAAGATGATGAGGTTCATTCAGCATTTCTTTCACCAGCAAGGAAAACCTGTGAGGTGTGAGAGCAGGAGCCCCTGGGAGGGGACTGGCAGACCAGAATGCTGGAGAGATTTGTGACAGTCCTGGGTGGCTCTTGGGGTTGACTGCATTGAGTGGAACTGTTCCTGGCTTGTCCCTTTCTGTGTGAATAAACTAAACTGTGCAGGAGGAGAGGGAAGAGGGGGGAGAGGACAGGGGAAAGAAATGGGGCAAGGAAAGAATTTTGCTTTCTTAATGAAGTAGTTATGGCAGTGTGGAGCAGAAATGAATTAATGGCTTGACTACCTTTGTTATCAACGGCCAGAAAAATAGAATAATGACTTCTCTTTTCTGTATCCCCTCGTTGGCTGCCTTGGGGCAGTGTAAGGTGATGATCAGGCAGGATGGGAGACACGTCTGTGTGTGTCCAGCTGACAGGGGTACTTAATGCTGGAGGTCTTGGACCTAAACCCACCTGACACTGATTTAGATTTTCCCTGGATCACATCCTCTTCCTGGCAAAACCTACAGATTAAGTAGTGACTTAAAATTACTCCAGGTTTATACATCTGTAAATGTGTGAGAGAAATTCAGGCCCAGAAGACCTGTCTTGTAGCAGAGAGAAGAAAGCTGATGATTTCTTTCTCTTTTGCTTAAAATGAGTCAGAAACCCTGTGGTATTTTTATTTTCTAATTCCTGATGCTGCTGTGACTGAAATCGGTAGATTGAGAATCAGAAGTTGCTTCTGCAGCTTGTTTTGGAGCTGTACTGAGATGCTGCCCCCACCCTGTCCCTTGTTTCTGAGCAGAAATTCCAGGGGGGGGGGGGTGTGGCTGTTTTCACATGGAACGTGAGCAGCAGTTGGGGTTGGGGAGGGCAGCTTGGCTCATCCTCGCTGGGATGTGGAGGGCAGCAGTGACCTTGTGGAGAGGCTGTGTTTTTCCCAGGAATATTAAATTCCTCCATTCATCGCCAAGGATCAGGACAACTCAATCCAGAGAAATCCAGAGCAAGTGCACTGGAGTCTCTGGGGGCTGCCAGAGCCTGACGTGGGAGGAGAATTTGGTCCAGAAGAGTTATTTTTGCTTAGATGAAAACGGTCTCTGCTGTAACAGAAACTTCATTTTCTTTGGGAAAAAAAAAAAAATAGGGGTATGCAAATTCTGCTTTTAGATGCTTTGGTGTAAACTGGGAGTAACTCATTGACTTTCAAATCCTTGCTTGTTTAGAAATCCTCTTAACCTTCTTTCTGTGCATTAACCACGAGCTGCCCTTTCCTCAGGTGAAACACAAATCCAGAACAAGAGAGGGATTTGTGCAGGAACCTAAGGAAGTTAGGAACCCTTTCCCACCCAGTAGCATTTGGGCAGGTAAACTTTCTTTACTTCTGTGAAAATCCCCATCTATGATTAAAAAAAAAAGTGCTGGCAATTCCCTTAACTTAGTGAACATCTTCTAGAGAGTGTTTGATACGATTGAGTGCTGAAGAGCTGTCATAAACCTTTTCATTTAGCAGCATCCCCAGACAGAGAGTGAGAAGAGATTGCAGTAACAGAGAAAAATGAGAAGCAGAGGGTTTGCTGTTCTGCCTCCAAACATTTCTCCCCAGATCCCGTGTGCTTACTCTCAGAAATGGGAAGTGTCTTAATTGTTCAGGGGAAGAAGGAGGAATCCCAGCCCTGAGGCTTAGTTCTCAGAGCTCACAACCCTCTGCCTGCCTTTGGGAGCAGTTACTTGGGAAGTGTAGAAGGATCCACGGTTTGGCAAGAGGGGAATTGAGGGCTTTCCACAGGCACAACATTGTGTGGCAAGTCTCAGCTTGTCCTGGAGAACAGCAGCCTCCAGCCTGCAACACACACAGCACTACACTGAGGAGGTGTCTGCAGATGTGGTGGTGAAGTTCACACGGGCCAGAGAAGATCCTTGTGCTCTAATGTGTTAAAAATATCCAAGTAAAAGGGATGTGTAGTTGGGAATGACTGTATGGGGAGATCTTCTCACTCTTTACAAACACCTGAAAGGAAGTTGTAGTGAGAGTGGGGTTGGTCTCTTCTCACTGGTGACTGCTGGCAGGACAAGAGGAAATGGGCTCCAGTTGCATCAGGGGAGGTTTAGGTTGGATCTCAGAAAAAACTTCTTTCCAGAAAGGATTGTTGGGCACTGGAACAGGCTCCCCAGGGAGATGGGTGAGTCACCATCCCTGAATGTGGTTAAAAGTCCTCTGGATGTGGTGCTTGGGGACATGGGTTAGCAGTGGGTCATCAGAAATAGGGTGATAGGGGTAGGATAAGGTTGGACTCAACGATCTTAAAGGTCTTTTCCAACCTGAACAATCCTATGATTCTATAAGGGCCTGATCCTGCAGAGTTCAGCCCCTCTTCTGGTCGCTGGAAGAGACATTGGCCCAGCACCAGGCAGGATTGATCTGCCAAAGCTCCAGGCAAGTAGCATGTGAGAAGTCACACCATGAGGAGGCTGAAGTGCTTCTGACAGAGCTTTCCAACAGTGAAAACTGTCTTTGTTTCCTCCTCCTGCATTTAGCTAGTGCCTATCAAACGAGATTAGAAGAGGGAAGATGACATGGAATTAAGAAAAAGGTTTCTAGTGGCCAGAGATGATGGTAAAGCCCACTGTGCCACTGCCTGGAGCTTTGGGCTGTTTTCTGCATCAGAGACCTGCCTTGTTAGTAAAGAAATAAAAACCAGCCCAACAACAGTTGTCAGACTGTAGAGATTGTGCTGCTGGTGCTGCAGGTATTTTCTTCTGCAAGGAAAATTAGTATATTTTAAATAAATTGATACCAAAAGTGACATGCCATTTCTTAGCCACCTAATTTAAGAAGCTTTAAGACAACTGGGTATGTAGATGGTGAATGCTCACTGCCTCCTCCCCACCAGCCCCTTCTGCTGCCTCTCAAAGTCTACTTGTCAGAAATTAGCATCAGCAGAGCTAACGAGGGCTGGTGCTGCATCCCAGCCCAGAGGAGAGTGGGATGGTGTTAGTGCAGCTCCTTTGTAAGCCATTATTTTCTGAGCACTCATAGAATCATGGAATGGTTTGGGTTGGAAGGGACCTTCAAGATCATCTAGATCCAACCCCCTGCATGGGCAGGGACACCTCCCACCAGCCCAGGTTGCTCCAAGCCCCATCCAACCTGCCCTTCAACACTTCCAGGGATGGGGCAGCCACAGCTTCCCTGGGCAACCTGGGCCAGGGTCTCACCACCCTCACACTCAACAATTTCCTCCTCATGTCCAACCTCAATCTCCCTCTGCCAGTTTTAATCCATCCCCCTTGTCCTCTCACTAAAAGCCCTTGCAAAAAGTCCCTCCCCAGTCACATCTGAAGAGTCTTTCTTGGAGCAGTTTGGGAAGTAGGAATTACCATTTTTATCCCTACCTGTGCAAGTCCATGGATGAAGCTGGAAGACCTTCCAAGGCAGGTGAACAGTCCTGGCTCATTTGCTTTGTGCCAGATCTTCATGCTCTGGTGACCAGGGAAAAAAGCAGGGCCTTTTGTTACAGGAGTAGCTGCCATGGTCTGAGGCCCCTTGGATGAGAAGGGCCACAATTTAGGGGCCCTAGGCTTTAGTTCAGTATTTCTGTCACTGGGGGAGATGATTTTTCATTGTATAACTTCTGTCAGGAAGAGAAGATAACTCCATCCCTGCTTTGGAATCATTTGGGAGGTACAGGGTGTGTTTTGAGGTGCTTTATAAGAATTCCAGATCTCCTTTTAGAATTACTGTCCTCATTTGTGCTTCTGGAGTCAGCTTTGATTGTTATTATTTTTCAAACTTCCTGGGAGTTTCTTCCCTTGGAAACAGTTGAAACAGCCCCTTTCTCTTGCCAGGCTAGAGAAATATTTTCCATGATCTATCCTTTCCTTTTTTTTCTTTATCCTTTAAGGTTTCACCGTCTCCATGCCAGTGAAACCAAGCACTTCAAATTCTTATCCCAAGGTCTTGAGTTGATTTTCATGGCAGATACAAGCAGTGATGCCTGCACTGATCTCAAACATGGTTTATTTTTATTCTTAGATATCTGCAGCTATTTGTCACGCTACCTTGCAGTGTGGGACTCACATTTATATGGTTTGGGGAGATGTAACTCATTTTCTGTTTAATCCACTGTCTGTCAAAGGCAAAGATTTAAGATAGAATACTGTGGGCTTTCTGACATGGCTCATGATTTTTTTTTTTCCTGTGTGTATTTATTTATTCTCCATGCACACTCTGTCATTTGTTAGGTTAGCACAGAAGAAAGTTGGTTTTTCCAAGGGGTGTAATTTGAGGAAAAAACTCTCAGATTGGAATGGGCTGTAGATGGGATTCTGCCAGGATTCAGGAATCTTAAAAATGTCCCAGTGAAAGGTAGTGCTGTCACTGCAGTTCTGCGATGAGGAGAGTCCTAGCAAGTTCCTCCTCTCTTGTGTTTGGTTAAAAGAAACAAAAACAAATCACGGAATTATCTTGGTTGGAGAAGACCTTCAAGATCATTGGGTTCAAGTGCTTTGAGAACCACAGACCAGAAGTTTGGTTCTTGTGAAGAACCAGATGATTCAGGCCACAGAGGTGATCCGAGGGCTGGAGCAGCTCTGCTCTGGAGACAGGCTGGGAGAGCTGGGGGTGTTCAGCCTGGAGAAGAGAAGGCTCCAGGGAGACCTTAGAGCACCTTCCAGTGCCTGAAGGGGCTCCAGGAAAGCTGGGGAGGGACTTGGGACAAGGGCAGGGAGGGATGGGATGAGGGGGATGGATTAAAACTGGCAGAGGGAGATTGAGGTTGGACATGAGGAGGAAATTGTTGAGTGTGAGGGTGGTGAGACCCTGTCCCAGGTTGGCCAGGGAAGCTGTGGCTGCCCCATCCCTGGCAGTGTTGAAGGGCAGGTTGGATGGGGCTTGGAGCAACCTGGGCTGGTGGGAGGTGTCCCTGCCCATGCAGGGGGTTGGATCTAGATAATCTTGAAGGTATCTCCCAGACTTAACCATTCTGCTTCTGTGGTTCTACCTTGAGGGTCAGGAGCACTGTCATCCGGAGAGCAGGGAAGGGTGCTGCCACACAACACCCACCATCTCTGCTTGTCACCTTCTTGTGTCTGGCACCCACTGAGGGAGAGGTTCCTGTCCTGAAAAGCTTGGGGTGAATGCAGCAGGCAGGCAAGAGGCAGGAGGAGGCAGGAGCTGAAGAAGCTCCCTCACAGTTGGCATCAGTACTCGGAGCTGAGAACAGGTCCTGGCCTCCGGCTCGCTCCCTGCCTGGCACCCGCGTCCCCCACGCTGTCACCACCCTGTCACCATCCTGCTTGGGTGACTCACACTCATCCGATGTGACAAAAAGCTCTAAGGATGGCAACCTACCTAAAAAAAACACATTAGACCTTCCTTGAAAAACAATCGTATGCAGGATTGTAGGTGGAATTCTTTCTTGGAAAGAAAAAGCCTTCAGAAGACAGTCATGGGTGTCAGCTGGAGAAGGGCTGGTCTCCACAGCCCAAACCAGGTTCCAGGGAGCTTTGCTATGACTGAGATTGTCCTGCCTTAGTTGGGGGTTATTTTAGGAAGTCTCCTTCTGTCTGATGTGTCTCTAAATAGGATTTTGGTCTTTCTGGAATCAAGTTTGAATAAAATGTCATGCTTGCTTGGTATGACATTAGTTTCCTGAAATAGCATTTGGCTCAGGAGACAGTCCTTCCTCAGAGCTGCTTGATGGGACAAGGGATGGAAACACAGTGTCTGGTGCCATCAGGGGCTGAGGGAAAGGAGCACAGGCCTCTGTGGATTGGCAGCTGCTGAGGAGGTGGTGCAAGGGGTGTGCTACACAGCAAGAGTGAGGTAGGGAACCTCTGAGTGTCAGAGGATGAGATTTAATCAGGTGCAGAACTCAGAGCATCACCTGGGGCTGGTGGCAAGGGCAGTAGTTGGGTCCAGGCTTCCTTTCTGGTCAGCATGGCTCAGTTGATGTGCTAAGCTGGGATAAATGAATAATGAACCAGAGCCCTTAAAGCTATGACGGACACTATGCGAGGTTAGTGCAGGAAAATAAATACCTTGGAATGAATGTTTTGTTATTGCTTTTCCTTGAGATGCCAGTTCCAGCTCACCGGGCAGCAGCCTATCAGTTTGAAGGCTCCAAACACCACAAAAGACAACTCTCAGGTGAGAGTGTGTACAGAGCTCAGAGGAGATGACAGTAAACAAAAGAATTAGGTTGTATTACCAAGAAGATCTCAAAGAAGTGAGGTCTGAAAGAGCCTCCCGTGAGATTTGGACCAGACAAGGATATAAAGAATGTTGTTGAGAGCCTTTTCTCGTTGTCAGAAGGACAGACTATAGAAAGGCAGCTCTGAGATCTTCTCCATCATTTCTATGAGTCAGGATGGTTAGATGCTGTCAGAAGTATGTCAGAGGAGCATTTCTTTTGGATTAGACACTTGTTATCAGTCTGGAGTACTGGGCAGTTGGTGATGGGAATTCATTGATGCACTGGACAAGGTACATGAAGGCTGAGAACATTTGTCAGTCTTGGATGAGCCTCTTCCCAGACAAAACCCCTGCACCCTTGTCGCTTTAAGGGAGTTTATTGCTTCTTAGTGAAAGGCAAGGGAAGAAATATAACAGATGAAAGGAGGCTGGTGAGGCATTGCAACCCCAGCCACATAAACCAGGTGAAAATGGAACAGATGAACTTCAGAACTGTGACTTGAAGTAATTTCTGCTCTTCGTGCAGAGCTGCATAGGAACTCATGGGATTCATACATCACTCCGTGCCCTTACCAACCTCTCTCCAAGTTCTGAATCCCCAGCGTGGCTGATCTGAAAGTCTGTCGTGGAGGATCAGGGCTGGAACTTTGGAAAAGTTGGAGGTTTTGAATTCTTTAGGTGAGGCTATAGATGGTGCTGGTGGCTTGCAGTGGCTGTTTGACAAATATATATATGTTTGTGACAGTGCACGTGGCCCTCTGGCTTTTGCAACCCTCTGGAATTAGTCCTCTGGATTCTTAACCTGAGATGAGTTGTTTTTTGAAAGTCAGGGTCTGCCAGGGCAGAACTGTCCAGTGGAGAGGGGCTCAGGGGGTCACTGCCTGCAGGAACGACCCAGCCCAGGGGTAGATGGAACAGGAACAGAAAACACCAGCATTAAAGGAATAAAAACCAACAGCAATAATGACACAGCCTGAAAGAGAAAGGTGAACAGTTGTGGGGAAGGAGGAAAATGGCTTTGTTGTTAAGGTATTAAAATGGGATTTGAGGATCTGTATCTTGGTCCTCCGTGATGTTCAGCTGATCCTGGATCTCCTGGCTCCCTTCCCCGTGGTTAGCAGAGCACTGGGCCTTGTTTCTGTACTGCCTCTTCATCTGCACTTTCTGCTGCTTTTCATTACCCACCAGAGATCTGAGACCCCCTAAATGCAGCCTCAGTCTGTCGTGCAGCCCTCGGGGGCTTTGCAGACACTGCCTGACAGGGGTAGGTACCCAGGAGTGACCTTACCAGCTGGGGTGGTGGAGCTAGCAGACTGGCTTAAGAGCTCCCGACCCCCAAAACCTGCTCCTTTGTCGGCCTCCCTGAGAACATTTTTAGGTTTAGGCTGCAGCCTGAATGTCTAAACCACATTTAATGTTTAGGCTGACACAGTGTCAGGGGCTCAGCTGTCGGGTGGAAACTCTGCACGCTGCACTTCATCCCTTGGCGTTACCTGCTCATCCTCTTGTCTGCATTTCCAAGTGAAGAACAGAAAAAAGCCCGGGTGGGAGTTAGGGCAGGCTTCTCAGAACCTGACTGAGGGAGCTTGGCTAGGGTCGTGCTCAATGCTTTGAGTGATCTAAATGAGGCACCTACATCAGGTGCTGGAAGTTGAAGGTAGGTTGGAGATGGGCCAGGAAAAAGTTCCTGGTGCAGCCAGTAGGAAGCTCTGCAAGGCAGAGCAGCCTCTTGTCCTGGCCCAAACCTCTCCTTGCTGCCAGGAGGAGCAGGAGCTGTTGCAGGAACGGAGCTGCTCTGGTTTGGGGAGGTGCAGACGCTGTGAGGGAACTGGTGGAGGGAGAGGAATGCAACAGGTTGTTGGGTTTGTAGAGAGGAGAACCTGAAGGAAGAGAAACTTTCAGGGATTGCTTCAAGGTAAGCAGGTCTTTTGATGGGTTTCATGAGGAATATCTAAATAAGGGTCACAATGTGGAGCTGTGAGGCTACAGCATCATAGAATCATGGAATGGTTTGGGTTGGCAGGGACCTTCAAGATCATCTAGATCCAACCCCCTGCATGGGCAGGGACACCTCCCACCAGCCCAGGTTGCTCCAAGCCCCATCCAACCTGCCCTTCAACACTTCCAGGGATGGGGCAGCCACAGCTTCCCTGGGCAACCTGGGACAGGGTCTGAGAGACTGATCTGAGCTTGTGAGACAGACCAGTGGGTAGACCCAGGTGGGTCAGCCTCCCTTGTGCCTTTAGAAGGGGATCAGAAATCTACAGGTGAACTCCAAACACCATCCACTTTGATTGGAAGTTTCCTGTTGGTTGCCACTGCAGTTTCACATACTCTTTCCATGCCTGCTTGCAAAGCAGAAGCCTGGATTTTGGAAATAAAAATTAATGTCCTACATCAGCTGCTTCAAGTGGTTGAATAATTTTGATATGCAGAAGTATCAGGCTCATGATGAGCACCATGAGTTAACCATAAAAACCTGAAATTGGGAAACCCAAGAGACATCTGTCCTGTTTCTGGGTCTGTGTTTTGATGTTCCACAGACAACACTCCTGGGTCACAGCCCCCCAGCCTGCTCTGCTGTGTCACACAGCTCGGATCCTCAGGGTTAGTTTGACAAGACAAGTTTGGAGCACTGCTACCAGGATAAATAACATTTCCCATTTCAGAGCAGCAGCTCAAAGCTTTTAATTTTCAGCAGATCCTTGTGGAAGGGTGGGCAGTGGGAGGAATGAGGCATCCAGAGGGAAAGCCAATGGCCTGAAATCCTCAGTCTAGTCAGTAGCACAGTCCTGAACTCCTGTCCTGCTTTCCCTGTGGATAGAGTAGTCTGTAGAGGTATAAAATATTCATATTCTCTTGTTCCTTTGAATGTCTCACGTATGAATTCTTTAAAGCAAGATGATCTCTTGCCATGTTTTTAAGCAAAGGCACGCAGAAGAAATCAGAGGTTGGAGAGGCTGCCAGCATAAATGTGTGTGACATTCTCAGATGCTTCAGTAACACAAGCCCTCCAGTTGGAGAAATTTGTATAAAGCAAGTACCAATTTCCTTCTCAGATGTTTCTGCACTTCTCTCAAGTAGTTGCAGGGCCCCCTCTGGACTGGGTGAAGCTGGAAGCAATTCCCTGAGTGCAGTGCATGTGTCTGCATCAGGTGTAAACACAGTCCTACTGCTACAGCAAGTTGTGACTGAATCTGAGACCCTTTCTTGAGAATTACCCCTGAGAGGTGAGACAGGCACAGCCTTGGGATTTGCCTCACCACCTGTCCCTGTGTCTCACCACCCTCACAACAAAGAATTTCCTCCTCATGTCCAACCTCAATCTCCCTCTTCCAGTTTTCATCCATTCCCCCTTGTCCTCTCCCTCCCTGCCCTTGTCCAAAGTCCCTCCCCAGCTTTCCTGGAGCCCCTTCAGGCACTGGAAGGTGCTCTAAGGTCTCCCTGGAGCCTTCTCTTCTCCAGGCTGAACACCCCCAACTCTCTCAGTCTGTGGGGACAAGGAGCAATTCACAAATCTGAAATGCAGAACTAAGGAGAAGTTTGAGTAGCCTCCAGCCGTGCTGGTTCTCCTTGGGTAGATGTGCACTGTTTCAGGATTTGTGTCTTCTCCATTCCCAGATCCTCAGGCTGTGGTTGTGTCAGAGCTCAGGCTGACATCCCTGGATGTCATTCAGTTTCTTCATTCACTGCTCTGATCCGAATCAATGAGAAATCATCCTTCTGCCTTGAAAACTGAGGCACAGGGCAATGAAGAGATGTGCCAGATGTCCTCCAGAGTGTTGTGACAGAGCCACAGACCAACCCCACATCCCTTCTGCCCTCACTTGCCCCACTCAAGATGATTCTTCCACTCGTTTGTCTGCAGTGACTTTTATGTACCGTGGGCATTGACGTCTGTCCTTTACGTAGGCTCCACTTTCATCCTCAGAAACTACATTTAGTCCTCTCTTAAATCAAGCCCAAAAGCCTTGGGAATTTGTCATCTGTCAGAGGTCTTTCTACCTGAATACATTTGTGTACACCCAGAAGGAAGGATCAAGTTAATTGACTTCTCCTTCTAACAAAACACGTTTCGGAATGGGGCATCAAAGTGATCATCTGACACAAATCATCTGTTCCCTTTCCCTTTTCCTGCCTCCCCACCCTTTCCATGGAAGGAAAACCAAAGGCATCCTTTGGGGAGGTACTTGCAGCGCCGTGGTCTCCAGTGCAGTGGTGACATTTCATCACAGAGCAAACACCTCCTGCCTTTCCAGGTACATTAAATTTTCAAGATGTCTCAGAGTCAGCCCGGAGCAAACTAGATCAGATGGATGCCTGGCTGCAAATATTTCCAGGCCCCCTTAAAAGGACTGTGGAAGGTTTTGGTGTCTGGGGTCCAGCTGGAGGCAGGCAATACATTTATCCTGTTCTCTCTGTGCCAGTGAAGTCCCAGGGACCAGACTGGAACGGATGGAAGTGAAGTGGTGATGAAATGCAGCCACGGATTAAAACACTAAACGTTTCATTCAGCCATAAAACCTCCTCCTTTCCCCAGAAAACAGGTGTGTTAAAGTCAGGATTGAGAATGTCTGGCTTGATTTTTCTCTTCCCTCAGTATTTCTTCCTTTTCTCTGACCAATCCTGAGGCTGGGGAAAGCAGACAAAGAGCATCTCTGCAAGTCACGGATGTTTTGATGCTCTATAGTTTGGCCACAGATCTCACCTGGGCAGCTCACAATGCTTCTGAGGTGTTTGAGAGACTTTCTTTCTGCCTTTGAACTTCAAACCCAGCTTGAACCTGCATGCAGCCTTCTTCCCAAACTCTTCTTGATCGTGTCTTATTTAAGGGCTTTACTAACAAGACAAGACTGGTAATGAGATTACTAAAAAAGTTGAGGGGACAAATACATTTAGAAAGATAAACCTGCTTGAGGACTCGGGGCTCTCCTGGGCTAGACTCTTTTAGCTGTAATTATTATTACATAAACAGCAAGTGAGTTTGGATCTATTTCACCCTAATATTAAGCAATAGCTTTTCTTTTAATCTCTTAATGTTTTCCCCAGGCATCTTGGAGGTGGTAGGGAAGATCCTGAGTAATGAAGCAGGAATCTAATGTGCCAGCAGGAATGGGAAGTATCTCTGTGATGTCAACACTGCTTTGTCTCAGCTGTTTAACAATAATGAAACATATAAAAGCTTTCTTTGGACTAGCAGTCTGCTGCAGCTCGCTGAAGTGAGAGAGCAAATGATCCTCCCTGGATTCTTCTTCTTTCCCCTCTGCTGCTCTGTGTGGTTCCCTCCCCCACAAACACCCCCCAAGAATTAAGTCCCCATAGGGTATGAGATTTTTTTTTTTTTTTTCTGGTGGAAAAAAACTGGCAGCTTTTAACATAGAGTTTACTTCTGCGTTGGTGCAGAGGCACAGAATGGTTCTGGTTGGAGAAGACCTTTGAGACCATCGAGTCCAACCATGACCCAACTCTACCAACCATTAACCCAACTCTGCCCAGTCCAGTGCTTAAACCACGTCCCTCAGCACCACATCCACACATCTCTGAAACACCTCCAGGGATGGGGATTCAACCACCTCCCTGGGCAGCCTGTGCCAGTGTTTAATGACCCTTTCAGCAAGGAAGTTTCTCCTAATATCTAATCCAAACCTCCCCTGGTGCAACTTGAGCCCATTTCCTCTGCTCCTCAGATAAACAGTTCTTCAGGCAAAAAAGACATTTTCTTCCATTCTTCCCAGCAGCTGGGGCTATGGATCCTGGATACAGGACTGGGCTCACGTGCAGGGCAAACACAAATATGATCATAGATCCCAAGGTTTTAAGATCAGATCTAAGCCCCTGCCCAAGGCAGGCCAGCAAAGCTCCCCCAGCCCATGGGCACTGAAACCAGGGAATTTCTCCTGGGAGGTGCAGGGCAGAAGGAAAGGCCTTTGAAGAGGGGTACATTTTGTGTGTATCGTAGAGTCTTCCCAATTATTAGTAATTAAAATGGAGTTGCTGTAGCCAGCTGAGTGAGCACGGGCACGGTTGTGTCAGTCTGTCTTCCCATCCAAAGCTGTTCATGGATCAGAGCTCCTGGGCAGGGTGGGCTCAGGGCTGTACCTGCAGATGGTGTTTCTGCTGGAGGAGGTGGGAAAACTGCTTTGAAGTGTCCAGAACCTGTGGAAGCAGCTGTGGAGGGGCAGGTGACTGAGGGACAGGGTCTTCTTGATGTGCTGAGGGTTCTGTGGTGACAGCAGAGCTGTCAGCTCACCAGGGCTGGTTGCAGAGGGTGCTGTGAGCTGTGGCCACCGGTGGTGCAGGGAAGGGACATGCTGGGAATCAGAGCTGCCTGACAGGTGAGATTTGTTCATGCAGCCACCAGCTCCGAGCACAGCAAATGAGCAAATGTCCTTTCAGCTGCTCAGCCATGGCCAAGGGGAAGGTAGACCTCCCCTGGAACAGGGCAGAGGAGCCAGTGCATCCAAAATCTGAGGCCAGGGCTCACCAAGTCAGTGTCTAGGATGGGGACACCCCCAACTCTCCCAGCCTGTCTCCAGAGCAGAGCTGCTCCAGCCCTCAGATCATCTCCGTGGCCTCCTCTGGACTCTCTCCAGGAGCTCCATGTCCTTCCTGCATAGAAGGCCCCAGAACTGGACCCAGCCCTGCAAGGGGGGGGGTCTCACGAGAGCCGAGGAGAGGGGGAGAATCAAAGGGGCAGAAAGGCAGAGCTAAGATGAAAAGTTTTACATTAACACTGAATGACCATTCCTGGAGCTGACTGCAGAGCCAGGGAGCTTGGCATTGAACAGAGCCTGGCAATTCATTTGGAGGGTTGTTTATTGCTGCTCCTCTGCCCAAACACTGCTGGACTTCCCTTGGTTCTGTCTCAGCTTCCCCTCCACTCACTAAAAATAATGGATAACAGACCTGTGAACAACAGTGTCAAGGGAATCTTTTTTTTTTTTTTCCCCCCCAAGAGCTAGTTTCTGTAACGAAATATTGTGTCTTAATTAGTCATTTATCCACTTCATTAGGTATTGTCAGCAACGGAACAAGAAATGGGGCTGCTGAGATGCTGCACGTTTGTATTTACATGGTTTGCTGGGGAAGCTGGAGGTAGTTGAACCAAGGAGACATGTCAGGAACACCAACAGCAGAGGTTTCTGCTGGGGGGATGTTTAAGGGGCTGGGGGTGTTACTGCAGGGTGAATCATAGCAAGGGGAAAACTGGTGTGGAAGTGGCAGCTGGAGTTTAAAAAGACAGACTTTGGGAAGATGCTGGGCTCCCCCCACTGTCACTGACAGCAGGAGGAGATTTGCTCTTTCTCCAGGTGTGTGAAAGGTTGGTCAGAGCCCCAGAGCTTCCTGTTAATTAGCAATTGCTTCATAGCTGATGAAGAAGTGTTAGGAGCACATGGCAGGCATGGATCATCTGGGAAAGGCATAGCCATAAGGATCCTCCTGAGTTACTGGGATGCTCTAAGGATGGATTTGCTGTGTATTAACTCTTTACAATCTGTACATTTTCAGTAGTCTGTTTCACATTTCCCTTAGGATGAGCAGAACCTGAGAGAGCATGATCACTTTTGGAATAACATGGAAGGGGGAAAAAATATGAAAATAGGAAAACGAGCATTTCTTAGGCTTCCTCTGGCCTCTGGTGGAGCAGTCAGAGATGCTCTGGGGTGGGACCTGCAGTCAGAGATGCTCTGGGGTAGGACCTGCAGTCAGAGATGCTCTGGGGTGGGACCTGCAGTCAGAGATGCTCTGGGGTGGGATCTGCAGTGGGTCTGTCTGCAGCTCAGCCAAGGGGTGAAGCAGAAGTTGCTCAGCTCAGACCAGGAGTTAAGGGCCAAGTGGGGCTGTGCAGGGCAGGAGCTGCACCCTGCTGCTTTCCTCCTCAGTGGGAAGGGCAAAATAACCCCAGAAGAGGGAGAGGCCTTTCCCATCTCTGTTCAGTGTGGTCCATCAAGCCAGCAGAGTGGGAATGGCCCAACAGGGAGGTTTATTTCTCCTGCTCAGGGTTTATCCAGTATAAACTCTGCAGCTCTTGATGGGGAGCTCCAGTGAACTTCATTTAATCCGTTCCTCAACTGATTCCCACCTCTGGAATCCCAGGTCTCTGCTTTGCTGGTGGTGTACTGGTGGCTTGGGGACTGGAGAGATGCAAAGCAGGGAGATGCTGGCTGAGGAGGAGACAGAGCATCAGCCAGGACCTTGGGTGCTTGTCCCAGTGGGAACTGCAGGCCTTTTACTTGCTGTCACCCAGTGATCTTCATCTTCCTTGAAGGGATCTTCATCTCCCCAGAGGGACTAAACAGCTGCTCCATCTCCCTTCTCCCCCCACCTGCCTATGGGCCACATCCAAGCTTGATTTCTTTACTCCCACTTGCCACGTTCATCTGGACCAAAGGTCTGATGGGCTGTGGGTGGAAAACCCCCCAGCAAGAGCCACAGATAATAGCAGTGGCCAGTCCCATTCTTTGGTGGCTACTCATCACCTGTCAGAGGGTGCTGTGGACCTTCTCACCTCGGTGCTTTCATTGACAGAAGCTCATATTTGTGTAGTCACCTCTCACCTCATCTCTGTTCAAGGAATAAACATCTGGTCTCATCATTAATTCATCCCTGTTTGTGATCTGCTGCTGCTGTCACTCTGTCAATCTGCTCCGTGGCACAGGCATGAAATCCAGTTGACTAAATAGAAATGCCAAGCTTAGTTGGGCCAAAGGACAAGCTCCAGGAAAGCACAGGGAGAAGGGAGAGAAAAATGAACCTCTAATGCAGAGTCCATTCAGTGGTTTTTCTCTCTCTGTAATGATTGTCTGGTTTCATAATGTTTCATGCAAATAAAAAGGACATGGTACAAATGAAACATGGACTCCCTTTTTATGCAGCAATTACTCTTTTGCTCCATATATTCCAGACTTAACATCTAATGACAATAGCTGAACACACTGAATTGATTAGGATCAATTAAGAAGCCTTTTTACCTAAAGAAGAATTCTTATTCATGATGGGGTTTTTTTTATAATCTCCCAAGTCCTTATTTAAAATTTAAAACCAAGAAACTTTGACCCAGAAGAAGGCTGGGAAAAAAAAAAAATCAAAAGCAGAAAACCCAGAAAGATGGCTCAAAGCAAAGCAAATAATCCAGCAATTTAGTCATTATGCTGCCCATCAGTCTTGGCTCTTATTGTTGCACTTTTCAGCTCTGTGGAGGACTCATGGTTCAGGAAAAGATGGACATTTTTTTTCCAGCCCCCCTTCCCTTGGGCTGTGAGGAGTGAGGGAAGGAGAGCGGGGTGGTTTGGGGTAGAACAGAGGCTGCAGCTGAGGGGAATTTGCATTTTTCAGGGCAGTTGCAAAACAAAGGGAGGGATCAGTGGCACTTGCTCTTGCTGAGGTACTTCTCATGGTCAGCCACCTCCTCAGACTCTGGCTTGTTTAGACTGAAGGACTGCAATGGCACTTAGAGAATCATGGAATGGTGATGGAGCTTTGATTGCTTGCCCTGTGTCTCAAAGTGATTTTTATCAGGACATGGAGTTTCTCTGTGCCTTAGTTTCCCACTCTGAGGGGAAATGGGAGCAATAGTTCTTGTTCCTTCATCTCTCCTTTGCCTTTTGTATATTTTAAATTGTAATGAAAGTTCTGCCTGTGGCACTATAGAGTGGCTGTCATCTCCTCCTGGGCTCCTAAACCCCACTGCAATGGAAAAAGTCTATTAACATCTATCTAAAATGGGGTTTGGCAGAAGAGAAATCCTGATTGTACAAACTCAGGGTTAAAAAGGGCACTTTCCCTCTTACAATATGAATTGCAATGAGTCGTTTCTTCCCCTGAATCAGGAGGGTCTGCCCTGTCTCTAGAGAGGGTGGAGAAGAAAGAGGCTGGAGGCTGATGCCTGAAATGAAATGTAATTAAACTTTCTCCTTCTTTAGGGCAGCCTGGAGTTTGTTTAGCCTATCCTGCTATCTGCAAAATCACTATTAGACCAAGAATTTCTGATGAACGTGTTGTAGGAAACGGTGTCAATTATAACTGTGTAGGACTTTGTGATTTCAGTCTTTAACCTGCAAATGAGTCAGTCAGGAACAAGAAGTTCAATTGATAAAAGGCAAAAAAATCAATAGGTAAGATTGTCGAGATTAATTCTGAGTTCATAATGGATTTCCCCCCCACTGAGGTTTCCAAAAGCTTTTGTAGACTCTCTGTCTTAGACCTCAATTTCAGTTTCATGGAGCCAAATTTGTACCTGAGCTCCAGTGGAACTTCTGAAAACCCTCCTTTTTGCTTTCAGTTTCTTCATCGTTTCCCAATTGCAGCCACTGGGGTTCAGTGGTGAGAGCTACAAAAGCACACTGGACCTTCTTTAGCAGGAATTGCAGAAGTTTTCTGGATGCAGTGCTTGAATGAATAATTTAGTTTCATATTTATGTCCTACTGGGAGTGAAAGCTCAGGATGCCATCGTGGAGGCTGCAGCACCAGCTGGAGGAGGGACATGAGAGGTTCTCATCTAAATGGGGAAGAAAAAGGGCTTCTTTTTCTCAGTTTCTAACTGGGCATGAGGACCCTAAATGCTTTGCCAAGGGGATGCTGTGGCAGACTGAAATGGGAGCCTCCAGCATCCCCACCAAGCACCAGAGAGCTGAGCAGGATTGTTGCTGTGCAGGTGCCACCATCAGACTTCAGGTCTGACCTCGTCCCTCTGGGCATCCGTGCCTTCAATCCAGTGGGGAAGAGGAGCTCCATTGTACTGGGTCATGTTGATCTGACATGGAGAGGATGAGGAAAAAAATGGAGTTCCAGGTGGTGTTTTTGGTATCAGTTGTGGAGGAAATGGTGATCAATGGCAGGAGGTGATTCCTGGATGCTGAGACATAGTCGAAGCCTTTACCTAGGGGCAGAATTTCTTTAGAAATCCATTTTCTACCAACACGTGTGAAGTAAGATGGGCAAAGAAGCCTTTTTAGACTTGTTCCTTGTCCCTCCCCTCAGCCCTCTGAACCCCAGCACTGTCCTGCCAGCCTTTCTCCCATCACCCTCTCTTGTGAATTCCAGTAACCTGAAGACTGGAGAAGTGTTGAGCATTCTTGAAGAGTCCTTCTCACGTGACCAGAACAGGTCCCTTGGGATGTTTGGGAAAAGTGCTGCTGACTCTAGTCTTCTCCTGCTGGCATCTGACACCAGGAACACCCAACTTTCTCATTCCCTTTTACCTTTTTCTGCTGACCCAGCATTGCCAGGCTCTCCATCCACCCACCTCTCACTGTTGCTGGTCAGAAGCTTAGAGCCATCATCTGCATCTCCAAGGCCATCAATTAGTTTCTGTTTTAATCAAGGGATCAGGTCTTTCTCTTCAGGCCCATCAATCATCCCTGGCTCTTTCTGAGGCTGCAGTCATCCATCCTTCACCTGCCTCATTACTCAGAGGAGGGCTGTGGCAGGCAGAGGTTGCAGCCCACAGGGTGTTTTTCCCCAGCAGGCAGGAGCTCAGTATTTCTTCTTTTCTTCCTCTCTTTCTTCAGGACACTCAGACCACTTGGGATGAGCTGCTTTCTTCTGCAGCTTTAGCTTGTGCCTGCTCAGCTGGGCAGGGATCCCCATGACAAGGGTGCTGGCTATAGAATCATGGAATAGTTTGGGTGTGAAGGGACCTTCAAGATCATCCAGTTCCAACCCCCTGCATGGGCAGGGACACCTCCCACCAGCCCAGGTTGCTCCAAGCCCCATCCAACCTGCCCTTCAACACTTCCAGGGATAGGGCAGCCACAGCTTCCCTGGGCAACCTGGGCCAGGGTCTCACCACCCTCACACTCAACAATTTCCTCCTCAAGTCCAACCTCAATCTCCCTCTGCCAGTTTTCATCCATCCCCCTTGTCCTCTCCCTCCCTGCCCTTGTCCAAAGTCCCTCCCCAGCTTTCCTGGAGCCCCTTCAGGCACTGGAAGGTGCTCTAAGGTCTCCCTGGAGCCTTCTC